>CM037842.1:10064395-10664395 GCA_021234535.1 Stichopus chloronotus
CTGACAGTGGCATTTCTTTGTGACCAAATACAAACTTTAGAGAAAATGGTACGATGTTGCACACTTTGTTACTTAGAAATCTAATTTGACCTCTAAAGGCTTTAGGTCATCTTGTTGTCAGTGTAATCAAAGAATCAGTTTCAAGATCAAAGATTAACAAATTCTTTGTTCTATCGTGAAGGTTCCTATACACCTGCTGAAGTCAGTGAAGGTGGAACCAGCATATTGAACATTGCATTTGGTACAAGCAAACGAGATAAATAATGGAATTTGGAAGTACAATGTGCAGTACACATACATACACACACGCACGCACGCACGCAACGCATACATACATGCATACATAGATACATACACACACATACATAAACATACATACATACATACATACATACATACATACATACATACATACATACATACATACACATTATATATATATACAGTCTATACATTCTATATATACTCTACATAATCTATATACATCATTATATATTGTTATATACAATATTATTATATTATTACTTATCTCATATATATATTATTATTGTATATTCACTTTTCACAAAAATTAATTTCCTTTGAATCCAATTTTCTTTTTCAAATAAGCCAGTCTGTATGGCAATGATATTGCCATATGTGTGATAATATCTTATTATGTGCGATAAAGCAATGATCAGGAAATCATTTCCTTTCACAATCTTACATTTGTGGTGAGTGGAAAGACTATCTTCAATATTAGTACATGAGTTATATTGTTATGTTGTTGTATATCGTTAGTATATGTTAGTATATTCTTAGAATATGTTAGATCTGCTTGTAAGACCGAAGTTCAGAGGCTAATAAATATATTTCAATTGCATTCGAGCACCAATCAATGACGAACTCCACTTTTCAAAAGTGCATATTCATAAGAATATCACAGGGAGACGCAGAGAATCCACATGCATATTACATGTTTAATGTAATATGAAAAACATTTGCAGACGTAAGGAATTTTCTCTTCATAGATTTATGATAATGTAGCAGTTTCTGGTTTACTCATAGTTATTTTTCATGTAGACAGGCTTCGCTACGTAAGCAGGAATCATTGACAATTATAAAATTGTGATTCGTTTCTTGGATCGGAACTAAAAGAGTAATGATGCAGCTTTTCACACATATTGCATGCATCATGTTAGGAGTTTTTTGGTTGAACGCATGGACAGGCGGTGAGCTATTTCTTTACCTTAAATGATTTAATTTGCAATTTATTACTACAGCATGGTGAATAAAATCGGATTAGCTTATCAGATTCATTCACGTCTCCATTGATTATCATAACATCTCCTGGAATTAAAAGCTGTAAGGCATTAAAGTTTGTAAAACGCACGGCGAAATACGAGAAAAACACCAGAAAATATGGCAACGAAATCGGAATGTGAATAGTTAAATATTTTTTTTGTAAAACCTGTTGATGAGGTTTTGCTTACTGAGGTTGGTGCCTTTCCCTTGTGGCCAAATGACAGCTCGTTCAGCATTTCTCTTGTTTGCAGTACCCTTAGGATGTACACACAGTAAAGGCAAAGTTTGAAGATGGAGTCTTCTCATGAGGTGGAGGTGTTTTGGGAGGGTTCAGATATGATTTTTCTGTCAGGGAATATATAATTTTAAGATTTCTCGCTACTTGTTACTGAACGGAAATATGTCACTTAGGGGTTGTGTAGACTGGTGCTCCTGATAATATGTTTCGATACTTTGCCCAATGCAGGTTTTGTTTGTCTGTTTCGAATGTTGTGTGTTACCTTGTTGAATGGATATTTCAGAAAGGAACTTTTTCCCAAATGCCACCAGGTCCACCCACAGTTTAGAGTGTTGTTTACTAGATTTCGGTGCAAATTATGAGTCTTTCCTTTAATAAGGGCATTTTAGATAACACACTTCCTTCAACAAGACTACCTATACGGATGGCGTTAGAGGATGTTCCAAACCACCTTCCTTAAAAAGAAAATGAATTTATGTAAACATCACAGACAGGTTTCCTGATTGAATTTTTCAATGGTTTTAATTTCGCTTTTTTTTCTGTATGTCTCAGTGCCAATGCATATCCAACTTATGTCTATTACCATTGTTGACATTGGTGTCAGCATATAACGCATCGTATATTTCATACAAAGAGGAAAGAACTTGCACATATACTCCACACGTCCGTGTAGTCTGAAGAGATAGACATTCGGAAGACTGACTATATATTGATGTACGGGTACATGTCACAAAAAAATTGAAACATGATATCGTATTCTGCAGGAGAAAGAACTTGCTATTACAGGACAACCATCACCAACGCAGAACTTGCCCAATGGGAACTCGAAGACAATGCATTATGTAATCGTGTTAGTCTAGGAGGTGTCAGAGGTATGTTCTAAGATTTTGTTCAACCCTTCAATTCATTATGACACTTTTCCATCGTTCCCGGACAAATTCCCACCATCCCCCGGAAAATTCCCATCAGGACAACGACGAACTTGAACAATATCCCCAAAGCTTAACGTCACCCCTTTCCTAAAGGAATTCGTCAGGGGGAGTTATTCCAAAAGAAATTCTCTTAGTTGTGAATTTTCCTAGCGAATCTTCTGGAAGAGGTTGTCGTAAGGGTGTTCAGATGTTCTGAACTTCTATTTCTGATGATTTTTGTTAGTTAGTCTTCAGTTGCTTTGATGAGCATAGATCTAACGACCTTACCCTTGTCTTTCTGAAAGATGAAATATCAATCCTTGACGAAAAAATATAGTAAAGGAAAAGGTTTTCTTTTTCAAGACATTTTGACAGTTTGAGAGAAGACGTATAAAATACTTTACGATTTGTGTTTTTCTTATTCTTTGCCCGTAAAACCCTAACTACATCTGGCTTTCTTTCCTTTTCTCGCTGTTTCATGTTTCTATATGTACAATGCACAACTTCTGATCTTTCAGAAAGGCATCCTTGTTTCATGCTAAAAGACTTTCTATACACTTCTATCCTGGGACCAATTCGCATTCACTGTGTGACTTTGACTTTCAAGAACAGTAATCGTTAACCCTGTACTTCTCTGTTACTTCTATTGGTTCTACGTTTTGTTTGTGTGTTTGCGTGTTCATTTGTTTTGTGTGTGTGTGTGTTATTGTTTGTTCTTGTTTTTATAAGAAGGTAATGAGACTTCACGACTATTTGTTTCATTGACCCACATTAAGTATCTGACAATCAGAGCATTTTACTTTGTTAATTTCATTTTATGGAAATTTCCTTCCCTCGATTCACAGTATGCCCACGAGAATATAAGACGTCCTTCAGGCGTTCTTGCTACATGGTGGTTAAAGATATGACCTTGAATCGTTCGGAGGCGCAAAATGTTTGCATACGATTTTCATCTCATCTGCTATTTATTGAGAGTAAAGAAGAAGGTAACTTCATATCAAGAATCACGAAAGTAACATCCTGTGACTTTTGGTTGGGACTGAGAGGATTAAAGGGTAATTTGAAATGGGACGACGGGTCAGAAGTGGTCTATTCTGCATTCAGTTCTAGTAGTTTCGACGATGAGACAGGATGTTACAGAATTTTGAAGGGGACCTCAGCATGGCACGACAAGAGCTGCGCCAGAAGGTTTTGTTACATCTGCGAATACAAGTTATGAAAGCCTTGAGACTCCTTCTAGCCAATTCATGACAGATGAATGTCAATCTGAAAAGTGTTTTTTTTTTTTAAGCTTAAAGAAGGATATCGAATTCAGACGTCTAGGTTCTCTTCTCTGAGATTTTGAACGGAGTTTTCAAATATCCATAGTTATATTGAAATGACCTTTCGATTGCGGAGACGGTTCATTTGATGTTTTTACAACTCAGTGATAACTTATTAGGCTCCCCTCTTAATTTTCAACAGTATTTCGTGAAAAAAAAAAACATTTTGTCTAATTTACTCATTTCAAATGTTAAGCATAGAAAAACTATATATACTTTGAAAATATGTAAATAAGCCTTTTGAAATATGTAAATTTACATCTTCAAGTTCCATGTATTCATACGTGTGAGATCAGGAACAAACTATGGAATAGATTAAGCTGGAATTAGAACTTTAATTCATAAGTTACTTTTTTTTACATTCCCTGCCAAGAAATGGCTATTCAAGGCAAGTATGGCAATGGCAAGTAATTCTGCACCTTTTTAACAATGACTGTGATGTGCGCAATGAATCTTAAGTGAGATTTTACTGACATATATATGAGTACAATTGTCTCTTGCACTGCATTGATTCAGCCCAGAGAATGAAAGCTTAGTCAGCTCCATCAATCGATACTTTCATTTTTCCTTTGACTATTTTAGATATCCAAGGTACTATCCTTCTGGAATAACATCTGACCATAAATTTCATCTCCACGATTGAAATAGGAGATACAAAATGATATTGAAAACTAATTATGTTCACTGCTTACAATAAGTTCCCAAATGTCATGCGCTATTTTCATTAATTTCGCTTAGTGCTACCCTTATGCCTATTTACATTACATGCTATTGTTTCTGACTACCCCTGTCGCTGCTATCCACTGCAGCGCATGTAACAGGCTAACAGCTTTTTTCTAGAAATCCATTAGCTCATGTGCAACTATGCAACATGCAATAATAAGCCTAACATGTAGAAACTACTGTTTAGTGTGCAAGACCTTTGCACACTACGCTTACAGTGTTTGTGTTAACAGCGGGGAGGTGTCAATCTCACTTTTTAAGACTGCGTGTTACTGAGCCGATCAGTGCAACATACATATCCGCAATGCCAATGGGCTTTCGTGAACATGCTTGCAAGATCAATTCTTCCAAGTTCATTTTAGGCATCGTCCTAACACAATCGAGATGCGGATGGGATTTGAATACATATTAAAGTAAACGGAAGGTCATAAAAATAAGGTGTCTACAACAGAGGGGAAAATAGTCAATAATCAATTGATATCTTACCATGAGCTGTTGATTTAGGATTGTTTGCGGACTGACGTAGATGTAGAGAAAGCTATTCTTTCTGCAAATATCTACTTTATCATCTTTTTTTAATAATGTCACTATATATTTATAACTGAATGCAAGGCACTGGATTTGGCTTTTGTCCAGTTACCTTTAAACGTAAGCAAGAAAAGACGTTGCAGATGGAAGACAATAAACATGGAACCGAATGTACAACAGAACAATTTTATTAAAGTATTAATAATGATACGACGCAAGACGTATGATTACACAGAGAACTCACAAACCTGGAGACGAAGGTAATCGATTAAAATCGTACAAACTGTCGGTGGGAGCTAAATAATATTTCAATAAAATTAATCTGATATGACATATATCAACAGAAAGAAAGGTGAAGACGTGAAAACAAGGCCAGCACAGCATGTTAATAAAGGACCATCTTAATAAAGCATTCGACCTTATAGAAAATATGCAAATTAATTCCTGTATTAAAAGATCTTCTTCTGCACAGAGGCTGGCAATATTAGATTTGCCTTCCCTCAGTTATCGCCGGTTAAGGGGAGGTATGATTGAAGTTTGCAAACTAGTAAGTAGTCAATACGACGCAGCTGTATCTATTTCCTGTTGGGCAGGACTGTTATACACGTGGACGTCGGTATATAATTTATAAAAGGAGGTCAATGTTAAACGCACGCAAACATAGCATTACATATAGAGTTGTGGATACCAGCTGGAACAACCTCTCAGCAAGTATTGCTAATGCACCTAGTGGAGCAATATTTGAAAGAAGACTCAATACGTATTGGAAGAACTACCTGTTCGTTTCAATTGTGAGGAAATCATTAAGAAATAAGCCTCTCCATCATTCACACTAGACGATGTAGAAAAAGAGCTGGTCCCATAGTCGTCCTCCACAGGAACCGTTGCTTTCAGTAATACCACACAATGAAGGAAAAAACATAATATTATTTTATAAATTGTTTGACATTACTATGAGCAGACCATCTGGATGGGGCAGACTGTTTCGAGTTAGTAGTCTGCTACATGCTATCCATAATGAAACCTAAAGATGGAAACAGTCTCGGTGTTTACAGGGATGAAAAAAAGATATTTGCAAAACAGAAAGTGAACATGACTTGAAGATAACAGCAGAAGCCAACAAAAGAACCGTTAACTACCTCGATGTCACTCTGGACTTACCCACATCAAGCCACAAGCCCTACATGAAGCCCGACACAAACCTCCTCTTCGTAAATGCAAAGTCCATCCACGCCCTTCCCCTCCCCCGCCCGTCCGGTCTCAGGTACCTAAAACATATCAAAGGGCATCAACGTACTAGCTCCTATCAGAAATATCTTTATCTGAAAGTGAATTCAACAAAGCCAAGTCACCATACCACAAATCGTTGGGAATCAATGGCTGTTACTTTGAGTATAAGTACGCACCAACCAACAACAATCCCAGAGAAAAAAACAGCGGAACATAACATGGTACAAACCACCTACTTAACATGAAGACAAACGTTGGTCAGAATTTCCCACGGCTAATCAATCAATGCTTCCTAAAAGACCACCCACTCTGCAATATATGCAACAAAGAGACGATAAAAATATCACCTATTTGCTGAAGATGAATATCATTATCATTCAAGGAAGCAATAAAAGGAAGTTTAGTAGAAAAACGGCAAAGACCAGATCAATGGAGATGAAAAGGAATGGAACTGCAGACCTAAATGGAAAATGTTTTCAATCAGGTGTCACTTACAGGCAGTTTGGGAGAAAATGAGAATTCACCCGATCGGGAGAAAATTTGCTTGGTTCAGAATATGAATATTTATGAGCAATAAGTGCTTATCGCTTGGCAGCCGTTCGATCTGTTAAAATCATGCACATGTAATCAAGCATGACAAATTAGTTCACGCCCGCAGAGAAAAACACAATTAACCTGTCGCAAAGTGTTAGTGAACACAAGTCCCGGCAAGATGTCGTTGGACCCCTTTGTTTGTTAAACGATGATCACAACTTGCGTCTGTGTCGAGTCTATAAATTAGGACACTTTTGACTAGCAAAATTGCTTATTTTCTCGAAATCTGGTCGGTCTACTGCCAAACTTAACTCGGCTTTTGGATTTTTTTAGCAACAAAATCTTCAAATATGCCAGTATCTACTTTTCCCAGAATCATTGAAAATTTTCAATTCGTTCTAAACGATCATCTCTGGTGAATTTGGGCCGTAGGATCGCAATGCATTATGGGAGAAATTTGAAAAGAGGGCCTCCATGACAATTTTTGCCCCAAATCGGGTGAAACTTCATTTTTTCCCGAAAAAGGTTATTTCCGGAACTGACAGGGTAGTAGTTCAAAACGATGTCAAAACAGAATCATACATTCAGAGCGACTGAATTTAACCAAAGATATAACAATCACAAAAAGCTCATTCAATAATGAAAAGAAGAAAAACACAAGTGAACTTAGCAAGTACATTTGGGAACTGAAGAAAATCTACATCGTCAGTTCAATAGAAATGAAAGCCATTGGCTAGTAGATATAACTTTAATTAGAGTCGATTGCTAATTAATGATGACGAGCACTTTGACCAAATACATATTCATTAGTACACGGAACTATTGCAGGTGGACTACGAAGAAGATTGCATGTACATCTACCATATGTGTAAAGCCTAGTAGCTAACTTGACTCGCTCCCTAACACTTCTCATCCGGAAAGGTCTAAGTGAAATTAGCAAACAGGAAGCAATTTACAACAACTAATTGTAATTGTTTCTTGTACATGAACTAAGGCAATAATCATGAAGATTTTCAAAAATATTGGTTTCATTCTTTTAGGATTGTGTCTTTTCAACGAGTTGACTAAAGGTGAGTTTACGCATTCTATTTGTACCGGAAATTATTTTTCGTGTTGGCAAGAGCTACTGGATGGAAGATATTTGATTAATTCACATTGCTCTTGATTACTTACAAGGTTAATATAAAGCTGCAGTATTTTGAGATGGAATGATGACAATTTTGTCAAGAAAAGAGGGGTTGAATATTTCCGCTTTCGATCTATCACTAGTACACTTCATTTGTGATATTTACCGTGGGTTACATGCTTCCAAATGTAAGCATTTTCAATGTGTTTTTGTCATTCTCAATCTAAGTCAAGGGAGAGTTAGCCGTGTTTTAGGTGAAAAGTTTAAAATTCAACCCCTCTTTGCTGGGCAATTTTGTCAAGCAAAGAGGGGTTGAATATTTCCGCTTTCGATCTATCACTAGCACACTTCATTTGTGATATTTACCGTGGGTTACATGTTTTCAAATGTAATCATTTTCAATGTGTTTTTGCCATTCCCAATATAAGTCAATTGAGAGTTAGCCTTGTTTTACGTGAAAAATTTAAAGCACAGGTCTACTTGAAAACTTCATGGGATACGATCTTTAAAACCACAACAAATAGCAGTGCACTGAGGTTTCAAACCATCTTTCTTTAGACTAACCATTTTTGTCTGTTACTGAGTCAACATTATGGCCGAGTTTCCTTGTTGTACGTTTTAGTGATGTCTTCTTACTTCGGTTCCTTTTTTTTCTGCCTTTTTTTACTTCACTGATTGATTTCTCTCTTATAGAAGACATTGACAATGTAAGCATGTTTTTTTTTTGTTTACGACCTTGCTGTAAGTTAATTACAATATTATATTACCAAATAGCCATATACGAGTTTTTTACGCCATGCATTGACTCTCTTTCCCATTATTTTGGGGACACATTGCCATTCAGAAGAGCGAGTATATTTCTGTGTAGATCACTAACCACAAGCGTGATAGAAACGTCTTGTCATATACTGCAGGGAAAAGGATTTGTCACTACACGACAGCCATCGACAAAGCTGGGAGTTTTCAATGGGAAATAGGACAGAACTGCAATCGGATAACCCTTGGAGGTGTCAGAGGTATTTTGGCAAAGCTTTTATATTCATGTCATCATAACTACACTGTATAACATTCCTCTACGAGTATTGATCTATCTCTGAAATAAATCCGATATTGCTTTCCGACCACACATTATTCTAAGACGCTCTTATCCTCTCTGAAAGTAGCATGTATCTCTCCTTGACAACAGTGGCATTCGAAATGGTCTCATTGTTATAT
Organism: Stichopus chloronotus; assembly: GCA_021234535.1. Taxonomy (NCBI): domain Eukaryota; kingdom Metazoa; phylum Echinodermata; class Holothuroidea; order Aspidochirotida; family Stichopodidae; genus Stichopus; species Stichopus chloronotus. The sequence continues at coordinate 10,073,507 of CM037842.1, forward strand.
CGACTTTGGACGTTTTGACAATATACATGTGTGTCATAAAATGATCATTGCAAGCACAAAGAATACAAAACTGCAAATAGAAAAAAAAAGATACAAATATTCTGCAAAATGGTGAGATATATGGGAGGTAATGTGACATATAGAAAGTTATAATGGTAATTACAATTTGTATAATTTTTTATGTAAAAATGTATTTATGGAAACTTTGTGATAACAGAGATTTTTTTCTTCAATAATTTACACTTTTAGTCGAACAAAAATCTTTTCGTAATTTTATATTGCCTTTCTTTCGGTGGATGTCGTCCAAACATGACATAATATCCTTATCATCTACATCCTTATACAACTTAGTGTATATTGAGGTATGCGCTACTTTACCCAAAGGTGAACTATTGCTGTCCGTCAGTTAAGTTACTAACTTCATATATCTCCCTTCTACGTGAATATCTATCATTAAACATATTTAATGACTAAAATTAACTTTTATTCAGTTCCACTAGAGAGTTCTAAAACCATTTCAATGTGACTTTAGAACATGTATGAAGAGTCATGATGTTCCATTTTTCCACTGTTTTGATCGCTCCACGTAGCTACGATATTTACACCTGTATTACAAACGCAACCTTTGCATTGTTAAGTTTGCATAATATAATTTTGAATACTGGAGAATGAAATATGTGCAGTGTACACTACAGGGTAACTCGACTCTCAGTAATAGAAAACAAGCAACCAAGGAAGTCTGCCTACTGTGGAAGTAAATTATTCAGTTGTACCCACGAACGTCAAATGCCAAAGTATTATTGCTTTATGCTAATTACAATTTGCATAATGAATGTGAAACTGTATTTACGGAGTTTTCGAGATAACAAAGATTGTAATTCTTTGTTTAACTATGTCCTTAGAAAGGCCGTTGACTCTCATGAACTATGATGAACTAAATCCATTATAATCATGCTTTCAGGCTTTATTTTCGCCTTTGAAAATAACAACTAAGACCCTTACCATATGCACGAAACTACATTTCAAGAGAAACATAGCATTGGTGTTTAGTTGAACTTGTTATTGTGTGCTCTCTGAGTAAGATAAGATTTAGAAATTCAACATATTTACAAATTGTTTACCCCTGGCCTGGAAAAACATGACATTTTCGATTAGTTTTTGTTCATCATTATAAGACAACTTGCGTCTTGTGTTGTTTCTTACATCTGTATGACTTGAACACATACGGCTGACGCAAATTTTGAATATGCATACAACTTGACTTCAAATGAAATCGAGACTGAAAAACCCATAAATGTGATAACAACCGTAGTACCGTGATACATACCATAGATTTAACTATAATTTTAATAATTGACCCACCATAAATGTAACATTTGTAACCAGAAATGTAATAATCTGATCCCCATAAACCTCAAACGACGAAGTTGCGCTGTGTGTCCTCTGACCCCCATTTCATCACACTTACCTTTTGAGTCTGAGGTCTTATTGTATGTATGCTGTATTATTTCAGAAGTGACAAAGTGGATATTCTGTCTTGTAATTGCATATGCTTTGTTAAGTAGGTGTGGTCACATGCATGGCATCGAATGATTTCATTCGTGAACGGTAATTAAGGAAATATGCAATTTTTATTTTACTTCACATCGTGTCAACGGCGTAGATACAGCGGTACTCAAAATGATCGTAACTATCCAGCAGTGACGCTTTATATTAACAAACAAAACGTTCTCTTCAAAGTATACTCCCATCAAGTTTAACTTTCAGTCTGCCCTCATTTTACTCTATATCCCTCGCTGGAATCTATTGATATACTGATATTGATAAGTATCAGTCGGACCAGAAAGCAAACATATACCGCATGCTTGTTAACATTTACTTGGTGGCGACTGAGCACAAGTTAACGAGGGGGCCTTCAAATGTAATCCTCTACAAGACTACAGTGTCTCAAGTTATGAAGAGAAAGTAAAAGTTTGTCACTGCCCCTTAAACATACACATACATTAGAAATGAACTTCATAGATTTCTTGCTTACACGAAAGGTTACAAAACAACTTGACAAATTATCTCAGATTATCTCCCCACTCCAACGTTAATAGCATCATCTCACTGATTGCATTGGTCCTGATTCCACTCATGACATACCTTTAATCATTATTTCGTGGGGTTTTTTTTTATTTCTAATCATTTAGTGGAGTCCCTGGGCACATGTATGGCTCTCCCATGCTCAAACCCGACCATGCTTGCATACTGACTGAACGCCATCAGTATGACCGATGAATCGTCGCTATTGTGATTGTTAATCTTAAACGGTTCCTCTCATGGCAGCCTTCATGGTCAATATACATCCACCTTGTACGGTACCAGATATATATATATATATAGAGATAGATATGAGATATATATATAGATATATATATATATATATATATATATATATATATATATATATCTATATATATATATATATATATATATATATATATATATATATATATATATATATATATAACCTTTCGCAATATGTGATATTTGATATCTCTTAATTATTCCATGAATTACTTTATACATATCCCATATCTACATCTACGAAAAGTTCCACTATCAATTTATATCAATGTTATTGAGACTGAAGTTACAGTTATTGCTTATTCCATTTTCCTTTATCATTAATGCTTATTTGTCTGCCTCTCTGCATGACTGTCTGCTTGTATGTAGGTGTCACTACTTTTCTCCTTCCCCCGCCTTGCTTATCTGTTTTAAAAGATTAGGATGGAGTTCATTTACCCACTGATTTTCGTTTTTGTCTAATTACATCATGTTTAAATTGGATATAATTGTTGCATGCTCCGAACGTCATTTAAGATACTAGTGAGACTTAACATGCTTGCTTAACTGAAAAACAGAATAGAAAATAATATTTTTTCCACATTTTTTTTTCAAACTTGTTAGTGATATGGTCTATTAAAACATGCACTACCGTATTAATTTATGATTTTTCGCCCCAATTGAAGCAAGTCCAGATGAAGTTAATGTTCTTGCCGATGTTGTAAATACAAAGATTTAATCATTGAAAAAGAATAAGAATCGTTATGTCAAATTTATAATTGAATGTTAGACAAAGGGTCGAGCTCTTGTCCAATAACATAAAAGTAAAGCATGGAAGGTTGAAGATGGAAGAGTTGGAACAGGGAAATGAATTTGAAACAAAGAGCAGATTTTTATTGCAGAAATAACACAAGAGTAATTACTCAGAGAGCTAACAAACCTGGATACAAAGGTAATCTATTAAAATCGTAAAATTGTGAGTAGGAGCGACGAATCGCTCGCTAATATTTACTAAAATCAATCAGGTGTGGCACGTGAACAATCGCACCACAACCTGTTGTTACTGCTATCTGTCATTTGTTGTGAGGTATACCAAGACACCATGGCAACTATATTGTTAAAAGAAATATGAATAATATCAATGTTTAATTTATCTCTTGATACCAAATGGATTCCAAGGTTTAAACTTTACCAGGGACAAAATATATTTCCCGGAGTATACACAACTTTTGGGGTATGCTGAAAAATAAAATTCGTGTCTATGGGATGGGATGGGCCAATAAGTGAGCTAAGTGAATTGTGACACCCGTTATGTTCCTTATCACAAGGATTGAGATCTCTGAGTAGTAAAGGCTGATATTTTTTAAGTTAAGCCGAAGCTGCTACTCTTTGTAACGCTATTAATCAACGGAAGCACGTTGCCGAAATACGTTAGCTGATGCACATGCCACGTTGCAATGGGAAGAACACTGTTTAAATTGACTTTGTTGACCATTTTCACACAGAAGGCTAGCACGTTATCCTAGCTGCATCAATTCAGAACACCTATTCTTTGAAATGCCATGTTATTTGGCTAACAATGTTTTCCTTGGTTTCTAGAACTAGTCTACAGTTTTTTCCATTGCATTAAGGTCATTTGACGTAATGTGAATGAAAGAAATCAAGATAAAATAAAATACCTAAATAACCCCTACATGAAACCAACCAGTGAAAACTATTTTAGGACAATGAAGTTTCTAAAAATTTTGAGCATTTTTTGTGCCAACGTAAATAAAGTGTATACAGAAAGGAGCTACTAATGAAAAAATAATCAGTGCTAAAAGGTCAAAAGAAAAGTAATACAACAGCATTTCGTCGGTACCTGGTCACTTTGGAAAGACAAAACATCAGTTGACACAGGCCATCATTTCAGGAAAAAGCAAGAGATTTATTGAGTTAAAGGCCTACTGAATTTTTATAGTTTACTTACCTGTGCAAAGTTCCATTGACCAATGGCCATTACACTCACAAAACGTAACATATAAATTATATGTAAAATTATGGAGTTCTTATTTTACCGTTACGTTTTGTGAGTGTACATGCCTAAAATCAGAAAGTTGGCATTTCCTGTCGAATCCAGTATGTCCATTGTAGCGAAACGAAATGTTAAGCATACAGTTTTTAGTATTTTAAAACCACTGGAACCGAGGAAGGGTGTCTATCTTTATTTGACTTCCCTACATCAGATTTTCCAGTTCAACTTTCAGGCAAAAGATTAATCCAACGCTAGTGGCATGCTGTAAGAGCAAGTCAAACTTCGAATGAGGGCGCCTTTGAATTTATGCGGTTTAATTGAAAAGTAACGTAGCATTAACCATCAAATAGCATGTGGTTATTTTACGCCACGCCGTGTACGGATTCAAGTCTCCTTAGTGGCCCGAATATCATTGAACCACCACCATTTCAGCTACTTCACTTGAGTTGCGCATCGTCACGTCACTCACCATGACAACGGTCATTTCTTGTATACGACGATAGAGGGCGCAAAGTACAAGAAGCTCAATCATAATCGTTCTTTCGCATTTCTTTTGTTTTTGAGTCACACTCGGACTCCTCTCGAAGGGTAGAAATTGTCACTCATGTGTTAAATCTAAACAATAAACTAAAACGTAATTTGAAAAACAGCAGATTAAGACAACCTTCCTTGTCCTCTTATGCGACTTATTAGCAGAAACTGATTGCTAGATTTTAACGTCTGTTACAATAAACACGTATTCTTTCACCACATTATTTGTCCATCATTTTACTACATCATCTGTTATATCATTATAGTAAATTTTACCACATTACCGATTATTTTTTTCTTACCATAATTTCGATTCGTGTTACGAGAGAGTTTCTTTGATGATATAAAAAAGGAAAGAGTTTTTAAAAAGTCCGTCTACAGAGTCAACCCTGTTGGTTGGCTTTCAAATGGAGATTTCATCGGACATTCATTTCAGCTATTTTTACGCACGAATATGGTATTTGCAAGAGGAGGGGGAAAAGTGATCAATTTCACTTCAAAGACGGTTTCGATGTGGGATTTTTGCCGTCTCTGACGGGTGTATGAAGCGGAAAGATCCCTTGTCATTTTATTCGGTTTCTCGGGAGGTTTCAGTCGTTTCGGATGTATATGAAGTGGTATTATCCCTTAAGAGCTCTATCGGATGGCCGTGTGATAGGAGAACATCAGATCAAATCAAACAAAATATATTGAGATACCAAAGTAGATGCAGAATTTGACGTATTTTATTTTTATCCACACATCATTACCTATATATGGCGGTCTTGGAATATTACCTTCATCGTGGGTACAGAGAGAGGAAAGTAAATCATCAGAGAAAATCAAGCCATATACATTCGGATATCAAATTAAATGCAATCATAAGTTATTTCTTGAGCTCGCACACCCGGTATTATCATTTGGAATGTTAAGTGTCTTCATTAGTGTTCGCACGGGTACCCATGGTTCCATATATGATCGTGTACCTGGTTTAACTTCCGTCAGGTTACTGATTCGTTATGGGGTCATACTACGATTTTTTTGTCTTTTTTATTTAAAAATGACTGTACATCAATTTTCTACCATGTATCCTACGTACGGACATGACAATGAACGGTTTTTAGTTGCTTTTATGCTAAATTTCGGTACACGTCTAGTAGACGTTCATGAAACACTGGATCCTGGTGGCACCTTCAGGAGCTGGCTTTGACATTGTCGGTCGTGTACCCGATGAAAACTCTAGACATTTCACATGGATGGAATCTAGATCTCTTAACCATTCTTGTCCGTGTGTACATGATTAATTTTGGGTTTTTAAATCGCCACCTCACTGACAGGGTTTTTGACAGAGTGAGCATCAGTTATTATGACTAGGAGGGAAAATATTGGCGTCACCCTCGTAAGGGTAGCTCAATTTTTCCATGGTCACGTCTGACAGATTTCCCAAAATATGCTAACACTATGAAAATGGACCATTCCCGACCCCTCCCCCACCATCCAGGAGGGGGAGTCACAACCAATATCTATATAATGTGGACTGAAAACACCACAGTGGTGCTACCCTGAAAGGAGTGGTTTAACAAAGGGGTGATTTACCACAATTGCCATAGTAAACCTTGGACGCTTCAACGTCTTGCATTTCCCATACACAAATGACCATTTCGGATATTGTCGGACACATCAAGAAGAGTGGCCAGGTGGTGTGACCTCAGTTACCGTGTGACGCTTCAGATTTGTAACATCGTCTGTTTCTAAAACATGATTAGACTAGCAGATTTGAACCATTTCCGACTTGATTCAAACTGACCCTCCGAATTGACCACGCAGTGGAAATAAAACTATACAGTTCCAGTCATTGCAGTGGGCACCACAGTTCCAGTCATTGTAGTGGACACCAAAGACCATAGCGGTGCCAACAGTATTCAGGTGACGTGACCACACAATCACATACTATATTTTCTTTTCGATAAATGGTAACACTTTACCTGATCCAGACCAGTTTGGACAACTGATAAAGGTAGTGGGAATACTACAACAGTTCCATCTGCTTTGTATACCGAAGACTCTAGCAGTGCTACCCCAAAAAGAGTGGTGGGTTGGCTTGACCACAACCACCGTTGTAATGCTCAAAAGTGATCGCGCATTATACTTTAGAGAGAACAGTGTTGAATGACCATTTATTGTTATGACCAATCCTGATCTATACTCTACAAACAATTACTAAGAAGCTGCAAAGTGGAAATTCTTTTTAAAGTGTTACATTGTAATTATTTTTCTAGAACAATTTGTTTTCTCCGCAGATGACCTAAATTAAGACATTAAAACATTAACAAAATGCTCTACCTCATGAAAGTTTACTTGCCATGTATTTCTTTGGTCATGCATATGTAGTAATTCCACGAACAACAGATATTTTACTTTACTGCAACCAAACGAAATTTGCTCCAAGAATATCTGCCAAGCATTTGGTCAGAGTGATTTTGAACCTACAATGTATTTACCTGAGGTCATGAGACTAATAGCTGGTTAAATCTAATTCATATGGGTGAGTTTGCCATGAAAAAGCCTGTTTCCGACCGTTCTACAGTTCTGTGTGCTTACACGTTCAACTTTTATTTCAATGTGGTTACTTTCTTCGATTTAAGCAGTTTTAAGTTTCTCTCTCATTTTCAACAATTTCCGTACAATTGTCTTAACCGTACGATTGAGTCAACGTTTATCTGCAGCGTAAGATATTCATTATTATAATTTGAAGACGAACGATAAACAGCCAATGTGAACATTTAACTTTTTTTAAGAGGAACTTTTTACCGCCCAACTCATTAGGCTAGCCGTACTTACCGCTGTCTGTGATTGGTATTACTTGCACGGGCAAATCGTCGGGAAATCGTTTTTCCACAGTAAAGCCAATGGAGAAGATGATACATATATATATATATATATATATAGGAATATATAGGAATATATAGGAATATATAGGAATATATAGGAATATATAGGAATATATAGGAATATATAGGAATATATAGGAATATATAGGAATATATAGGAATATATAGGAATATATAGGAATATATAGGAATATATAGGAATATATAGGAATATATATATAGGAATATATATATATAGGAATATATATATAGGATATATATATAGGAATATGTATATAGGAATATATATATAGGATCTATCTACAGGAATATCCGGATTATATTAGGCTCTATCTCTGGAATTTCGGCTATATATATCGTCTTTCGGATATGTCGGCCTTCTCGGCCTCTCGGCTCTATAGGAATATAGGAATCTCTAGGATATCTCGGCCTCTTAGCCGCTCTCGGCCTCCTCGAATCTCTAGGCTCTCTCGGCCTATCTCGGACATATAGGAATATATAGGAATATATATAGGAATATATATAGGAATATATAGGAAGATATAGGAATATTGCTATTAATATGCGGGCATTATTTCTCAATTCGGGGTGGGCCCCGACAACTAATTTCGTACAAGAAAATTTGAGGTTTTACAAATTCCCCAGATAGCCGGATGTGGGGTTTTCCGAGTGGTCTAGGCTATTTGTACCAAGCCTTGAAACAGGTACTTCTTCTCTGCAATTTGAAAAACAACCTATGGAAAATGGTAATAGATAATAGTTAATGTCCAGCGAAACCCTTTACACATTGAGAAAATATGTGTTGTCGCCTAAAAACTGTCACTGTCCACAAAACCTCTAAGAGTAGCTTCAGTCGAGTCTGGAAACTACGTTCCTTTACACTTTGATAGCGATTAAGGTAACGTAACACGCGTATTCCTTTGTTGTAGCTTTATTGCTTTCTCCCTCTCTTCCCTTCAACCCCCCCCCCCCCCCTCTTCTGTTGAAATCCCCTGCAACAGAAACCTCTTGAAACCATTCAGGTGCCAAATGTTTTCGAATGCGCTTTGTTCAATTTTCCATTCAAAACCATTTAGCCCTATTACCAATGGAACGTATACATAAAACCAGCTAAGATTATTATTGCGATGTTTAATACCTGTTGGCACTATGTATAATACCTGTTGGCACTATTTCTAACCAATGAGACAACGTGATAATTTACACCACAGTACTGTTTTTATCTGTCAGGGCATTGGGTTGAAATTGACGTTCAAAAGAGCGACTACTTACCATACCTTTGAGTGGGTCTTCAATCACAAAAAATAAGAGAAGGAAACTTGCTACTATACAACCATCGACAAAACAGGAAATATAAAATGTGAACTCAATGAGAAGACATGCAACCGTTTAAGTATAGCAGGTGTCAGAGATAACCTATAAGAATTTTCGTTATTGCGTCAAATTCTTTTCAGGTATAATTAGAACTGCAACCATTCCCAAAATGATAGAACACAAATGTGGCACTATTATTAAAGCAGATTTGTTCATCTTTAACAACCCCTTTCCCCTAGATCAATGTTATCATAACCAAATGATATCAAACATTTCCAAGATGAGTGGGGGAGATTGGAGGGTGTCCCATGTAATTTTGTCGAGGATTGTGGGTTCACGAATAGTTAGTATTCTTATTACTTGTCTGTGAAAATCTTCAAGCCCAGGTGTTGTTTTTTGTTTTCTGCGAGCATGAAATAATTTTCCTAATTGTACTGTTTCTTATATTTGACAACCAAAGAGGTGTCTTTGTTTCAGTTTTGCCTCATTTCTGTATTGTTTCTTTTCACCTGTAACGTATCCACCAGGATATACCGTATCCTTTGAGCAATCCTGCTACATGGTGGTTAATCATGAAAAACTGAATCGTTCCGCAGCACGAAATGTCTGTGAACATTCTTTGGCTCATTTGTTATTTACTGAAAGTGAAGAAGGTAACTTCACAGATAGTATTACAAAACCAACCTCTCGCCACTATTGGTTAAAGGGAAATAGGGCGTTTAGAATACACCAACATGACATACAAAAGAAATAGTGTTAGTCATTGTTAAACCATTCAGTCTCATCAATAAACATCTGCCAAAGCTTCATCTCCTCAAAACATTATACATGTGATGAGTAACGGAAGATGCATCATTTGAATTTTGAAAAGTTTGGGTGAACAAGTTAGTGTTGAGCAACTAATAACTTAGTCTCTATGGGTGAGAAACTTATTTCTTGAAAAGAAGGCCACTGTCCTTCCTTATTTTGAATAATCTATCATTCTGCATCCACAAACATTGGTTTTGAAAGTATGGATGTTTCCTGTAAAACAAACGCCCTATTTCCCTTTAAAACTGAAAAGATTTGGCAATGATCTTCGTTGTGAAGACGGATTAGCGGTTTCCTATAAAACAGTTGATGATAATCGTTTAACAAATAGGCGAAAGTGTTACAGAACTTTGAAAAACTCTGCAAGATAGCTTGATAGACGCTGGTCCAGGAAAGATCCTTATATCTGTGAATACAAGCGATAGAAGACCTATATATGACCACGTCTAATCCTAGCACACTATGACAAGCGAGTGGATCATGTAATCTACTAGGTGTTACAATCAACTGACATGAATTGGGTGAAAGTAATGTAATTTAACTCGTTCTAATTCGTTCTATTCTGATTAAAAAAATTCATATGGACATCTATAAACCGTCGATCATTATCTCTCTATAAAGTGACGTCCGTACTGTAAATCTAGGTAATATCATTAGTACGTGCTCAATATCTGGAACATCCAGTTGATACAAATTAATCACAACACATTGTTTTCGCGGCTTGTTCTCAATGCCATTGGACCAGCGGAGTCATTATTTATCTTATATATGGACAATGGAAAATTAATCTATTGTTGTAATTAATAGGATGCGTTATCAATTGTAACTATTTATGAAGAAAATAAGTCTGATATTTTTACATTTTTTTTTTACACGTGCTTCATCCACTGAAGAAAACTTTCCAAGAAAGTTTTAGCGCAGTAATAAAACTTACCTCTATGAAGAGAGCATTTAATAAGGGCAATAATAGAAGGCATGCAAATCATGCAAATTGCAAGAACGCTATTGTTTTTAATGGAAGTCAAAATTCCTTTGATGTCAACAAAGCTCAAACTGATCTCAAGAAATGAATCTTGCACAGATCTCATATTTCATATAAAGAATACGTAGCTTGTAATACATACTAATGCTATAATGTCATATTCAGGAAAATGCCTATAATCGGAAATCGAAAATACCCATCATCGAAACCACAATGGGTTTGTCCATTCAGGTCTTCTTTTAACTCATTCCTTACAGTGCCAACACTGTATACATACGACATAACATTTTTTTTTATTTACCTAACCCTTTGGTCACGACTATCCATTACCATTGTGTGTATTTTATCACTGCAACAATGCCTCGGTCCCCATCCAAACATGTTGATTATTTTTCCAACTCCATAAAACAGTACAAGACCTTATCCCCTTCAAAAAGTGTTAGGACTGTGTGATCTGTCACTGAAACTTCGTTTATCATTTTCGACCGAAAAAGAATTGAACAGTTTCCCGAAAGACTGGCTTTATGTAGCACCTCTCTGGCTACCGCACCCATGTGACTGCGGCCCGGAAGAACTTACCGTCGATGGTCAAACATTCCTTTCAGAGAGGCCAAAACTTGATGAACATAATATTCATGGTCATTGGTCGCCTTACACATGGTATCACAGAATACCGGTTACATTGTTTCTTCACAGTTGATCTACACAGCTATGTGTTACGGTAGCAGTGTTTCTCTTTTAATTAAAAGCCCTGAATCAACCAATCGTCTGAGAGCTTTAAAACTGAAGATTGCGTAGGATTTCTGCGAACTTGAAAGGAACTTTGCTTCCAAAGTCGGCGAAAGTTAGTTTTTCGTAGCGATAAGCTGAACGGACAAAAACTCGTCCGCTAGGCTGGATTAAATCTACGCAGTCCACACATAGATAGTTGATTAATTTGCCCCGCCTGGCTTGGTTGTTCAATAATATAAAGTATATTTTCAAGTGTATCAGCACATTACATACCACATATGGTATCTGCCATACTCTTTGTTGATTATACAGCACGTATCATACCGAAGTCGACACATGCACACTTCTCACTTGTCTTTCTTGTACCGACGTAGATCGAAAAGTCTACTTGAAGGAATTCTCCACCATCGTTTCTTATGTCTCTTAAAAAATGCAAACATTATTGCAGACATGTCATCGCTCTCATTTTCAGTAAATATCTCAAAGAATTCGCAAAATGAACTATTTTAGTAAATATTCGAGGTACGAGCCTGTTGCTAGAAGTCAATCGGTTGTGACGTAGTACCGACAAATCTGGATTGAACATTGCTCTTGATTTTTAGCTGTGGATTACACTGTGGATTACACTACTGGTCTGATCACTTATTTGGTAATAAAACCTTAGTTTCACAAGAGAGTGACATAGACCGACCTTTGAGAGCATCGTTGGAAGCTGCCTAATTGCTTATGGATTAGTTGACTTAAATGACGTTGGTCTGTGAATGATATTGAACTGATACCGACAAATAAAGGATAGAAATACCTTGTGTTTTTAACTTGTGTTTTTTAAATGAGTAGTTTCCCATTATATGATCAATCCGTTTCTATATTTCATGTAATCGTCATTTCATAGGAAAGGTCTCAATAAAAACAGAAGCCTCGGAGACCTCAGTCTCCGAGGCTTCTGTTTTTATTGAGACCGAATTCATCTATCTTTCAAATTAAACATTTGTTTTGATAGCAGAATCAGTTTCCAATGAATATTCATAAGCTTTTTATCTGGAAAAAGATTTTTTCAATTCACGTTTTGAATGACACGTTTTAAGGGGTAGGGGGTGTTAGACACAAACATTATGTAACTATTGTCCTAGTTTCATAGTGAACTGATTGTTTAAGGATGGCAGAATGAATAGACGCTGGCAAGCAATAGCAACACAGTTACGGTGGCCTTTTCTGGGAACAATGAACTCAAACGGACAGAAAACTACAAATACTGTTCTGTAAACTTTATAATTCTGAGTAATAATTCTAGGAGTTGAATGAAATAAAACAAAATACATCTACGATAAGCTTCATGAAAAGTCCCCTTAGCTCAAAGGTTCAACGACCATGGTGCACAGTCACTATAGGAAAGACGTTAGAGTTATACTTGTTGACTTTCTAATACGTATGCTGTGTTGTACAGGTTGCCTACTGTACTTCAACCACCCAATCCCTTAGCTGTTGCAAAGTTTTTAACATATTCTTACACACAAAATTCTTCTCTAAAGGAAGTAATTTGGAAATCCATATTTAAGTCTTCACTACTGGTGGGAATTGCAATCACCACAACTCACGATATAGCTAGATTCAGTTGACTTTCAATGACACTTTTAAGTTACCATACCCTAACTATGAAGTCTTCAGTTTAGTTGCAAGAGGTCAATTTTTTTGTTCAATCATTTACCATTTGTTTTTGTAATCATGTTATTCTATAAATTCACAAATCAGGTCACAAGACGTTATTGCAGGCAAATGCTAACACAAAATATATTAAAAAGTGAATACATTAGATAAACTTTGTTATAAACGTTTCCTTAGGTTTACATGATCAAGACGACTAAACCTTACACCCTTGAACGAAGGAATTTTTCGTGGCTCCAGTTTGTGAGTTTAGTTGAATAGTTTCCCATTATACCATCAAACCGTTGCTATTTTTCATGTAATCATCATTTGATAGGAAAGGTCTCAATAAAAGAAGAAGCCTTGGAGACGTAAGTCTGGTAGACATAAGTTAGGTAGTTTTACTTTCGCCATGTGTTTATGTTCTGGACATCACTTGATTAGTTCACCAAAGGTAGCGAATTTTAATCCTCCATTCTTAAACCTCAATTTCCATGGAATGGCAGCAATCACCGATACAGTGACACAAACAAAAAGAAGTTACTTAGTGATTACTTTAAAAAGAAATGGAACATTATTCCATGACTACGACACACTATGTCTTGAAATGGGTATTTCGTTTTTAAATTTTCAACCAATGACACCTACTCTCTATGTATCCATATATAATAAACAAAAGTACATAATAAACAAAAGTGTAACGTATAAGGCATATTATGTGAATTCCGGTCGCAGATGCCACAAATTTGTATATTTAGTGTATGTCTTGGTCATAGTGCCATAGTGAATTTGTTTGTGAAACGGTCCATATTTGTTGAATTCTGATAGAACTTGTGGCTACTTTCACATTACTATTCGTTACTTCGGCGATACCGTACACTCTCAGTTGTTTTCTTTTTCATATCACTCTCCGTGAGGATATTAACAGTTTACATCTGTTCCTACATATTCTCTTTTACGATGTTGACGCTCTGTCACATCGATACTCGGGTGGCACCTTTAGGGCGTTCCGGAAGTTTGGGTACACATCTCAAGATGGGCCCTAGGGTCCATCATGTGAGATACTACAAAATACGAACCTCTTTGTCTTTGACCTCTTTAACTTTAAGACATCCTCCCTGCATTGCACCTTACAATTATTGCACCTTACAATTAAAAGAAAACTTAATCGCCTAAACAGCTGTACGCATAAGGTGAACTTTCACAGTGTTCGTTAACCTGCATAACCTACACCGCAGAGTTCTTTGTAGTTCCCCTTTCAGTAAACGTTCTATGAAGGTGATTTTCACCTGATGCGAGACTGTTCTATTTAATGGTTAGGCACGACACAGCCGATTTGTTTTTCCAAAAATGTTAAATATGAAAGTAGATTTGGTGTGCACTTTTCTCTTTCGTTGAATAGACAGTTTGCATAACTATACTCCTATGTTATCAGATATTTCACTTTCAAACCAAGCAGAGAGCAGAATTACCAAAATAATCTGTCCATGGAATGCTGCGTGTTGCTCGAATTCTCTTTCCCTTTTCCTATCCGTACACATCGAGATATGTTGGCGACATCGTTCATCCTGTTAGCTCTCGTCGCATCCGCTCGTGAGTAAATGTTTATCTTAGAGATTTCTTCAGTTCAGTTAAAGATTTCCACAGTTAATAACGTATTTACTTTATTTTTATTTGACCCGTATCTATGAATGCAATATTATACATGCTGTATTGTATGGCCACGGTTTTGGCAACAAAAGAATGGATTTTTCAACAAGGAAGATTTTGTAGTTTGTTTAAAGCTGTTTACTTTCAATGACCGTAATGTAAAAGGTACCTTGTCAGATAAGTAAGTAATTCTAAGAAATGACTAATTCATCGTTGCTTTGATTTTTTCTGATAAATAACCTGATAATATGCCTCATGACATTTGATTGGTGCTCAGTTTTACACAGTTAAGGAGTATCGTTCATGAGAAGTGCACGACAAGTCATACACACAACGGACTTGTATAGAGAGTTCTGTTATTTGATATCTGACATTGCCTTAGTTCTTGTAAAAAACTTCCACTGTGGCTTTGGTAGGGCTCTACCACGCAACGAGGAGATTCATGGTATCTACAGCCCCATTCTAATTGATATAAATGTATCTTTTATTTCTGGGCTCGATCATGAATTGTGAAAAAGTTTTATCAGCTGCTGATAAAGAGGGTGACGGTATCAATAAGTATTGGCTATTATACTCATAGTCTATACAATAAAATAAAGGAAACACATTGAACTACATAAAGCTACAATATGCAGATATGCCATGCGTCGGATTTCTGGTGGTTCTTTATATGAATTTCCTGAATAAATTCATTTAGTATCATTGCGTGAGACCACGACCAAAGTTCATTTGCATTACTTTCCACCAAGCATGACAAAATCCAACTTTGCTCTTCAGCTTAATGAGTCTGTCTTTGCATGTCAGTATCAGTTTTTCGTTGATAAGCATCTGCCCACAAGAAACATTGACATGGTTCATATGTTTGTGCTTAGTTTATGATTTTTGTTTCTTAAGGTGACCCGCTTCAATGGTTATGTGGTGAATATTTTGTGCTTATACGTTGGTTATTTATGTGTATGTTTAGTTTATGTAGTGGTTTGTCTTGTTCTTCTGTTTAGTCTTCAGTGTGAACCATAGACAGCCATGTTGTGTTTTTTTTTTTTTTTTACAAATGAATAAATTTCAAAGTACAAATGAATAAATGAATGATTGAATAATTGAATGAAAGAATTGATGGATGGGTGGATGGATGGATGAATGGATGGATGGATGGAGACAGAGAGAGAGGGAGGGGGAGGGGAAAAGAGGGAGGGTGGGATGGATGGATGAATGAATAGTTTGTTGGAAGAATATATGAGTGGAGGAATGAATGAATGTATTAATGAATAACGTACAATAACTGCAATAAATTGTTCATTTGTACTATTGCCACTATTCCTTCTCTTCCATTTACAAGTAGTATTCTTTTACAGTCATGTTTGAATGAGGTTTCTTCTGTCCTTGTCCTCTTTCTGTTCAGAGAGCGATTGTGACAGAATAGCGCCGCCTCGAAGGAAGGTATACGAACGTGTTGAGGCAATCTGCGGAGAAGGGACTACCGGTATCCGAGATCCACATGGCAGTGCATTATCCATGGATACAAGTAAGTTATGCGTGGAGGAATTATAACTCTATAGATGCAATTGAAGATCAGTTTAATTCTTCCAGCAGGTACAGTATCAGCTGTGGATAAATGAGGAAGACTTTTTATTGTTCAAATCATTACAACCATCCTTGCCATAGAATTATCTGCCGACTCGCCAAACCTGAGTTATCGTGTTATAACACAACACAGTTTGGGCCATCTACCATTAACAGTTCAACTGATTCAGTAGGCCATGCATTTGTGTTTTGTTTTTTATTAGTAGAAAATCCAGTTACTTATATTGCGGGTATTTGTATATTTATGTGGATAACTAAAGACATAAGACACTGTAACACCAATGCTGCTAAGTTATATTGCTAAGTTGCATGCCCTTGTCGTGCATTGCTCTTAGTTCACACTCTTGCTTTTTCATTTAAAGAAATTGTAACCAACTTAAAATCAATGTCGAATTTACGAACACGAAAGTATGTTGGTTTTTGTCAATTCTCTCCGTTAATATTGCTGCTTGCAGAAGTTGTTTTGTCAACATCTGGGATACACTTTTATCACAGAAAGGAGGTAACTGTTACATTAAAATGCC
Source organism: Stichopus chloronotus (assembly GCA_021234535.1). NCBI lineage: Eukaryota > Metazoa > Echinodermata > Holothuroidea > Aspidochirotida > Stichopodidae > Stichopus > Stichopus chloronotus. The sequence continues at coordinate 10,090,484 of CM037842.1, forward strand.
ACGTGAAAGCGATCCCACCGGAATTCATTGAAATAGGATTTAGTTGTGAAAATCCTTAGTCCGTAACTTTCTGTCCAATTTCCTGTCTAGTCAGCTACTTTTAATCTACATTTCGTTTTCATCATTATCGGAAAGTTCCGTATACATGAGTTGAAAATTTGAAAGCTTTCACAAGAGATTTCCTAAAACCATAAACAATGACAATGGACGAAAGGGAGAGGAAGGGCGTAGGGTAATGGGGCATCTGCATCTGTTCTAGCTGACCGTCATGATAGTCAAAAAGTTGTTGTTAATTAGCGAAGCTTGGCACACACGAAAAAGGAATCAAAGGCAAGGATGTTATCAATAATAGTTGTCCTCTCTCACTTTGTGTGTGGGTGTGTGTCGTTTTCAGTGTGTTGCATTTTCCACTCAAGGGGATATGTTATAAATTAGCTATACAATTTGTGATGTTATAGAGTAGCCATTCCTTAGTATCGACTTTCGCTTTTTACTGTATTAGCTTGTTTAACATTAAGTTGTAACCACTACGGTGAGGTTATACAAAGCACACAATAAATAACTTTAAAAATTGTACTTGTCAAAGGTTCTCAAAGTATGTTTTCACTTTACTTAAGGTCATAATGCCGAGGTGAAACACATTGCTGACAGAAAAGTTAATGACACTTGAATGGATGTCCAATACATATGAGTCAGTAAGTGTTGTCATCGTTGAAACACCAGGGAGCTGAATACACTATGGCGCAGAGATATTAGTGTGCATGTGTGCACGTATGTGATAAAAAGAGTGCAGTGCATGCCTATGCGGCAACATGTATGGAAATCGCTTTAGACTACCGTACACCACATGCTTATTAAGCATGGATAAACTAAATACTCCCTAGAGATGCAAGAAACAAATCCGTAAGATTACAGGCAGACCTTCCTTGAGAAATCCAAGTACTACTACGCTGTGTTTATTGGAGCAAACAAGGATTTTAAAAACAATACACGGACCAACTTTTCAAGGAGATTTTAATCAGAGAAAAATTACCATATTCTGTATCTTTCCATATTTTGCCAAACCTTGCGAATGATGTCTCCTTTGTTTTACATTTTCTTTCAAATATCTCAAACAATTTTTGAAAACACGACATTTTGAACACTATAAGACCAGAAATGTTTTCATATCCTCCTTTATCTTGTTTTGCGCCTTCTTTCACCGCTCCCGTTTGTGAGATATTTGTAAGGACAGTCTGTAGCGTGCACTCATACATGCTTTAATTAAGAAATCCAAATGGCGAATCAAAATAATGTGAATGTTTACCGTCCAAATCTAAAGTTTTTGGCCAAGACAATACAGCGTGTTTGATCAAAGCAGCTTCAGCACCATCTTAGTCTGACAAAGTAACCTGGTTTCCGGGTAGAGTGCAGAGCACACGAAGAGCTCAATTTATCACTGAAAGAGCACCAACTGCTTCTTATCTACAATGACTTGCTCCCCAGTGAACGTAAACCCCTCTGTATCTCTTGGAAAACGTGGGGATACCACATAAAGTGTTAATGCATAGCCTGGACATAGCTCAGACTTGATTACTGTGGGTAAAATCGGTGCCACTTGGTCCTCGAAAGTGTTCTACATCTCAGAGGTGACTGGTACATTTTTTTTCGTCAAAAAGCCCTTGTTGTCGGTCTATCCATGTTCGGCAGTTCGGTGTTTACCCACACGTAATTTAAGATGCATTCGTTTAAGACAAAGGTTTTGGACCACGGACCATGAACAGACATAAAAATTAAAGGAAACAAGGAAACTAAAAGAATGAGAAAAGGAAAAGCAATAAAGACATGCATTATACGAAGTGGTTGGAAAAAAGTAACAATTGATCAAATTATACAAGATAAGTCAATAGTCACGGGTCTTGCTTCAAAAAAAAAAAAAACATTTACCGGTTGTTTGAACCTCCAGTAACTGGTACTCACCCACTCTCCTACATCTCCACAGCCTACACAGTCAAATATCTGTAGCCACCTTTTGAAAACGTTGCTTCTCTCCATGCTACTGGAGAGCTAGTATGGAAGGGGGAGGATAATGAAAGGCAGGCTGTGTGTTCAACTGTTGAAATGTGGTTTTGATTTAAAATTTTGACCATCACTGCTTTAAAGCTGGAATATGAGTCGAAATTTGTCAATACAAGTCAAATGCAGCGGAATATGCCATAGTTACTCCACAATAATATTGTTTAAGCCCTGTTTGTGCATAAATGAACATTCATACTCATCATATTCATTCCCAATTGATCTGTTTGATTTGAAGTAACGCTAAATTGGTGCTACGCTCTCTTGGAGAGTCTGAATTTTGTAGAACCAACAAAAATGTCCAGACAATTTTCATATTCAAATATCTGGAAGATGAGTGCATAGGTCTCTTTCAGATTCCAATTTTCCAATTTCTCTTCCCCGAAACGAAGCACAAAGGTAGATGACAAGGGATCGCCAGTACAACTCATATTCCAGCGTTACGGTATACATTAACATGTTCACATATCGGATCTTGATTGCGCACAGGCACAAATTACATTCATCACCATCGTTACACTTTTCGGACCTTGAAACATTCCATATTCAACTTCCAAATGCAGTAAACATGAAACATATTTGAAGGGCAGTCGTCTTAACCATTTCACATTGTCTTTTTTATTTTACATTTTGTAGAGATAAAAAGGGAAATGGAAGAAAACTCGTAGTTATGAACGGAAGCAAACTATTTCAACTTTCACAAATGTCCATTAGGCTTATATCACCAAATGTCTGATTTTGACTTACACATTGCTCTGAGAAACTGTACACGACATAGTTGAAACAAACTGTTATCAGATGTATTACACGTTAAACCTTTACCGTTCAACTTGACTGTATGCAATATATCTTTACATGGTGTAAAACCGATCATTTACATATCTAAGAGGTAAATATGTACATTCATGAAGTAATCTATACATCTTATGAAAAATAAAGCATTCGTTTCTTATGAATTTCCAAAACATTTTAATGATTGTCGTAGATATGGACGTTTACAAATAAGTCCGTGATGCACCTGATTTTTTTCCCTGATGCAACATGATCATTGTTCTACCTTAACAGAATGTTAAGGTGAAGCTCTAATGTTAGGAACCATCTGTTGAGAACATTGCTGTATGCTCACCCAGGAAGTTTCACATATTTTGTAGAGCACGAAAGGGTGGGTCTTAGAGTGCTCATTTTAATCCGCTTTCTCTCTCTCTCCCTTTCGTTGTTCGTTTGATTAAGATCAAAATGTGCATTATCGTGTCGATGGTTACTCCATCATTCTGGTTATACGAAATGCGACTGTAAACGAAGCTGGGACGTACCACTGTGTCGTAGGTGAGGAGGATTGTAGCGAAATCATCGTCGATATATACAGTAAGTATCCGACGTGAGGATCAACGTCTTATATGTGGTATGTAAGGAAGAGTACACCGATGAAAAAAAGTTTTCCCACTAATTTAGTCTCATTTTGTAGGGAATTCCCCAAAGAGTAGTGTATTTATTCCCTTATAACTAGGAGACACAATCTCAAGAACTGTAATAAATTAATTCTTTTTGGGGGGACCACCCTGAGACGTTAGAATGAAACTAGATTAAAGTGGGATTGTGTGCGGGTTAATCATCAAATTGTTAGTTTTGTACAATTGCCTCAAAAATGAACTTATGTAAATTAAATCCGATAAATTACAATTGGTGACAACCAATTAATTACAAAGTATTTTTTCCAAACTGTTTTTAAGACAACATTAAGAAAATGACAAAAATTGTGTGATCGAATAATGCCGTATCTGTTTAAAACTAACAAATGTTTACTCTGGGAATCTTTGTAACCGTAGGCTATTCCCGCCAATGTTTACCCATGGAAAAAATTGTAATGTTCAACAGTCTGTCGATATTTGGGAACCAGGTCATCCATTCTCAATCTTTGCAAAAGTGGTTGACAGCTCTAAACAGATTCTCATGAGTTAGGTAGAAAGTGATGTTAGGAGGTAACAAAATCGCAACAACTCGGGCACTGTTAGTAAGGCCATTCTTTGTCCCGAGTATTGCCATCTCTGCTTCAGCCAGAGACAATCCTTATGTTTTATATACCAACAGATCTGCAGCACGGATCTGAACTTATTTACACAGGGAGCATTGCACCGACTAACTTCTTCTGTATGATTCCACTTTCTCAGATCTCCAGTTCATAAACGAAGAATCTGAACGTAATCAGACAATACAGTTTAGAAAAGAGTCCGTCATCAAATGCACGATACTATCAGAACCAATTGACGCAAGGACCGATTGGTACTTCAATGACAACCCTATCCATGCTGCCTTTCCTTCCCAAGGTACAGAATTACACTTGCTTTTAGAACATGCATGATTAGACCTATTTCAATGTTAATATCAAATAATTGTCGGTAACGTCTTTTCCTCTTCTATATTGAAAAGTCTCAAAGTTTCATCTAGGTGTACTCCCTGCACAACGTTTTCTGAACGGACGTAGCTCTGCTTTCATATTATGTTTAGAACTGTATAAAGTCACCTTTTCATCTGTTGGTGGCTTGTTTGTTGTGGGTATTTGTTCTCTTTGCGGGAAAGGGGTATTTAACTTGAAATGTCATGACTGTACTTTTTCATATATGTCCGACAAATGTCCAGGTGGTTCTTGAATGTCCGAAGAAGTATAATTATTACTGATTTGTACAATGTTTACTTAAATATTTGCAATATAACATGGACAGACAAGTACGTCAAAGGAACAGACCTCGTCGTTCGAAAACCGTCTACGGAAGATGAGGGGCGTTACAGATGTCAGGCAGTTCTTAGAGCGTACTCTATACTGGAGGACCTAACCATATATGTTCAAGTTCTCCAAGGTGAGGGTAGTTTTTAATCGTTGACCTTGGTCGAATGTTCCCATTAGGTAAATATTTCGATGCGTTCTTCTAAACTTATTATCAACCATTATACTGATCTATTTATAGTTGACCATCTTAACACAGCTCACTTACAGCAAACGTTGTGTAAAAAAAAAAAATCTAGATAATTGTTCAATTTTCTTCCCTTTCAGCTAAGACAACACTGTACATCCACACCACACTCTTAACTTAGATCAGGTCTCATAATTAAAACACGTTAAGTTGCCAGGCAAATCAGTTCCACTCATTTCTTTATCTTCACTGTACTTTTCAAATTTTCAGCCTGTTTATAATATCAAATCTTTTTTTGATCTTCATCTGACGTCGACATTTTACTTCCCCAAAGACATTCGCCGTTGTCAAATAAAACTGTTCATACTATTTCTGAAGTTAGTCAAAACACTTTATCGGAAGTATTACTCAACACAACAATAGTATGTACTCAAAACCATTAAGTGGTTTAGATTAGACGCGAATAATTTAAAGGTTTTGTTGAAGTCACAAAATCCATTACATGTGGGTGTATACCTTGCAATGTACCGAGAGAAATTTGAGGTGAGTTGGGAATGCATGACGGTGTAAATGCATGCACGCTTTCGTTTTACAAGTCAATGACATTGATGGGATGGCGTCAATGTACCTGTTGTCAGTTGCCGATATTACTGGATCCATGATCCTGTTGACAAAATAGTTGTTCGGTCTTTGGACGGTTTCTTACTATGACTTGACAAAAAGTGTATGTTTCTGTGTCAGTGACAATTTTCAATTTAGTTCTTATTGATCAGAGTATGATGGACAAGATGGAGAGAGGATCAAGAGGTGAAAAAAAGTGGTTACTCTAACAACTAACTATCTGAAATCATCACATTTTATAATAAAAAGCATCTTCTGTGTAAAACTTGTACTTGTGATTTATACCTTGTCCACAAAGATATGAATCAATGTAGAGAATAATACTAAACACAAGACATTTCCTGTAACGTAACACTTCAGCGTCTGCTGAGTCATTAATCTACCACTGCTTCCAACTGTTACATAGTTTCTTAACCATCCTCCTTTCAGTTTCAGGAAAAGATAGTGATAAAGTAAAGAAAGGTATAATGTCATCTTGAAAACATAATGATGGTTGGTGTTCTCCACGACGTTGGTACGATATCTGTACAGGCTCAAACCTACACCTCAAACGACAGCAAAGCCTACTTCCTTTCATTTTTTACCCTCCCTATCATGCATGGTTAAAATCAGGAATTATATCACATCTCTTCAGATATGATGATAGCAATCATAATATTAACATCTTAAAATATGAAAAACAACATTTCTGACACATGCCCTGTGTTGGGAAGATCTGGTCTTGCTTTAACTGTACCCTGAGTTTCCTCTCGTAATCAAACACTCTCTTAGGATGTAAAAGTGGTGATGTCGAAAACTTACATTCTTCGTGTGGTCTTCCATGAATTTGAACTTTTCGGGTTTAACACAGTGTGATCATTGTATAACACACATACATATAAAAGCTTATTAGAGGGCACGCAAAGATGCATATATATATATACTATGTAAGTGTTCGAATTGGCTAAACACGTACAGTCACGTATTTCCATTTTACTTTCGACATCGCTCTTTTTAGTATACTTTAAAGTTAGTTGTCGGTTACTTTGTTCCATCGCTTTCGCTGTATTGCCTAAGGATCTTAGAAAATGTGGTTTCCTGCTGTATATTTTGGACAGCAATCTTGATTCATTTCTTCTATCATGTCCACTGGGAAGTTTCTCAGTTGCAAAAAAAAGAGCTCCCCACAGACAAATTGCCTTTGGAGAGTCAAGACCTGCGTAGTCTATCAATTGCTGTCAGATTAAAATCCTTGAGTGGGCCCTCTTAAGCCTTGAATGAAACATTCCGCAATTAGGATTGGCTGGCTAACGACAAGTGAGAGAGGGCTATATCTTCCCGCCAACTGGTACCTAAGTCATTCCGGATGATTAGGAGTTGAATACAAAACCATTACTATAATTGCTGGTCCAATCCGGTTTTCCCTTAGGACGAAGAATATAAAATTCACTATATAGCGTCATATTTCCTCCAAAATAGTGGCAACCCTTTTATCTTCTGAATTGGGAGACTCCCACTTGGATGCTATTTCTAAACTATATTTGAAACTCACAATGATTGTTTTATCATCATTCTTTTATTCTAATTTTTTTCCCGGAACATGTCCATATCTCTGAACTTAGTTTACCATCCTTTCAGTGACATACCGGTACATCTGTAGGCCCAGAACCTACACATTTTTTAAACAAGACCAGCTATCAAATGCGTAATATGTATTAACTCTGTAGACTAATCAATCAGTCTGGGCCAAAATGGTGGCAAACTCTTTTTTTTTTCTGAATTAGGAGACTCTCACTTTAATGATAATTCCAAACTATATTTAAAACTCACAATCATTGTTTTATCATCATTTCTATTCTATTTTTCCCGGAACAGATCCATATCTCTTAACTTAGTGTACCATCCTTTCAGTGACATACATCTGTGGGCCAGGTACCCACACAACTTTTAAAAAAGACCAACTATCGAATATGCAACACGCCTCAATTCTGTAGACTAGTCATTCAGTCTGAGCCAGGATATTATTATCTAGAATATATCATTTGAACCTACCTTTGATGTCTGTAGTTTCCTTTTGTTAGTTTTGTACTATGTGTTTCGCTGTTTGCTCCCCAGGGGAACTGACATGTGCCCGTTGTACTCATTCCACCCAGGGAGAAATATACGACGATCCTTGTATCTCCGGAGGAGCTGATGAACTGGAAACAATCTCTTGCTTTTCAAAATGTGTAACCGTAGAAGGTCAGGGGGAGTCAGGTAAGTACAACAGCAACGGGAAATAAAATATGGCTCTGGTAAAATTAAATCCAGATTAATAGTGATAAAATAATATACCTTATTAGCAGATAATTTGCATTAACAGTGTTTGTTTCTTAAAGGTATCCCGAAAAAGAACCGAAAGTCAACAGGCTGAAATGAGAACAGTTTGAATACTACGGTACAACATATAGAAACAGGGGTGGGAATGAGTGCTTATCATAATGAAGTAATGTCAATGACATGGTCGGCTGAATATCAAGATTGTGCAGTCAATGTTGAAAATGAATTTTTATGTCAAAGAAACACTTTTTTCTTCTATGAATGGTTACAACGCGTGTGAAACTGTTACCTTAGATACTATAATTTCCGACAAACATTTTGACACAAACATTCGGTTGCCGGTATGACGGTTTCGATCGCTGTAGATTAAGTTATAGTGTATGTAAAACTGATGGTCACTCTCTTGCAATTCCAGATCAACACCTGATTTCAGTGAACTAAATTTGACGTTATTTCCATTACGGCTTTGATTTCTGCTCTAATTTCAAGGTGATAACATTTACAACGCATATAACATTAAAGGCAATAACTCATTACCCCAGGCTATTTTTTTGGTGCTTTCAGATAACAAAATTCTGAAAACTGACTTTACTCTTTGATTGACCGCAATTTCGAAAGATGTGGAGTCGCTCATTATTACGCAGCGTAAACAGGGATTCAGTGTGTGTTGATTTGCATGTGAAGGACTTTTAGACAGGCTGTGGGAGGGACTAGACGTAAGTGCTCGGGAGAATTGTAACTGTCTGGGGTGATGAATCTTTGCCTTGAAAGGGAATAAGCAGCCGTCAATACTTCATGCTGAAAAATATTCATAACCTTGCAATTCTTTTCTCGTTTCTCTTACACGTGTTTCTCATTATGTTGTTGCATATCTAACTTAGTCTGGGGAGATGACTGCATTTTTCCTTGAACGAAAATTTTAATAGTCTTGCCCCATTTATCTCTACCTCCCCCCATAGATACCGGAAAAATGAATCACTTCGTTTTGAGAGATTGCGCCGACCTTCTTCCAGAGGAGTATCAAATGAACGGCGATTTAGACCATTCTATGCTGACAAAAATTCAAGATGTTTACGACTTAAACTCGACGAGGCTTCGATCCGGGAGGTTGTCCCTCTGTGATACAGATACCTGTAATATATCACCCACGGAATACGAGAGGCGCGGACCTCACGTGACCCCTGGAAATTTCGCCGGTAAATGGACTGTGACGTCACTCTGGCTTACTTGTCTCAGTTTAACATTCGTCCTAATGACTCTTTTCATGTGACGTAATCCATATCTTGGTCGCAACCAACAACTAGCAGGCAATGTACCTGTAAACTGATAGTGGTTGAAGTTTCAGTTCCTGAAGATTAAATTCTTTTCTGTACCCCTTTTTCTTTTCCTCAAGTGTTTTACAGTTGTTGTTGTGCATAGGCCTACTTGAAGTTTCGCTCTTGATACACCATTTCAACGTTGTTCTTTCATCATTGAGATTATTGTGATATGTTTTGATTTAGGCAATCTGTACCTTGTTACGCCTATTAAATTTGCCTTTAAGTGGTGTTCCTTTTTTTTCTTTTGTTGTTGTTGTTGTTTTTGCCTTTGTTTATTAGCCTTTGAACAATGAACCTACAGTTAATCAGTGTTTCCGTAGCAACTTATGAAACACCTGCAAGCAGAGCTATGAACTGGGGATTTAGTTGCCATGATGACGCACAAACACGATATATGCCAAGTTGCTGAAACTCAAAATATGTGTTGGGGTACTACCAACATATCTGCATGAGGGCGCAGTCTCGTGTGTTCATGACTCACAGAAATTCTCGATTTGTCAACTGATCACAACTAAGAGAGTAAGAACTGAGAGAGTAAAAAGAGAATTCTTAAATCCAAGGTTATCACTCCATCAAAACAGATAAGATAGTTACAGACATAAGAAGTGCAAAAAATTACTTTCAAAATGAGCAAAAGCTTTATGTTGGTAGCTGTTGAAGTAGATGGATTTTCCATCTGGTTTCGGCTGAATAGTCGAACATTTTTTGTAGCATTCGAAGTCTTCAGTGATGTGCAATATTATTTGTGTCAAATAAAATTGTGATTGTTAAAAATTCCTTACGGACAAATCTTCCGACTCATAAACGGCAGTCGGCACTTCTGAAGTGTACAGAAGAGGACCACGAACTTCTTAAGCCATCTACAACTCTGCTTTTTTCACCAAGTCGAGTTGTAAGATAATCATTTGAATAATCAGATATGTAATATCTTGGTGTTGTTTGGTTGTTTGTTTGTTTCGGGTTGTTTGGTTTGTTCGTTGTTTGGTTTGTTTGTATGCTTGTCATTTTTGTCTTCTGTTTGTTTGCTTTTTTTTTTTAAGTTCTGTACATTAGCAGGGAAAACCATAACAGTCTGAGTCTGTGTATAAATTCATTTTGTTTGAAGTAGGGAGCATACACGTCACAGTAGTATCCTACCTTCTCTGCCTTTGAGTACCGTATTATATCTTAGTGTAAACATTTAGTCGACGCCTCTGCAGCTAGAAGTTGAGATTCTCTCCATTACTCATAGAGCAGTAGTACAAATAGTCAAGACGCAACAAATTTGTAATCAGTACAACCAGTTTTATGTAGACATTCGTCTCCACGCGTATACATTGTAAAATAGATCTGTGTTGCCGTGTTACTAAGATGAAACCGTCATGCTGGGTTAAAATGTTCAAAATATCACTGCAAGATTTCTCACCAAATATTTTTCAAATATATTTTACAAATATATTTCATAATTTCGTCTAATAAGAAATAGTTGTTACTGACGTTTTGTCTCCAGTGGAAGCAAATGTATACTTAAAAGTCTTTTGTAACTTCTTGAACTTCTTGTTTGTCTGGTCCTGCAGGGTTTATCTGTTTATTTCTGATATTTTTTAATGTGACGAACACCTGTTTATTTTTGTTGATTTTTTATTTCTTTCCATGCTAGAAAGAGATTGAAAGGTAAGATAAAAGTAAAATATGGTCAACGATCAAAAAACGAAAGGAATTGGAACAAGAAAAAGCCAAAGCGTAGGGAGCAATCTGACTACCCGGAAGGGTTTTCTCTCAAATTATCCGAAGCCTGCATGATTTATTCATTCATCTGTAAATAGCAACAAAGTTCCAAAGTCTGACTTAAGTTTTTGACGTCAGGTATAAGCTAAGTGTATGCACCGTGGGCATATTTAGAGATACAAATGAAGCGTCAACTATGGAAAATAAAAAAAAAAATCAGAGAACAAATTTTGGGGGGAAAAAAATGTGAGCAGTTTTACTTTCAATTAACTCTCCTTTTTCAGTGACAAGATTTACCCCTCTTAATTATAATCTATGCTTCTCCAAAATAAGGGTGTCGCGGGGGAAAGCTCGACAGTACCTGTTTTACAGATGCCCTGTGTAACGGACGAGATTCGTTGTTCACCCTATAGCTACAAAAACTAACTCTTCGGGGTGGCAGCCACATACTGACATAGGGGAGACAGCCACTGTGAGGAGAAACGCTACTCGGGCTAATGCCCGAAGGGTCTAAACTGTTTTAACTTTACCTGGCAATTAATGTTGCATTCAGGACAAGATTTGACAGGGCGTAGTTGTCAATTAACACCTCAGGGGGCGATATGGAGTCGGTACGTGTGTTTTTTTCCGGCGAAGTCTGATAAATTGCAGCAATGTCACACTGTTAGCGTTCCCAACCACAACTAGAACGTGTCCTGTACACTGACTTCTTTGTGCAGTATTCCAATATAGCGCCTCCACTTTCGTGTGTGACGCGTGACTTGGTTGGAGTTACTGTACACAGTTGGTCGACCTATATCGAGCCACTTCCGAGAGTGGAAGATAAGAAAGAGGAAAGTGCTACCATATGCAGTTTCAATAAAGGTTTGTAGGAATAATGTTTACATGTGAAACATGCATCAATAAAACAAAATGCTGGCTTCGTTCTGTTGTAAAGCGAAACCTTAAAATTCACATTTGGCTTCACCTATACCGTGTTTGAGATATGTTTTTCAATCTTCGATGACAACACAAATATGATAACGTGAGAGTGTTACACAGTGTCAGCATTTCTTTTGTTTGGTCTATATATATTGTTCGTTACTAACTTTGCCATCTGACTTAAACATTTTTAAGGGAGGTCACTATTTCTAAAGAAGAAAATAAGTGTTTCCAAACCCCTGCAGGCTTTCTATAATTTTCTAAGGTCATTTTTATTTCTAGGGTACAAACAACGGATAATATAAGAGATATCGTACAAGTACCTCTCATGACCTCATACATTTGCACACTTAGCCTAAGCCGATCTTTACTCGTGATGCAAGTGTAAAATTACTATTTGCCCACAAAATTGTTAACTTTTGATTTCATTTGAGGCTACTTTCAACATGTTTAATGAGTGAACAGCCAGTACTCCAAAAATGCCATGCCCATGTCACACCGTCTTTTGAACAGTTTATCATGGCATCTTACATAGGCCTATAGAAATAGGAACGCACAACACGTAACAAAGAATACTATATTCTGGGGTTGGTGTTAGGGATTGGATTACATCACACGAAGGAAACTAGACGATTTCCGTAGATTAAAAAATCTCTAAGAATCCATTTCACTCTGACATTTGCAAATGCGTTTTCCTGAATTTGAATTCCAAGGCATAATTTTCAGAGAATCGATAAAAGTAGAATATATCTGTCCTACTTTTTGTTCATGGCTATTAACCTTGATATTGTGGGGGTTTTTTTTCCTTCTGTTTTCTTTCTTCTTTTTTTTTCTTTTTTGTTACAGTGACCAGTGTATATTCGTTTTGTAGTTTGTAAAATGTCATTGTTTGTATCTATCCTACCAAACCGAAGATATGCGCCTGTGAGAAATAAATGTGAAATATGAATTTGAAGAAATGAATACTACTGCTCGCTTTGTGTTAATTTGTAGCACTGTAAATTGTAAAATGATATTAAAACTTAAATCAGGGAAGCCTTTCCCATTCGAGATCATGGCAAAATGATTATTCATCCTAGGTATGAACAAAGTTACATAGGATGATGTTTACTGTTTGCCTGTACACGTACTCGTATATAGTCTGGGCCTAGTGTTATCATGAGACTGACCGTAATCCTATAGTGACGTCAGCAGAGAGTTATCAAGAACGGACTGACGTCACAGACGACGTCACAAGAGATATTAGTGAGACCACCAATCAGCTTTAACGTCCATACAATTTTCAAATGATCTCATTTCCGATGCCAGTAGTGATTCCAGAAGAACTCCAGTGGCTATGCCTTCTTAAAGAGGCTCATTGAGTTGTTTTGTGAAATTCACTCAATTTTTCTAAACCGGTCAAGTTTCCTTCACATACTAATGACAGACAGTCAAACTAAAAGGATCCCAAAGTTTTACATACGTTGGAACATTAATGAGTGAGTAACCAACGATTAAATTTGGTTTTTGAAACTTTGTGACCAGACATTTTCACATTAGTACATTCACATGCACACAATCAGAGCAGGTAACGGTCAAAAATTCGAAAAAAGTGACAGTTTTCATATAACTATTGGATGTGAAACTTGATTAATTATGCTAATTGTGAGTATTGTCGTGTGTTTGTATACTTCAAAATCACCGCAATCTTTACTGATATAAACTCAATGAGCCCCTTTAAACATAGCTATGTTTTTTTTCTTTTTTCTTTTTGAGAAATTTTGCAAGTACGAATGAGCTGCAGTTGTGGTAAGTATACATTCTGTTTAATCCGTGACAAACTTACATGGAGTCATATTGAGTATCGCCCTCTGACATTTGGTGTGAACCTTCACAGCCGTACCTATCTGTATAAGTTAATATGAACACAATTAAGTCGGACGAAGCTGTAAGTTATCAAGGAAAAACACGGATAATAATAGTGGTATTAGCTAACTATAACAGCAACCAAAAAAGTCACAGACCAAAAAATAATGACAGGGTAAAATAGATAAGTTTTAATCTGTACGATGTATGCATCAAATCATATTATTATTCCTATAACTAAAAATGCCGTAAATTATAATGAAAAATTCATTAAATCGGTTACCACCACAAACGTGTCACTACAATACTCGGTAAGTAATAGGCTAATAGCAATGGCTTTTAGCTTAAAAGGATGGTCTACAATATCGCTTTGATATGTTGAAAAGTAAGTTAATCTGACCATAACAGTGAAACTTCCATTGAATTCCCTTGTGTGGTTTCGGAGATATGAGCAATTGAAGTTGGAACATTTGTTACCAACAGTTGACTTGAAGCAAGCAGGAGTGATGTCATCTCCCCACATTGGTAAAGCTTTTCTTTAAACTTTAAACCAAATTTACACTTCAATATCTAGTGCTATCATAATGTGAATTTATGAGGGGCATGAGAGTTTTGCGACCTTCACATAGCCACTACCTAAACTGACCACCTATTCATTTCAACTCGAAATAATAAATCCGATAGTAAAGAAAGCAAAAGACTATTTAGCCATGTGAGGAGATGATGTCACTCCTGCATGCCTCAAGTTTACAGTTGGTAGAAAAAAGGGGTAACTTCAACTGGTAACATCTTGAGAACCACAAATAGGAACTGAATCGATGTTTCACCAGAATGGTTGGATAAACCTAGTCTTCAGCATATCCAAGCTAAATTTGTGGTTGGACCATCCTTTTAATAAATCCTTTTGGAAAATACAGGTTTTCTCGTTTCACATTATCAGAGTCGGACAGAGTGAGGTTCCTTCTGCTGTGATGGTGCCGTAGTATTCAGCCACCTTCCAACTATTTCTATGAATAAAGATAATTACCTGTAGTTCGAAGCTGTTTTCTTGGGAGGTAATATACGTAACATACGTAAAATAAGTCGGATGCAATCACAGTTTACGGTCACTGAGATTTTCGCCGTAACAATATTCATATTGACAAGTTTCACCTGCAAAATTTGACATTTTGAGGACTTAAGTCGTTAAAATGACAACACTGTGACCGTATTTGTCATTTGGACGTTATTTCGCATCTTTTCATAGTGGACAACCTTTTAGGGTCTGTGAAGATATCTACTCCCTAAATTCCAAAGAGTGAAATTACCGATGACCACAAATTAAGGCTTAATATTCTTTCCTAAGGAAAGAGAATGACTCTTTTTCGAGAGGACTTAGATAGTAGGAATTATTTAAAATGGAAAAATTGAGAACGTAGTTATTTTAGCTTATATTTTTTGTTTCTTTATGCTCAAGTCTCTTCAACACCTTTCCGTAATAACTACGTCTATCCAACTTAAAATTCAATTTTTAAACGTAACGGTGAAATACATGTATTAAATTAGCATTTTCAACAGAATGTTTTGGCAATAGCGAAGTTCTTTGACATTTTCTTTGTTATGTACATCACATCAGCTATTTTTTTTTTAATTTGCTTTCTATGAATAAATATTAGACAGTTCATTTACTTCGTAGGCCTACTAATTTTTACTTACGACCCTGGTGTATCGTCGACCACAAAATAGGTGTCGCTCTTTGCTTTTGATATTCTTCTCTGATTTTGTCCACGTTTACCGTCTGTTCGACATGTCAGCTGGCTTCAATGACGTTGGCTGCGAACTTGCTTTGAATTTCAGTTGGGATGGCTAGGAACGCCTCCTAGTACTCTACCGTTGAGCCTCGGTCCTTTGATCAATGTCACTCTCCGAAGAGGAACCTGAATAGAAGTGACAGCTATGCTGTTACTATAGCAACTATGTACTCCTAGCCTATTCAACCTTCCCGAATAAGAATACGTAGTTGCGCAAAGGTTATTGGCAGCTTTAATCAGTTGACGATTGGAAAATATCGATCGGTTAGATAAAACCTCAAAGAAATAATTTAAAGGTTGGTAAATAAGGCTCTTTTTACAGACAGGATTTCGATCCACTACTTCTTTCAGTGAATTGGTAGACAATAGAGGCACACTGAACCAAACAGGTTCCTCACTCACCGTACTCAGTACTCAAGTTGACTGGGGAATGATTTGCAGTTTCCATCAGGCCTTTATCTGAGAGGTTGGGATAATAAAGGAAGGTAGCAACCCTGGTGCCCCGGAGGAGATGCTGGATCGGAGATAGAAACCAATAATGTTTATCACTGTTCTATACGGGGGTAAGTCTATAGGCCTGAGTGATCATTTGTGAAATATGGCGCCCTAGATGTACATAGTCGATATAACAAACTTTTAAGATATTTTACAACAAATGAATGCAGCTAGCAACAACACTTGAAAGCAAAACCGTCGTCCTGCTAAATCCAGAATGAAGACTACACTTGATTTCGGGTTGTGAATATTCGGCCCTGCTCCATGTCGGACGCTTTCATCCAAGCTTGCACGTTTTAGTCGGTTGTATTAAAAAAAAGTGTAAACAGTTTCATCAATGATATAGGCTAATTTTCACGAACCTGATCCAACCAGCCGTTAAAGTTTGACTTTTGTCAAGGCTATTATCTTAATCCCAGGACGAAAATGTGTGAATAAATTGATTAGCGGGTTCTTTACTAATCAGTGTTTCAGTTGATTAGCAGTTTACCATTTTGATTAACTTACATTTAAATAAACATAAAACATACATTTGTTTATATAAGCAGAACAACTGGTAAGTTTAACAAAGCTAGCGACCTTGCAAAGGACACAGAAAAGGATGAAAAGAAGAAAAACCGCAACTATTTGGGAACAGATAGGAGTTGAATCGCAATTGCCCTTTTATGCCCCCCCCCCCATCCCAACCGTGAGTAACCTGTGGGCTGGTAACGTATCAAGTGGACAATAAAGTCACCCCTCATACATATACACACACACACCAACAACCAGCGAGGTACTTTTCTCAACAAAGTTGCTTACGTTCTCATCAAAATTGTTAGACTGATTTGAAAAGCTATTAGACTTGCCATTATCATTATTATCATCATAGAGCCAACAATTAAAGTGAACAACATCATTCAGTAAGTAAAGTCAAACCATACTAGAAGGTCTGCTTGCTTTTGATTATTTTTTTTTCTTTTACTATTTCCCCAATTGTAAGCTATATATGTCTCATGAATAATACCTTCAATCATAAAAGACATTAATAGAAAAACATTTTTGGACGGGAAAGCACGTACCCTCGTACCCCATGGTAATAAACAGATTCTGCCTCAAATTCCCGTTCTCATCCTCTTCGCCTCTCTGGTATATATCTGTTTATCTTCCTCTCCTTCTTTCTGTCTTTTTTTTTCTCTTCAGATCACGAGAGTGCTATTTTTAACCCCAACTGTAAGACATCATTACTCCTAGAAAACATCAAAACAAGATGCCACTGTGAAAGCAACTGTAAGTTAAAATCTTCAATTATACATGTATGCAATTTAAGGAGGCCTTTTCATCTCTAGGTGCCGCACCTGGAAATTAAATCATTGTCGATCGTTTTTTATTGGCTGGCCTTTTTCTTTTTCGGGGGGAAAATTAATGGCTACCGTGAATTTCCAAGCTCTCCTGCCGACAAAGTGAGCGGGATTGACTTCACGTTCGTTCCTGATGTGTACATACATACGATGGAGACTTTGAGGAAAAATTTGCACACAGGTTTATGCCTTCTCGAGAGGAACATAAAATAACCATTAAAATGGTATATCTGGATATCACGTCATGCTCTATCGAAAAGGTCTTCTCGATACTCGATTTTGGCACATAAAGTGTATTTTGTGTGGAACTCTCCAAAACTACCTGTTCTCCTTTTAAAGATCGAGAGAAAGGAGTTGGTTTCAGTTGCAGAGTGACACCCTAGTTCAATGTAATGGAAATTGTGTGTTACCGCCTATTACCATTTTTGAAATATAGCTGTTAAAAGTTTGATGAAAATGCAAATATGATAAGAGTGCTGCACAGTGTCAGTAGGCCCACGTCTTTCGTTAGGCTATATGAATGTTGTCTCTGAATTACTTAATTACCGCGTTTCACATTGGTAACTGATATCAATATCTGCACAGAGGAAGATACATTTTTCCCAAACAAAACCCTCCGGGCATATAAACTTCACAATTGCCGTTGAAAAGGAAGGTTAAGTAAACAAAGAAAAGAAAAACATTAGATATATCCTACGAACTCCTCAATTGACGTCATAAATTTGCATATTAAGCCAATTTGTTTTTTCACGATGCAGGTACACGACATGAATTTGAATCGTTAATGTTATATTTGTATGTAATTTGTGACTATTTTCAACATTTTTTTAATGGTTAATACATCCAATATTTTCATGTCATTAAACCGTTAAATTCTCCTACAAGCTATGCAAAAGAGATGACCCACTCTGCTTTCTTTTTTATTCTTCTTTCTTTTGTGGTGGGGGGGGGGGAGAGATTTGTATCATGAATCGCTCTATGACGAATTAAAATCTTAAAAGTTTTGTCGACCTCTCAGGTCTGATTATTTACCTTTTAGCTCCTGATAGTTTGAGAATCGAACAGTTCCTGCCTTATTTCATTCACTGTTAGGCCTTTATCCATATAAAGTGCGGTCAATGTTTGGGGGTAATCCTAAAGGGAACATACTCGAATTTCGGTAAACCCAAACATTTCCAGCTTTTACCTTTATGTATCGCCTCTTTATTTATAGCTATGATGTGATTACAGGTATACACATCTGGTCAGTGCCAGTATTTACTGTTGTTCATATAATCGCAGGTATACACATTATGACCAGTGGGCCCAGTCAGGTGGAATTCAACCTCCCTGGTATGATCAACCGTGCCTCAAACTTCACACATTTATTTAATCTATGACGTATTTTAGATAAAGTATATAAATATGTTGAAAATTAATGAAAACATACATATAACCTTTTGTTTTCCTCTTAATGGGGGGGGGGGAGGGACGAAGTGGGTGGGGAGCGAAGTTGGGTCACCACTTTAATAAGATAAAAATGTTTATCATTTATTTCCAATTTTATTCTGGTACTGAAGGGAGCCAAGTGAAATGGAGTTCGTGAACTATCCATTTAAATGTGTTCTGTTTGTTATTGTTTGTCAGTCTATGAACTTCTTCCTTATAGTCCCCTTAATTTCCCAGTCATTAATCAACCAAATTCAGCTCAACCAAATTGTATTAATCAATTTCGCTGTCATGCTTTTGAATTGCACTATCAGTGAAAGTGCATCAGCTTCAGTCTTATATCTGCACTTAAAAAAACATATCTCTATATTTCTTTTTACACCATATTTATTCCTTTTATTATCAATAAAAAGAAGGACGTCCCACGTCATTTTCTCGTTGTTTATACCCCCTTTTCATTTCCAAAGAATAAAAATCTTTCCAAACTAGTTTTAGGGCAGACGTAATATGAAATCGCCATTAATCGATATTCTTTCATTTTTTCTTTTGTTTTATTTTCTAAATGCAGTTGAAGTTGAGCTCTCCGACACTCAAGGAAACATTAAGTTTCTGGCCGAGACACCATCGAGATATGCAAATGAGGTCCTCAACGAACGTGAGACCTGCATCTTACTTAGAATCTTAAGTAGGTTTGATTCCGAGATCCTCCCGCTTTTCCTCTTTTCGTTCTCTACCTTAAATCCATCCGTCTTTCTTCGAGAGCACTGGAGGCAATGTTCTCGTTCGGAATACAAATAACGAGTTATTGACATTTTAACATTTTTGCCATTTAATTTGACTTTTTGAGAAAATACTGTAGAGGAGAAAATAACGAAGAATAATAACTGTAGGGGGCGGGGGGGGGGGGCTATACAATTCGGTTGTAAGGTTTTAGTCTCAGTTCTATGTTTTCATTTTCAATATATCTGTATGGAGGAACACATCTTTGCTTTAGAAATTTACAACAGAATTTTTGTCGTCTCGCGGTATCTCAGTACATTTTCTTTCTCTCCACACCGTGGTTTTGGATTCTATCCAAGTTGTTGCTGTTCGCAAATTTTGGTGTTTAACCAGATTGTCTCTTTAATCGTACAGCCGCATATGTAGCTACAAAGATAGACATCGTAACATGTAGTGCGATATGATTTTATAGGGGACACTTAGTTACTTCTATATTGACTGTGATGTCATTTATTTGACTTTCTAGTTTTGCATCTATTCAACAGAAAATAGCGAGGAACAGAAACCAGAATACATCCCACTTTTAAACGACGATGAAGCTATCACGGAGTCCTTCTTAGGTGAGCTGCCTGTTTACTGCTTATTGCAAAACTTGCAAAACATATCTTGACCGTTGATATATTTTGCAGAAAAGAGCAATAAGTTTGATGACATCATCTAATTTTTCCTGCAATATAATGACTTTCTTTAACAGTCTCAATTTGCTTTCAGTTTTCGACATTCATAATTATGAAATCGGAACATTTATGTTTTAAAGTTAAAAAATAATTGACTGTAGTACCCATTAAGTTTAATTGTTTTATTCGTGAACTTAATTCCAACATATTACACATAACACACACATTTTGGATAAGATATGTATATACATATTAATTGTTACTTTAAATTTTGAGGTTTACAGGTGGGGGTGGGATCGCAACGTTTATATTTTTTCTCATTTCATATTTGTGGTAGTGTAATTTTTGTTTTTGTTATGATGGCCTGCTTTTGCAAGCTGATCCAACTTCTCGCAGGTCTCCACCACTTATTTCATTTGTGACACTCTTTTCTTATTGTAGAAGTACTTACAAGTGAAAATGAACTGAATTGTTACAAATCAGGAGGAACCGATCTTCCCAACACACATGTGTCGCCACTGCGAGCAACAGATATAAGATCATTATCAATAGTCTACTTATCTGTAAAGGCATGTGGTGTTGTTCATAATATTGACGCAAACAGAGGGCCTCTTAAGGGACAATAGTGATGACCAACAGGTCGCCAGTCAAGTGCCCTGGACTCGAATGGGCCCTCTCAGCGACTTCCTTAATTTGTCATTATGTTAATTTTCTAGAACAAAGAAAGCTTAAAGTTCGTACATTCAAAAAGATGTTCAACACTGTCAGTAACATACAAAGGGACGACAAACTTTGCATTTGGAAGTCACAATTGTAAACAATCATGCTATTGGTATAATTTGTTGTCTTTTGGTTTTATTGATTACCGCCCTCACATATAGGCGTACTTAATTTTTCTTAATTCACTTCTCTCCTTCGAAATGGATTGTTCATCAATAAGTCTACCTTGTAGCATAAAAAACCACACTGAATTTGGATGCAACGTTCGATGCAGAAGTAAAAAGTAAAAAAGCGTTTGCTCTCTGAATGTCAAGTAACCTCATCGACTCAAGAACGATTAAAATTTGCCTTCCATGAAGCCACCCCTTCGCATTAAAATGCCAGGCTAATGCTTATATCACATTAGAGTGACTTGACAAAGTCGACGACTGTAATATATTTGTGAGTTGACGTTCTTTTCGACGCTGGTGTAAGACAATAGCTCTAGATCATTTAATTTAACATGTCTGTGTTGTAAACTCGAGTTGTAGCGTGACAGCTCAGAGGGGGCGGGGGGGGGGGGTATCCAATTTGCGACGCGGGTCTCAACTTCCACCATAACTTGGAAAAGTAACTGGAAAAGTCAGCAGGCTTTAGTCAGAATGTCACGAAATTCTAATTTAATTTTAAAAATGGAGTTGGAGATTTGGTCTTACGATATATGCTAGATTAGCCTCAATCATTTACACAGCGTTACACATGAATATGTGATGCTACTTCCCTTCATCTGGGAGTCCCTACCCCCCCCCCCGACCCCTCCACCCACACACACACACACACACACACACACCCACACACACACACGCATACTTCCTCTCCGACAGGGAAGCACCCATCTACTGTAGATGTAACATAACAGGCAGGTGAACTAAAAAAGATAATTTCTGGAATAATTTCTGGAAAATGGTTGTTCAATAGTTTGCAGAGAATTCACCAATAATCTTCATGCAATAAAAAAAGTCTTTTCAAAGTAGAGGGAACCTCACCTGGCGGACGGTTGGGGAGCCGAGGCACGGTTCCTTAACCCTATGTACCAGTCCTCCAACCACCATACACTATACCTAGTACAAACTGATTTTAATCCATTTCTTCCTGCAACCACTGATACCTATGTGTTTCTCTGATTGTTTCGTTTATAGCAAGGTTATCGACGAAAGAGAAGCTGTCGACCAACAGCGGGAAAGGGGTAAAGAAGAAGGGTAAGAAAGAAGACAGAGGGCGCGAGACCAACAGACCTCCACGGTCAGGAGGAGCCAAATCAACGACCCCAACTGGACGAAGAACGAAGCAGAGGTGATGGCGTCACCTACCAACCGGACGCTGCAAAGCAGCACAGAGTTTTGTTTACAACCAAGGTGCACACGATACCGCTCAAGTTTTGCTTTGCCGCCCTACCAGTATGTGACGCCACAACAAAACGTGAACTACATCTTTACCTTGTTGGTGACGTGATTAATAAATGGTCTGTTACGAGATGGAACTCTAGTGTATCTGGTATGCGCTTTATTCCTGTATGATTTGGGATTCGATAGTTCCATGCATGACACACCATCCTGTGAACACAGCGAATCACAACACTAGTTGAAAATACAGTGACTCTTCCATTGAAGTAGGTTGTTTGTAGTATCCCAACCGAATACTACATTGAAGAGACACTGACATCCCTTGTGATTTTCAAGTTAGACAAGGGCACTAAAGTGTGATCCAGATTTTCAATCTGTCTTAACTAAAGGGAGTTGTTCTGCATTTCTGATCTCCAACCTCTCTTGTTGAGGCATCAGCTGAGGAGTAAAGACAACTTCCACAATTACTCTCCTGTTGAGAAAACCAAAGCACCCTGCGAGTGGCATAGGCCTACTCTCTTAAAACATTGCAATTAATAGATTGGGACAACGGACCAATCCAAATTTCGATTGAACAGTTGAATCCAATAAGATTTATTATCAGTATTTTAGATTGGATGTTTCATTCGAAATGTTCGATTCGTCCCTGATTTCAATCTTTCGTTTTAAGGGAACACTGGGCAGATTTTTTGTAACCGACTGGACCAGTGACTCAATGCGGGCCGTAGGTTCCCGCTTTAAGGTCGCGATCACACAAAATACAGTAGCTTCAAATGTTTGGATTGGCGACGTGCAGTAAAAATGTTACCGTCCACGTAGTAAGGTCGGAATGCAGTGTATAATTTTCTCATCGTCTCTCAACTTTCGATTTGATTAAAGAGAAAAAGCGTTTGTTTTACAGAATAAAGCCTTATTTTTAAAACCAATACTTGTGGACACAAAATGATAGATTATTCAAACTCAGACGGTATACGGTGGTCTTCGTTACATGAAACAAGTTTTCTCACTGACAGAAAGTCAGTTATTTGTTGCTCAAGAATAATTTGCTCACCAAAACTTTCAACAACGACGACCGAAAAAAAAAAAAAGACAAACCTTTCATAACTCATCTTAGGTGTATTGTTTTGAGGAGATGAGTCTTTTGCAGGTGTCTATTGAGTCTGAATGGTGAACAGTGATTAAAGCTATTTCTCTGTATATGCCACGTTGCTACATAGTAAACGCCCATTTCTCTTTGACGGACCTGTGACGTCACAATAAGTGCCACGACAGAATCTTAAATGAACTTCCATCTTATTCAACAATCTGGAAGATTCCTTATAGCCAGTTCATAGTCTGTGCTCATTTAATGATATAAAAAACAGTTCTGTCAGTCAAGCATATCACTTCACTTGTGTCTGGAGCCTTTAGTAGATATCGACATTTTAACGACAGCCATTTTCTTTTTTTAATGGCTTGAAGGAAAGCGAACCTCTATATAGCGTTTCCAAGTTTGTATTTTACTTTAAAAGAAAAGTCTTTTCGGCATTTTGATGTCTACGCGAGCTGGTGATAAAATGAGCTGGTGATCCAATGATAAAATCATACTGCTAGTGAATCACGTGACAGTTTCTATAACAAACTGGGGCCTATAACAGCAGATCTAAGAAAAATATCGACCAATCAAATAACTCATAGGACAACAAAAACAAACACAAAATGGGGAGGGGGAAGGTGACACAAAAGAGGGGAAGGGGTGGGGACGGTAGTGATGAGACAGAGAGGTAATAAAATACAACACATTATGATTTAATTTCAAACCAATTCTTTGGACGTCTACCATCGCACGGACACTGTGACAACACAAGCTTTGGCATTTTGATTAAACGAAACAAGGTTTTAATATGCTACGATTGGCTAAAAAAAAATGTAGCCATGATAATATGGCATGATTAAGAAATAAAGTTTGAAAGAAACCAGTTAAAAGTACATTTTTGGCATACAAAATGCGTTTCTATGGACATGGGTGGCATTAAATGTCACTGTTTAAAATAAATGTATTCTGAAAAAAAAAAAAAAAATGCCAGTTATCATTACTTATCCATGGTTGTAATACAAGTACTGACTGTCAAGGTTACCTTCACCTGTTATGAGAATGTGGAGGTAAGCTTTGGGTCAATGACACAATACGTTCTTACAATGTGGCTGCAAAGGTGCCGTAGGCCGTAAGCCCATTATGCAAGGTAAAGGTTTTAGGTAACATTTTAATGACAAGTTTCACCCATCTGCTTTGAACATTTGGACCAGTTCCTGCTGAGTGATATAAGGGAATTTATTGGCTCTGAAATGTTACCTGTTATTAGTTAATAAAATGTATAGGTGAAGTAAATCATTCAATAAGTTACCTTCATCTGTTGAGAAAATGTGAACACTTTAAAAAGGAATGCCACTGAGAAAGATAAAATACTTGTGCTGAAGTATCTGGAAACCACTGTTAGATATCCCCTGATTGAAATCAGTTACCTTCATCTTCAAGTACACCCCAAGGTAACCAAGGTAACACAGATATCTAGGTTACCTTTACCAGCTGATGAATGACACAAATGCGGAACCCAGAACATAGGTAAGATATGTGAGAAACACTTCTACCTCCATGCCTACACTAGACCAACACAAACTGGCCAAAGAGAAAGCCATATACCAGTAACATTTACTGACCCAATGAAGTCTTGACTTAAAAGTATTTCTTAATTAAGACACATGAAAGATTTGATCAGGGGAAAGATGATTTTAGGGAAATGTTTCCTCACTTGTCATCAAAAGCCCGTTAACAACCCTTCCTCTGCCATGGGGAAATTACCTGCCCCTTTCTTTTCCTCATAACATATAATTACCACCTTCTGAGGGCAACTCATTTGCACTACAAATTGTGCTCTTGACCGATAAAACGGGATTCCGCAGCTGAAAACATTCTGGAATTTCAAGTCGCGAGTATTTGTCAGGCCAGTAGGTACAAGGCTTAAAGCTACCACCCAGAAAAAAAAAAAAAACTCTGATCATCTTTTCTTTTGTTTTGAGAATATTGGTAAGTCTTATTGACAAATGATGACAAAGATCATATGCTGACAGAGCGTATGCAAATTGTTATGGAATATGGCGAATCACTTTCACACACAATGGTGGTCTAACAATGTAACTATACCTGGAAAATCATGCCTGAAAACTGTTTCTATCGATCTGATTCGTCTTAACTCTGCACTCACCTTCACAAATGCAATAGGTTTGTGAATCTACAAATTGTTAAAACTTTTTGCAATTTTTTTTTTTCAAGTTCCAGATAATTCTTCCAGAAACAGGCCAATTTTGGTTTACCCACTCGTCCCCTACCCGAGGATTTGTAATACTTGATTCTGTCTATGACTTGGTCAAAGTGCTTGTAGATTTCATTTTAATGAAATCGAAATTAAATTTGATGATAACATTTTCAAGAATGCAGAACTGTGACAAAGCTGTGAATTTTTAATGTTCATACAGAAAATCCCTCAGACTCCAAAAAAATGAGGATAATTTAATCAGAACAGTTGCCATCTCTTGGAAGTATAGAATATAAAGGTACGAACAAATCGTATATTTTGTTGGATGATTTTTTATCATGAAGTGAATAACCAGACAGTTGACCGAATCTTAAAGCACCAGTCTTTTAAAATTGTGATTTATTAAACCCAACAAATAGAGTTATTGTTCGAAGATGATGATCTCAGTCAAACGTAAGTCATAACGAGATATTGCCTTACTCGATTACGTTAATTGATGTAAATTGGCAACTACTTCACATACTTAGAGTTTTGGCATATCATGCTTTATTACATTCTGTATTAGTCACATGAACACCTCAAACCACAGTAGACTTTAATTGTTATGGATTTTAAAGTTCTACTGATTCACTAGAAACCACTCACTAAACCACGCCTCTGGTGTGGTTGAGGACTTCACTAGATGTTGGGCTTGAAAAGTCTAAAATAAGGCCCCCAAACCCACTTACAATACTCAGTAAGTTTGAATGAATTGTAACCATATTACGCACAATACACAGCAGGTACAGATGAATAGCAATCATGCATATATGGAAAATACTCACCAGGTACAAGGGGATTGTAATCATGATATGCACAATACTTAGCAGCTATGGATAAATTGTGACCAAAATATGAACAATATTCAGTGGGTATAGATAAATTGTAATTATATTGCGAACAATACTTAGTAAGTACAGATGAATTGGTATCATAATATGCACAATACTCAGTGAGTACAGATGACTTGCTATCATATGAACAATACTCAGTAAGGATGGCTGAATTGTAATGATATTATGATCGATACTAAGTGGGTGTTGATGAATTGTAATTATATTGCAAACAATACTCAGTGAGTACAGATGAATTGTTATCATAATATGAACAATACTCAGTAGGTATGACTGAATTGTATTGAGGATACGAATGAGACTCTCTTAGGTAGGAAACCTGATCATTTTGGAATTCTAAAATGCTTAACATTCATGATTGCTTCAACCAGTAGCTGCCATTGATTAAAATAAATTAATACAAAAAACAAAAGAAAACCCTCATCATCACCCCCCCCCCCCCTTTCCAGTATGTTTTCCTTACAACTCTTCCTTCTTACAAAAGAAAGCAGTTCTAGAAAAAATTTTCAGAGATAACTACCGTAGCATTTGTCCAAAGATTTACATAAAATGCCCAAAATAAACTACAACGTCTACAGACTAGGGATGTAGGGATGTATTTACTTTCATGTAACTATAGTATCATATATTTTTTATGTGAAGTTGAACCACAGAAAATCAATAACATATCAAAATGTATAAAAGTGACTAACTGCCATAACACGAGAACATGCATTTGACTTAAGTAATATCAGTTAAGTGTTCCTCAATTTGATCAACCTAGAATAAGGTAGACCATTTCTTAGTTATTTCAGTAGGACTATATTGGCAAAAATTTTTATTCTTTCAACTGTCAACATTCACAAGGATAATCTACTCACTGAAAGATTCAACACTTCTGGGTAAAAAAAAACTGTAATACATGGAGAAAAGGAATGGTTGGGACAGCTATGAAGGTTAAAAAGGAAAATCATATCCCTTTATGTGTGTAAAGTGATTTCTATATGTTTGTCGTCAAAACTTGATCGTTAGAAACTGCAGATGATGAAGAGAAGAGAGACTAAGCCTAACAAGGCTAACTGTGTAGATGAATAGCCTACACCTGGTTAAAACTGCTTTACTTCATGTCAGCCTAACAAGGCCTTGTAGGCGCTGTAATTTCGATGTTACATGCTCATACACGGTAACTCCACGGACTGTCGCACCTTTCGGTGGGTAGATTATCTCTGACAATCAACCAAGGAGGCAAAAAAAAGTGAGACAATTCCGTCAGTTTCAAGAAGACAGGGAAACATCGATGTTTCAAAACAGGTAAAATAAACAATCAAATTGTTTCTCAAGGTTTTGTCTGAGTAAATTGTGACAAGATACAGAGCTCTCTTTCTTTTGGCTCATCTCTTTCCGAAATGAAAATACGAAAGGAAAAACATCACGATGAACAGGAAAATTCGGTTGTGCTCCGTAAGACGAAAATTTCTCACCTCGTTGAGAGATTCGTTGAGTGATTCCAAGTGAGGTAGCGAAATGAATGACAATGAGTTGAATACAACTAATACAAAAAATTAAGTGTAGTCGACCTCTTTTTTTTCACAGGGAAAGGGGTCATTGTAAAGTGTAAGTAAAGGTGAATTCATTCTGGTCTTAGGTCACTCTGGTCCTAGGTCACTCTGGTCTTGGGTCACCTGCAGGCAGTGGCACACATTACTGATTTCTCAAACAGACTAGTACTGCTCATTTTGCTACCAGATAAAAACTTAAGTTGTAAGTTGGTGAACGATAAGTCAATTGGGTAAAGTATGACACTGCCTTTACAACCAAATGGAATATTTTTGGCTTAGCTTATCCCAGCTCTCTGTTGCTTTCAACATATCACAAAACGTGAAATTTGTCTAAAAGAAAATGACTATGAACATGACTGACTGAATAAAATAAAGTCACTTCTGAACTTCTTGTCGATTAACTGCGTTACACCTTGCAAACGGTATGACCTTTATGTGTGTGACATTTGTCCTGACATGGGGCTTTGAGATGATTGCAGAACGAAGTAAAGACATTTTGCCGAATACGCAAACAAGAAAAGCACATGGAAACACTGCGGCCTGGTCTAGTGAACTATTCTTAACAACTTCACAATGACGTAGCCATAGTACTGATACTAGAAGGGTAGTAAGGGGGTCAATCTTAAACATAACAAGCTGTTTGAGTCTTTCCCTTATCCCTGATCCCTCAACTGTGCTCTCTTTTCTCTTCCCTTCCCTTGTCCTGTCCCCATACCATGTGTGAATAACAACCTCAGGGGTGTCATGGTGAGGCAGCATAAAACAAAAAGACCTGTTTGCTGGTACCTGAATACATTACAAAAGTGGGACATTCAAAAAAGGGTCCTGAATACTCAACAAAAAGTTACAAAACACATAAATAAAAGTATCATTAAGTATTAAAGTTAAAAAACAAAAAAAATGGCGGAACGTCGACGAGTCGCAACGACGCATCGTCAAAGGACTTGGAGAAATCAAAAGTGTCACACGTTGAATACACACAGCCTGTACAAACATGAAGCGACCCTCACTTTTTATATTACAGCGAAATTCCACAAGTTTCCAAATTGAAAAGATGATGAGTAATATTCAATGATGATAATAATTATAGACCACGAGCATATCTGATCAGATTTCTCAGTGGAACTCTATGTTACATTTTACAAAGCATACAATATACAACTTCTACTAGAATACCATAAACTCCTTACATAAATATGACGATGCACTGGCAAAACAATGCCCCATCCCCCATACCCCCCCATACAGAAAATGTCCTGGAGGAGTAGGGGGAAAAGTTAATTTTGAGCTTTCTTCACATGTACACTTTTATTTTACATCCTGTCTATAGTGCTCAAGGTGTAAATATTTCATAAAACAGGATCCAAGTATTTTGTTGTGCAGTTAGGTAAAGTTGCTACCTTACAAGTGACTGAAATACCATAGAGTTACTGACAGAGGCAATTAGAAAACAATCTTGATTGAAGATCAAAACAATAAGGTTATTAGTTATTGTTTTTTTCCTCTTTGGAACAGTGCCAACAAGTTCATTTTCATTCCTCCCATCCCCCGCTCCTTTCAACCCACCCCCTGGGTGAAAAGCATGAAAATTCTTACATCCCGTGGATTTTGCAAAGTTCTGATCCCATGTTCAAAGATTTGTTGCACTTCTCCTATCTTACAGAACCATTGAGTTGACATTTTGAAAAAGCCTGAACAGCTTGCCACCTCCCACCTCCATGGGGGAAGCTCACTACTTTGTTCATGAGTTTAAGTGACAAACTGACAAGTTTCCAGTCGAAGCACACAAACACCAACATTTTGCTGCTAACTTGATGTAATCCGACGTTTCTTGTAAAGTATAAAAGACAGATGTCGAAAAACAAACGTCAAAACGTGCCTGCAACATTGTGAGTCAGGATTACATTCATAAATTGGTAAAAATTGATAAGGAACAAATTTTTACAACGGTAACTGTAGCGACAGTAACAATGGAAATATTACAACGAGGAAGGAGGGTACATTGCCCCATTGACAAGGGGAAAAGAAGAGTAAGATCAGCTGTATCAAGCACAAAGACATCAATGTGTCTAGTCTTGGAAGTCCGTATATTTAGCTGCATCCCATTGGCAAACTAATTGAACTACCTTGATAACAAAAATCATCATGCAACCCCTGTGGGATATATGTCGCCCTCTATACTACAACACCGAGGTTTACTTCACAAAGGTATCACACAAATGCTTCTGATAGGTTGAATATGTTTGTTAATTAAATGCTCTGCAGTGGAAGCCACTTCATCTGGTTTGGGATTCTGAACAAACCATTAATGGGACTAAGTTGTCATTCTAAATCTTCCAGCACTGAAACGAAACAAGGTTTCGATCGGGGTGGGGGGGAGACATTACACAGGGTCTTGGAAATGCTGAGCAAGTGGGGGGGCCTGCTGTCAGATTGACCGTCAAACCAAGAGGACGATACAATCCGGGATCTAGCGCATTTTGATAAGTGTTTGCACAGAGTCCAATATCCCACCCCAGGTACATGCAGCCCATAGTCCAGTCATGTACCCGGTAACCCTGAAGATAACTTTGGGTAGACTATAGGAGTTCCTTGTGGACTCACGATACATTTTGCTTAGTACTTTAATACAACACCATGTAAACATACATACCAGCATGACTATGAACTGTTCACAGCTGGGCATGCAAGCTGAATGCCCGTCAAACAAACGACGTACGTCAGTGACGAACTTCGTTCCAGTTAGCATATTTCATGACCGGGTCTTGACATGGTTGGTCGGTTTATCAAATACCCACTTACCTGGTGGTGCAAATGATATTTTTGATGCAATGAAATCGACTCTATGCCTCCCACTGAGTTCAACAAGGAGAATCATGACAGAAAATCTCCCCAATTTGTTCCTCGCCATCACCAAAGAACTTAGATTTGAAATTGACTTTGCAGCATACTGACCACCGTGATATCAGAGGGGCATAGGATTAAGTTTTCCAAGAGTCTCAACTCATAGTGGAGGCTTCGAGGTACAATTACGTAACCTAGACCGTGGTCAATCACAGCATGAATGAACCGTAACCTCAGAACACCGCAGAAAACGGTATTGGTGTAAAGTCTGCAATATTACGATAATTTATTTAACCAAAGACTCTTGACTGTAGTTACATGAAATAGTAGAGCAGGACATGTGACTGCAGTCCGAGTTTACAAACCACCTTTAAATATGTAATCAAAGAGTCTGCAAACACACAGTATTACTATAGACGGACTTAAACGAGGATTTCAACGACAAGCGACGGTGTTGAAAATAAGATGGAAGCTTGAACGATAAATACAGTCCAATGGAACAGGGCTGAACAAATATCACAACTGACATATGAAACAGTAATATGTTCTCATACGGTTTCAGTGTTTTACTAAAATTTTCAAGGGAGGGGGGTGGCCAAGTGCGTATGTGATCACCGTGCTGGAAGGGGGGGTGTAATGTCTGTCTTCTCACATCCACAATGTTTCGGATGTTTGAGAGATTTTATTGAACATTCCACTAAGCCTCCTCTTAAGAAAGCAGCAGGATACTGTCAACACTTGTGGAGACCATGCGAAGCCTTTGTAGTAGAAGGAGTGTTTTAAAGGGGGGGGTTGCTATTTCAGGGGCACTTTTCACTCCTAGGCAGGCCACCCTCCTAACCCCTCCAGGAGAACATTACAGCTCAACAAAGTACATTAAGATAGTGATAGAGTATAGATATGGTTAAAAAAATCCCATCTTCTTTCACATACTTGAGTGCCTCATTACAAAAGCCCTGCTATGATTAGGTTGAACATAAAATTCAAGTACCCAGGGACTCATTCATAAAAACACATAAGTGCCATTATTTCACATTTAAATACTGAATTGATTAAAAAAAAAAAAATTAAAATATGTAATGAGCAATAGCTCCCTCACTTTCAGGTTGACCTAGGGTGAACAATATCAGTAAACTTTTCAAGTCAGCCAGATTCAATGTTTTCAGTGTAAGAGTGACCCAGAAGGAACACTAAACAAGAGACTGCAGTTTCCCCTCCAAGAGACTAAACACTGCTCACGTAATGCGTAGACATCCAACATTATCGATACACGTCACCTCTGTCGACACTCCATCAGAGAAACGATCGCAATTGTCATTCAAACAGAGGTCTCAGATTGCAGTCTCAAGGTGAAACGGTTATTTTTATAGTCGTAAGCCTCCTCGTTGAGTTTAAAATGCGGAATTTTCATGATGTAGACCTGCAGCTGGATCTCCCTGTGCCGGAGCTGGAAGGTGGTGCCTTCGCAGAGCGATCGGGACACCAGTGTGTCCGAGACAAGCTCCCAGGTCTGGTTGCTATTTGCATCTCGTATACTATCGACCACGGGAGGGCCTGGGACGAAGAACGCCTCCAGGAAGGCCTTGGGAGACATGTTATAACTAATGCAGGTTGCCAGATGACGAATAACTGTGTCCATATTCCAGCGAGGCTGCTGCCTTGTGACCCGTAAATATTTTTGCAGGGCGCGAGCGATTGAAGGGAAGATGGCCTGGGCCGCCTCTGTGGGGTCCATAACATGTGAGGCCCCCCTGTCTTCATGAAGGCGCTTGATGTGGGTGAAGGCGTCCTCGGTAGCGATCTCCAGTCTGGCCTTCCTCTTCTTGACCCTGCGGTCGTACTCCTGCTCCTCATAGAACCTGTCGTTTCTCCCGACCCCAGTCTCTTTCCTCCGTCCCTCAGATGCCATCACGGCCCTGGCGCGGCCTGTGATTGACTCATTGTTGCCTCCCCCGTCCACACTGTAGAACTTGTACTTGTTAGCCTTGTTGGGAGTGCGTGAGGTGGGTACATGAAGCAGATGTGGATTGTAAATCTCAAAATCTCGGTAGTACTGTTCCAAAATCCAAACAGCAGCCCTCTGAATGCTAAGCTGGCCGATGGTATAGTACCTGCTGGCGCCGTCTGGGGATCTGACCACCTTTAACATGTAGGCAGGCTGTAGCTGCCGCAGCTCCAACAAGATCAGCGCCACATAGTGAACGAAAAGGAGGGCGTCCACCAGCGACACGGCGTACTGCACCGTCCCCTGATAGTCCACTTCCCCTGGGATGATCACCCTCACCCCATAAAACAGCCAATAGGCAAGCAAGAGTATTAACACCAGCCCCAAGACTGCCAGCCGATAGACAAAGACCCTCGGTAAGCTGTACCTGGGCTTACGAACAAACAGTGCCCAGGTACCGACGGCTAAGATGAAGAGCTTGAAAGCCATGCTGATGAAGAGACCATCACAGGGGGTACCACATGGAAGCGGCTCCCACATTGTGTTGGGGATGATGACGAATGCCACAGGTGAAAGGAAAGCAGCAATGCCAAGCCCCACGGCCACGATGTAGCCAAAGTAACGGTGGCAGTCCAGACCGCCCCGACGCCTGTCGATGGGCCTTCCCAGTCTGCTGATGTCCAGGTCGGACCAGGATCTTTCTGACGTACCACTGGTGATGGCGGTGGTGTTATCGCCCCAATTGTCATCTTGAGGAAGAATCTGCACTTCTATGACCTGAAAAAAGAGAAAGAAAAGGCACAAAATAAAGACACTGAAAACTTTAAACTACACCATGGGCAGAATGTACACAGAAGAGACAACATCACAGGGTCCTTAGTCAGTAGTGGAAAACTTTGTTTCAATGTACAGTATACTTAGTCTCTCCAACCCCCCCCCCCCCCACCTTTGAAACCCATCTCAAACATATAGCAGGCAGGAAAATGTAAAACAGTCCATAGCATGTACAATCACTGCTCCATCATCATTCTGCACTGATGTTAGCAGTACAAATTGTTGAAAGGAGAGTAGAATAAAAGTGCAATATTAAACAAAATGTGCAGTGACTTTGTACAAACAAAACACAATTCTACAATTTTGAATGAGCTAGTCTATTGAAATTTCACTTCATAAATATTCCTCCTTTCAACTTGACCCAGATTTGGGGTCTTCCTTTTTTCCTGATATCGGTGGAGCAAATGTTCACAGCTCTCTGTTCTTTCAATACTCAGTTTGTTGTAAGACTCATTTTCAAGAGCTGTCAGATTCTTGTTTCAGATATTCATTTTTTTTTTTATCAGTTCTATTCCTGACAAAAACTTGTTAAAATATTCAATTTACATGCATGTAATAACCAAACAACATCAAGTGGACAGCAATCTCTGTGCAGAGCAGTGTTCCCGATAAGCAAATTGAACCTGGGACGGAGATCCCGCTCTAAAAAAAGAAAAATTGGAAAGGATTTTCAAAATCAAGGAGAAAGTTGCCACTTGGTAAAAGATTCTGTTGCAATTTATTGTGGGTGTTTGTAATTGTAGCTACGACCGCGGGAAAGTGTGCAGTATTTTCCCCGCATAAGATTTATCCTTGTGCAGGATTCGAGAGACAAACTCTGGATCCATGCGATCCCACGCCTAGAGGCGCGAACACTGTGAATTATTCTGAATGGTGGAGGTTATCCATGAAGTATTAGTATGAATATTCATTGTGAGCTTGTACAATGTGTCTTAATGGGACATTTACTGCCACTGTAAACACATTGGTACAGTAGCTACTGAAACACAACTGTTTGAAACTTACCATTCAAAATTCTCTTGTTTCAACCTTCTTTTTTCTAACTTCATTTTACTTCTCTTAAAAGTACACCTGACCTCAACATCCAACTGAATTAGTTTTGATGGTTTTCAAGGGCAGCAACATTGTATTGTCAGAGCTGCTTGACAAAGTACAGTAGTTCCTACTGTGCATACAGTATAACTGAGAGGGACATTAGATTTCATTGACAAGTGTGATCATGAATCTTTCCTTGAAAGGCAGTGGAGAAATCACGCAAGAAGATTGTGAGAAAAGACAGAGAAGATTCAAAATCCCCTTATTAGGGTACTCTTGATAGAGCCAATGAGGTGTCAGGTATATTATTAATATGGAGAGCTCTGTTATTAAATCCCTAATTTATTCATTTTACAAGCAAATATGAAGAGATGATTCCTTAATATCAGGTCTAGATTATAAAGTTGCTTTTTTCAATTTTATAACATGATTTTAATACATTGCAGTATTTACACCAATATTTCAGTGGCAATATATGTAACTTACATTTTACATCACAATTTGTTCTGGAAATGACTTTTAATTTCCTCTCCCCCCCCCCCCCCCCCTCTTTCTGCATACCTAGTTGAAAATCCTATTTCATGGAGTTGTGAATTCTGCAATTTGATACAATTAAGAGATTATGGAGACATTTACCTCTTCTCTCTCTGAGTCGGTTGTGAGGGCAGCAGATGAAAAGTTGACAGATTTGTTGTCACCATCTGCTCTTGACTTTCTGTGGCTCCTCCTACTTCTGTCGCTGTCATAGTCTGTAGTCTCTGGATCCTTGTTCCGGCTCTTTCGGCCCTTTTTACACCGGTGGGACTTCTGGCTCTCTTCGTCTGATTCCTTGCCACGGCTCTTACGGCTCGTCTTTCCTGGAGAGGATTTTGTCGGAGACACATTGCCGGAGTTGTCTGTGGGTACGGAGGCGCTGTTGTTGTGATTAGTGGCCTCTGCTGCGGCAGCCAGGAAACCGCCATCGTCCGACGCTTCCTGGTTGTCCGGATCCATCTTCTGGTAGGCGACCAAGTCGGCCTGAAAGTTGTCCTCGGCCGGTTTGTGCGACACGATGCTGGTTATGCAGTAGCGCTACGTGGTCCTGTAATTGCGACAGAATGAGAAAAGGTGTTCAGTTTAAACCATGTCTTCCTTGCTTATTATGGGTCTACAGAAGGTTGAAATGTATTTCTCAAGAGAAAGGAAATTATTTTCAAACAAGTTGCTTTTTAAGGAAAGTACAGTTAGTTGCT
The DNA here is from genome assembly GCA_021234535.1 of Stichopus chloronotus. NCBI lineage: Eukaryota > Metazoa > Echinodermata > Holothuroidea > Aspidochirotida > Stichopodidae > Stichopus > Stichopus chloronotus. The sequence goes on from CM037842.1 coordinate 10,126,325, forward strand.
AGGAGACAGGTCTCATTCAAATGGGGTGGGATGTACTTTCCATATATGCAATGACAAGCAGCCAATTACAACAAATTTACAGCAACTGATGTTAGTGTTTTCATCGATTCCAAAACCTCGGGTAACTTGTCCTCATACCCGACCAAAACGGCATTTTTATTGTCAACATTGGTATTCCCAGAGTACTTTACGGTACATCACATTTGTGAAGGAAAATCTTACTACAGGTAAGTACACTTCATACACTCACTTACACCTTCTCATGAATAGGACCACCTATAGTCCTTGAGAAAAAGAAGAAAATCCCATTTTAAGCTATTTGCTGCGTATGTTCGGTGCAATTTGGCAAACTGACACAGTGTGTTTACACAGAGTCATTTTTCACTTAATAAAGGAATCGGGTATTAATTTAGGATCCAGGTAATAAAATGCCATTGGGGTAACAGGGTACCCATGAAAACACTAACTGATGTATTGTGCAGTAAACAATATCAAAACAATTCAATTTACAGTTAACTGTCAACTTATCACACTGTTATCTGTTCTGTGGGTAACTTACTGTACAAGTGTACATGTTTGCAATGTGTTTGCAGTTCAACCAAAGAATACAGTAGGGCCTATGCCAGGGGGGCCAACCTTTTTTAATCAAGGGGCCACAAAGGGGCCTCACAGGTTACAAGTCAATCCTCTATAATTCTTCTCTACTGCCTTCTAGACAGGAGTATGAATAAAGGCAAATGTTTGCCAACAGTTAAACATAGGTTTATTTTTCTGGTCCTCTTTAATTCTTTGTAAATTTGTTCAAAAGGGGCTTTGGGGCATGATGCCCCTCCATGGGTTCTGTCTGGCCAACAGGCTGCTGCAGGTTGGCCACCGACGACCTATGGCACTGAATAGAAACTAGACTGAATTTCTTTGTTGCACCACGGACATACTTGACTATAAAGATTATTATTTGATGTATCGTTCTTACAATGAACTGTGCTTGCTATGCAAAGTCAGGGTCACATTTCAGTAATGTAATTGTGTTTCCCAAACGAAAACAACTAACTTTAAGCCCCGATTGATTTGACTGTCTAATGAAATACTACAGGACAGAATCCAATTGTCTGAACATTGTAAACTTTAACGGTGAGTCAGATAACTGGACTAACTTTACCACGCACCATACATAGGTCCTACAAGAAAAAAAAATTTTAAAATCATTAAACAAAGCAAGACCAAAACAAAGTCCAGATTTCTCCCCATCTCTTGTTGACAAACAAAAAACAGATAAGGCCTTTTCAGAGAAACATTAATACTATCAAAGATTAAGAGCAGTTTAACACCAAACTTATACTTTAGTCAATGCCAACGCACTATACTATGAGTCAGATATTCAAATGTTTAATCTTTCATTACTTTTTTTCTTTTTAACAAAAAGATCTTTACAGTTGAAGTAATATCTGTATGTGAAGCCAAGCAGACGCATTGGCTTGAAGGGACAAATGGTTTTTCACCCAGCACAGTTAGCAATCTGTGCCACCATTTTGTAAGGTGTTAACTTCAATTAAAAGTAGCCATGAATCAATAAATGCACAGATACTTTGGAGAAAATAGTAATTATGGTAAATTCTGAGGATTTCCTCTAAAATGTGGACTTTTTCATTTCCTTTCCCACAACGACATAGAAGTAGTGAGACAAGTTAATTGGCCTAAAACTTTAAACAGTTAAGGATTGACATTTAGGGTATGATAAATGACCTACAATCTTTGATGGTACAGTTATTAATTAAAGGACAATCCTCCATTGAGGAGAACAATAGAAATAACCAACAATGACAGAAACCCTAAAGAGGTGATGGGGGGGATTAATCCCTTTGTTACTAAGGTCAAAATAAAGAGCTTTATAAAGAGGGCATAGTTAAATCTCTCTTTTCAAGAGGAATGATTAGCTGTTGTGACGTATAAAAACCACATAACATACAGTCACCGTCCAAAAATGTTAAGTACTGATGAATGACAAAAGAGTACTAGGTCTACAGTATGTACATCCCTGTGCAGTAGATTTATTAAACCACTCTGTAACGGAACATGTGACATGAAAAACACAGTTTTAGAGAATTGACCGAATTCACCGTTAAAACGTTGAAAGCAGCCACAATTTCCGTCCGAAAACATACCATTTTACGCAAAAAATTTCTGTTTCACAATTACTTAATGGAGAGACATTGGAAAAATATGCCAGCGAATTTGTGATGTCAAAGGAAGGATTTGCGTGATACGCCTTAAATTGGTACACTGTTAACCTTTGTTTCAGACTGTAGGTCTTCACTTCAAGGATCTGGAAGTATCGTCTCTACTGTCTTCTTAAAGATTATCATTATAAATTACCACCTGTGTGAGACAGACTACAAATACTTTAGAGACAATATTCTGTAGGCCAAATAAAAAATGTTGACACAGTGCAACATCCCACATCATCATTTTTGCATTTTCATCGAACTTTCAAAACCAGTATCTCAAAAACAGTACACAGTATATTATGCAAGATTCCCACCAGAATGTCGTTCGAGGTTTCATTCTTCAAACTTCTCACATCAAATCACCGACTAGTAACAAACACAAAATGGGAACCACCTTCCATTTCTTTGAAGTGCTCTGATTCTCCTATACAGTATGTACCAATGCTGCACATCCACGCATAGGTATAGCAATTACTGTACCCTGTACATACTGAGCACTGTTGAGCGTGCATGCATGGCTTTGACACAAACTGACTTCTAGCAGCAATGCATGGTGCAATCTTCCTGGACTTTTTTTTAAGCTTTTCTCGAGAGTTTATTCCCAACCCTGCCGATTCATCTCTCATCATCGCCTCCGTGTCACGTCACAAATCATCCACAAGCTCATACCGGCCATCTTTTACCCCAAACATTTCAGATCCGCTGGCTGTGACCATCAATCAAACGCATCTAATGCACGACGAGCCCGTCTTCATCTCTCCTCGTGATGTACACCGTCTCTCCTCTATTCCTCCCATCCTCCCTCGTCAGACCTCTCACACACATTGCGACGCATCCTCATCCACAGCACCACGCTGTGATCGATTTTGTAGTGTCTGAATCCATCTCCGGCCTACATTATTCATGGATCTGTTCGGAATTTACATCCAGCTAGAAACATTTTCCAGCGGAGTGTCCCGTCGGCCGTGGCGATCTCCTCTGTCATCCGTAACTCTCTCGATGTTCTCAGGTCTAACATGGCGAGATGAGCATGTGTCTTTACAGCAATGTTATGATGATGATGGAAAAGTCAGTTTAAGTAAAAAACAAAATAACACACACAAAAAAAGAACAAAGAAACAACTTTACTATTTGTCATAGTCCTCAACCAAAAACTGACAATTGTTTCTGACAGGTAATACAAAAGAAGGGTATTGACATTTCTTTTTCCATCTAAATTATGATCTTCAGGGACTACATCATAATTTTCTTTTCATTCATTTTGACAATACACATAAATCTAAAAACATAGATGGATGTCGAAACTTTGGTACAAACCTAGCAAAGTATTTTTTGGTACTGTACAGTCAGGGGGAGAGGGGGTGAGTGTAGACCTGCACAGTTAAGTCAATGGTTTCATTCTTGACAGTAACACTGTACTAATAGTAATTTACTCTTTATCTAAATAACAGTTAATCACCTGATTTCAGTACAGCCAACATTCCGTACACTCAAAGTGTTGATGTTATTCTGTCATTTGAAACATCTTTCCCGTCCACTTCCTCCCTTGAATTAATATGCAGTGGTATAAAAAAATGCATAATTTACATATACTGTAATGCCAATACGGCTAATGCACAAATTCACAGACAACCAACATCAAACATTAAAGTGAAAGTGTTGTACCGTAGAAATTTTTTTTTTTTTCCTGATTTTTCATAAAAGCAGGGAGACAATTCACGTTTCCTAACCAACCATTCTGGCTAGGTCTCATGCACTCCTAGCTATGTAACCTCTCATGCACTCATTTCACTCCTGCCCATTGTACCGTATCTCTCAGACACTCCTGGCTATCTCTCAGACACTCCTGGCTATCTCTCAGACACTCCTGGCTATCTCTCAGACACTCCTGCCTATCTCTCAGACACTCCTGGCTATCTCTCAGACACTCCTGGCTATCTCTCAAACACTCCTGCCTACAGTATCTCTCAGACACTCCTGGCTATCTCTCAAACACTCCTGGCTACAGTATCTCTCAGACACTCCTGCCTATCTCTCAGACACTCCTGGCTATCTCTCAGACACTCCTGGCTATCTCTCAAACACTCCTGCCTACAGTATCTCTCAGACACTCCTGGCTATCCCTCAAACACTCCTGGCTACAGTATCTCTCAGACACTCCTGCCTATCTCTCAGACACTCCTGGCTATCTCTCATGCACACCTAACCATCTCCCAGGAACTCCTGCCTTTATCCTTCATGGATAATATTCTTGCCAGGCAGCAGGAAATACCACCAGAGGAACTTAAGAGTGGATCTATCCTATTGGGGGGGTGGGGAAACATCAACAGCAACGCAAACAGCAAACACTGGTTTGAGCAATGTTGGGATCTATCTTTAATACTGCGGTGCCAAGCAACGATCGAGTCCTGCCGATTCGAGATTCGAAACCGTCCATTTATGGAGGAACAGTAGCACAAACAACCTGCATTCACAGGGTTAATTGCAAACGTCAATTCATTTGTGTAAGAAAGAGAAATTATTGAGAAACCTTCTGCAATTCTTGGTATGCACTTTTATCATTGCATGTGTCCCCAAGACAATCTTATTGTGTGGACTCACCTGTGAATCATCACTAATCTATCATAGAGGGTATGGCACTTAATGGCAGCTACAAAACTGTGTGCAAGACTGTTTAATAAATACTGAACACACAATAGTGCATTACTGGTAGAAATGACAACTGCCACCGTTTCACAACTTTAGACAAAACCAGTTTGTGCAAAATGCATTTCACTGATTCTCTTTAAACAAATTTATGCCGCTTTAGATAATTTTGATGTAAATACAGTTCCAATCACGTCTTTACTTTTCAGGCAAGTTCAGAGTAGACATCAGCGAAAGAGAAACGGACAAATCAGCCGTATCATCACTTCGTCGTCTAAACATTTGCAGTTTCCATCTCCATCCGCAGAGCAAACCGACTCCGATGTTGATGAGATATACTCTCGCTACGGATGACGAGAATGGAGAGAGGGTGATTAACATCAGTCAGCCGTCAATCGAGCAAAATGAGTCACAGAGAAACAAGAAACAAGAGGCAGGAAGATAAACTAGACATCATCTTCATCGATTAACATGATGGGAGACAAGAGACTGCCCCTAGGTGCTCAAGAGATGAACCACAATCGAAGAAGGGGGGGTGTATGACAAGAACAACTTCAAAGCAAAGAAAATACCAGGAATATGTATCTTCTGTTTTTACTGAAGACGAACCTTCGAGCAAAATTATCCATCAGTTTTTGTTGGGTGTATTCAGAGATATTGAGAAAGCACTATTTTTTGCATACATATGTACGTATGCCGCTGGCCTGCTGTTCGTGGCTGCTGCTTAAAGGAATGCACAGACTAAACACTCAAAGCAGGGTTGCTGATTTTTTTTCTTTTTTTTAAGCAATATCATGATTTCAATCAAAGATTTAAGTCAAATAATTAAATTTAAATAAAATAAAATCAATTTAAATCATGATTTTTTTTAAAATAAAAATCATGATTTTAATCACCTTGATTTAAATCAAACAACCCTGCTCACAAGGCACTGGTGATTCAGACGAGTGAGGAGTGCAATGAACTGGACTCAATAGCTGTCTGAAATTTTAGAGACTTGATCTCATTATTCATGTATACTGTATTATTACACGATGGGGCATGTTGGGATACGGACAGCAAGTAGTCTGAGGCCATAGTCCTTTAACAAAAGGAAATACCTGTACAGTCCCTCGTCATATTCTTCTCCCTTGATTAATCTTCACAACTTTAAAGGGAAAATAAGTCTCCATGGAGATCCCTTAGATCTGAGACCATACTGTACTGTACCAGTGTAGTAGTACCTGATATGCAAATTTGCAAACTAGTTTAGCTGGAGATACATGTATAGGTGTACGGTATGCATGCTAACTGCTGTAACTGTTCAAAGAAACATCAAGGTTGTAGTGTTGGGTTCAAGAAAGGTGTTATACACGGCCATATTATAACACACACGCTTTGAAAAGAAGTATTAACTGTAAGCAATGCTGTCACACATAAAACCTGATTTTTTGGCATTTTGAGTTGTAGCCATTACGAACGACGACAGTGACAAATCTACTCGCTTGCTACAAGTCAGTTGGTACATAGCTACGACTAATCTTTGATCATTCTTCTTCTATCAATCCATCATCCTACCTAACCACCTCCAACTCACTGACCCATCTCTGTCCCACTCTCAACCTAATCCACCCACCATCCCACCTCCCCACCATCCCACCTCCCGTGGATATCCTCTGGAGCCAAAGCAGAAATTTAAAAAAAAAAGATCATCAAAAACACACACCTTTTTTTTGTAAAGCAGAAAGAGGTTTCAGCATTCACTGTTGTTGAAGACTATTTGATTGTCAGTACAGTAGTACTACACACATCAATAGTGCGGAGAGACAGGGAAAATGCAAAGAGACTGAGCTAGCTCAATAGATTCATTTGAAGTTCTCTCAAAAGAATATATGATAAAAAGAAGAAAATTCTACAAAAGTAGGCCAAGTAGCATTGAAATTAACATGTTTTACAGTAACCTAGCAACGGAAGCATCAAAATCATGTGCATTAATTATGACAGTATAAACCGATATAAAATTCATAGTCTGGTTTTTCGGATTCACAACCGCTGGTGTGAAGACAAATATCTCTTGCCCTTTTGATAGAACTTCACCGGGAAAGGAACAAAATTCTAGTACGGAGCTTGAGAAAATGCTAATTGAAAGCGAGATGCTGAAATTTATATACATCCTGGTGAGTTTGAAATGCCACAGCCGAGGCATCGAGAAGTTGGGTGATAAAACGAAACCAAGAGCGACGGAGGAGGCTGCATCGCCGACTTGATGTCACTTTAATTCGGTGATGTCAAGTGACATCATTTTCAAATTGGATTTTTATCCAGCTTTCTTCAATCGATGAATCAGAAACGCCCCGAGGCTAACTTCACCTGGTGTACTGTACGATATTATTACTTACAGCACGATCCGAATCGGCACCATCCATGAAGAGAGTTCTATACAGTATTAAGTACACTTCAGTATGTACATGCACTTTCTACTGCGAAGTGCGGCTCACTAAAACATGCACAGCACACGGTGAAGCAAGTGCTGGTGGATTAATTGATCAAACCGGAGACAAAAGTCTGGATGGTCAGATTGGGATTGGGAGAGGGATCGAGAAAAAGGTGATGCAGAACAGGGTCAAAGATGGAGAGAAATACTGGAAATTAAATACAATTAACCAAAAATGTATCCATGGGTCAAATGAGTCTTGAATGACTATAAACAATCTTTACAGTGGTTGAGTGTTGAAATTTTGGTGAATTCTTTAAGACTTTCCATAATCTATTTTTAAATGTTGACTGAACTTACAGTAAGCTAAAATATCACATTAATTCAAGGTGCACTGCTTTTAGAGATCTATGTTAAACAACTTAAGTTGTATGCTTTGAGTTTTTATTTTTTTCAAAATGAGTGCCATAAAGTTTCCAGTTGGATTACCTCAAAATAATTTTGTATCACCTTATTGTTCTTCAAACAGTACAAACAGTACTATACCACTCTGCAGCTGTCAGGCTAGCTAACCTCACAACTAGACACGATACAAGTAGTAATACTACTTTTCCTTCTGCTGGAGTCATAATATAACATTCTTATAACAATTGTTTCTTTAACACTTCAAAAAAACATTCTGAACAATTTGGTGCATGGTGTCAAATCATTTGCACAGGATCTGGTGTGTTTGTAGGGTAAGTTTGGCATAGCAATTGAAATAAATTAACATATTCTCACAATCAATTGAATCCCTACTATTACTACTGATGATAAAACCACATCTCCCCTCATCACTCCATCTTCCCCCCCCCCCCCCCCTCCAAAAGAGTAAAGTTGAAGAAAAAAGTTTACCTTGAGTACTGCACAGCTTTGTTGTCATTTGTACTGCAAGTACACAAAGAACTAACAGTAAGGCCAGCTTTGTCATTGGTCTACAATACAGGTACATCCTAGTGTGCTATTTACACAAATCCCAAGTTAACACTAAAATTTCAATATTTCACAGTTCACACTTTCAAAATTTTATCAGTGCTACAATTCCATCGAGAGGGATAGTAATATCACCGATGACGCCTTTCAAATTGTGAACATCAATTCCCAACCTTCGATTTCAAAAAGATGGAGAACATGGATCATCCCTGTGAGAACAAACAAGCGTAAATGATGAGTCTTTAACATCTCGCTTAATAAATCTTCATCACGCAATCTCATAAGGACTCTCCTTTTGCCTCTGTAATCTAGCAAAAGGGGAAAGCAAAATCTGGCCTCGTTTGAGCTACGAGGCTTAAGTTCTCCTTCTCCGTTTCTTTACGGTACGATATCGCTCAGCCCTACCCATCGATTTTCTGTTTCACAGAGTATGAGTCAGAGCTCGATTTCCACCTATCTTTAGCTGCCGCTGTTGCCGCCGCCGCCTCTCGGGTACAGCCGAATATCGAGCTGATGATACGCTGGAGAAACCTGGAAACGGTTCAGGAATCAAATTTACGACGAAGAGGAAGCAGGGATACTTTTTCATCTGACGAGGGAAATCGCCAACTGTGGATCCGTGTGATATGATACACCTTGCGCTTGTACAGAAGAATACATAATCTATCGAGATTAAACTTGTGCAAAATGAAAATCTCTAATGATAAGCCATGAATTGCAAAACAGCAAAGTAGATTTGATGGCCTTCTTTAAGGTGAAGTGTTTTATCAGGTGCCCATAGTGAGGTTGGATCATGTTTCTATGAAAGCTATAGAGAACCTACCATGTTTACAGCGTGGATGAAAAGGGCCGCACACTTTTTTACTTTAGGCAAAATTCTACAAGTTCAAAGAACTGTTCTCATGGTAAGGTACTGTACAGCATACAGGTAGTCATTTTGAGGGATTAAGAATGGTAAATTATAGCAAGCATATCGGGGTGGTACTACAGTAGATGAATACAACATTATTAAAGCTTTAATTCGCGAGCACAAAGGACTAACATAATCTGTCATTTCTGTATCTAAGACAGAAATTCCAAAATTTACTGTTTTGGTTAGTTACGATTGAAAAACTTACCTGTCTCGGGCAATTGTGGCACTCTTATCAAGTGTACCAAGCTCTATACAGAGCTAGAGGCAACGTGTGTTACAGTATTTGTTGTAGGAGACAGTTTAATACTTGAGAACCTTGGAAAACAATACATTGAGGATAGACCGATAGTGGATGTCATTAAATGTCTACCTTTACCGAAGCATAAATGGAAAAACATGCTTTACAGAGAGGATTTTACTTGCTTTCAACCTGAATTGTCCAGACTGTATCTCGAAGTACCATAGTTACTGGTAATACCAAAGTCTTGGGAGAAAATTTATGTCTAAAGGGGCAAGATGGAGAGAGATTTAGTTACAGTACTGCACCCTAAAAAATGCAAGTCCAAACTTTCCATCCTTGTGAAAATAAACAAGAGGGAAAACATTTCAGAGTCAGCTCAGCCCTTAGCATCAGGGAAGAAAGAGGTAAAGGGAAGTCAGGAATGCTGAAACAAATCAGGGTGTAATAAAACCTTGCACCTATGCACTCATGAATGCTGTAGAAAAGATGTGGTATTTTCCCCATGTACTGTACATGCAAGGTACAGTGCTAGACATCCTGGGAATTTAGTTCAAAGGTGTGTCTCTGAGGGAATGTGGGAGCTAAATATTATATCTGCAGAGCTGAAACATTGAGCTAAGTTTGCTAGCAGGTAGGTTGTTGTTTCTCGATGTTGATAACTCATGCAGGCCTAGGCATATAAAATTTCCTATTTTTTTAACTTCGTTCTTTCATACTCACAGGGTGGGAAAGGTGGAAGAGACGACAAAGTCACAGATATCAACTTCACATACCATACGTATAAAACGAACAATGTATAATTAACCAAAATAAAATTAGCAACCTTTGCATGCTGTACTAATATAGTGCTCAAAAATCACAGTAAAGAACAGAAAGACCAGGTAAGAGGAGCAGGAGGGGTTAGAACATGAGAGAACAAAGGGGGACAAGATTATGGAGGGAGGGGAGGGGAGAACTTTCAGAGAGAGAAACTGAAAGTATTGAGGGAAGAATTCAGGAGAATGGAAGAGCTCGAGGAAAGGAGGAAGACAAAGGAGAGGAAAGCATACTGTAAATATACAGGTATCATAAGGGAGATACTGTAATATTCCATACTTTCCATGATTTTTCGTTGGCAAAAGGAACCATGAACATTATATGTACAATAGTACAGTACATGTACATTATGAAAGTTTGCTACAATCTGCCCACATTGCAATACGATGCTTACATCTGTCAAGCTTACCTACCTGGCGGGGAGGCAAAGAAGACCAAGAGCAAAGGAGAGATGCAACATGATCTCTCCATCGATAACGACTCAGACACTTCAAATATTTAATAAATTGGAGTCATTATCTATTCACCGAGGGGGGCAAGGGTGAATGAAGGAAAAGTATGCCACTGTGAGTCTGCAGATAGCTGTGCAGCATATGGTTAGACTATCTAATTTCTCTGTGACCTGGGGTTAATGCAACATTTGACTGCATTTATTATCAACACCTATTGCAAAGCTGGAATTTCTGCATGAAAATCACGGCAGACAAATCAGATGATGAATAAATTTGCTGAGTCTAACTGTGAGCCATTTAAGTGAGGGCATCAAATATTGCACAGGTATTGCCAATACTTAGATGAAATGAGCCCTCAAATTTACAAATTTCATGGTACTGAACATCACATTAATGTTGCTTATTCAATGACAAAAATGCTTGTCCTCTCTCTGTCTCTATCAAACAAATCCACATGTTCTATTTAAAACATAAACTAAGAGTTCCCATGGATACACTGTTTCACACCAAACTGCGAATAGTTTGTACGTTGCAGCACTTTGTATAGTCCTTGTATTTATCAAAAGACCTCCAAATGAGGGAGCATCAGCTACTGTAGTGTGTACTGGAAGTTTGAGGAGAGACAGTACAGTGTTCTGCACTACATACTTTAAGGGAAATAGGGCAGTTTGTTTTACAAGGAAACATCCATACTTTTAAAACCAATGTTCGTGGACGTAGGATGATAGATTATTCAAAATAAGGAAGGACAGTAGCCTTCTTTTCAAGAAGTGAAGCTTCTCACAGATAAAAAATTCAGTTATTTGATTGCATAACAGTAAGTTGTTCACCCAAACTTTTCAAAATTCAAATGATGCATCTTCCATTACACATGCATACATGTTTGAGGAGATGAAGCTTTGGTAGATGTTTATTGATGAGACTGAATGGTTTAACAATGATTAGAGCTATTTCTTTTGTATGTCATGTTGGTGTATCCTTTAAAATGGAAGTTGTGAGTGGTAACTTACTGTACATGTTCACCTATTTAACACAGTCTCAAGCTTAGAAAGCTGTAGTGTGCTGTGAGAAATAAAGATATGGCAACCCTTTTAAATACACTGCCAAAAGGGGAGCACCTCACCTGAAGCAGTCCATTTCAAAACAAAAGATGTCAAATCCAGTGACCTGTGATCTTCCTTGTAATCTAATCGTGGTATATTGTACCCAGTACACATGTATGTATTCTTCTTTACAGATGAAATGACCACAGCTGGCAACTACAGGCTTTTTATTGGCAGTACAAAGTTAAGTCAACGTAAAGAATATATGTGCTTAGTAAAGTTTGTACAATGGTTTGCTGACAAAGAGCCATTAACCTTTGGACAAAAGAATGAAGGTAAACAACTTTTACCAATCAATATGGGAGAACTAGAATCTACAGCAGATCATTGGAGAAGACAATTAGAGGTACAGGAGGGGAAAATAAGAAGAAAAAAAAAAGAAATGGGTGAGTTGTTTCCAGCTCCAAATCCATTACTGTTACATACAAGAGTGTAATATGAAATGGTGCACCTCAACAGATACAGTATGTACACACAAATGATCACACTGCCACTTAAACGGAATCAGGTTATGTGTATACATACAGTACACTTGTGGTACATTACACTTATTAAAACCGATTTACCAATAATCTGCAGTATTGTAGGGCTAATGTACGAGGTTGCGGGCTCTACATACAATACACCAGTTTACCAATTGTTCACATGTATGATGTAGGCCTATACTGCATTATTTAACAGCATCCAGTGCTACAAAGACTAATAATGTAAGCACTGTGTACATGTATGTATTCATGTAGGCCTGACTAAGTGTACAGTACAAGAAGCACTTTCCAAGGAATTGATCTGGCTTGTGCTGACTGCATATGCATGATGCTCAGTTAACAGTTACGGCTGCATTTCACTCTTATGGCAGGACCAAGGAAGACTATTTCTCTAAACCCTCCAACTCTGTACACACAGTACTCAATGCTCCTAAAATTCTACAAATACCAAATCAACAAGCATTCTGCAAAGACTATGATACAAACAAAGTACCTCACAGAACTGTACCCTTGTACAGTACAGTAGGTGAGAGACCACTAATAATTCAAAATATCCCTTTTGAAAGTACAGAAATATGCAAACACTAACATGTTTTACAGATGAGGAAACTCTTTGGTCTGAAATCCAATCACATCATGTCTTTACTAAAGTCTTGTATCTACTGGACTTTAAAGGCTGTAATGCATCACCCCAGACAGTTTAAATTCTCCCAACCACCTACCTCTAGTCCCTCCCTCAGCCTGTCTTACATTCCTCCACATGTGTAATCAAAGCAATGGATCCCTGTGTACGCTGTGTAATATGAGCTGCTCTGCATCTTTCGAATTTGATGCAATCTAGAGTACTGTAACTTAGAACCAGTTGAGAATTTTCCTTTCAGGGAGGTAAAAATATAGCTTAGGGTGATGCAATACAGCCTTTAAGCACTGTCACGGCTGAAGGGCAATACGTTCCTACTAAAATGTCTCTCTCATTGTTTTGCAACGACAGGCCCACCCCCCCCAAACAGAAACATGTGCATTTTACATTCCAGATATAAGGGCATTTGATCCGATTTTTGAACTGTGCAGAGGAAATGAGAACAATTGGTAAGAGGACTTGGGGAACAAACATTTAATGCATGGCTGAACTAAATCTGTAAGGGTATTTAATATTTCTTGACATGGTACAAACCTACCTGTACAGTACACTGATGTATTGTTCACTAACATCACAGTGAAGTTTGTGTTCAAGTGAAGACTAAGTTTACAGAAAATCATGCACTTCAAGCATTTTCCAATTTAACCATGTATGTTTGGTCCTTACAATACAACTTCAAATGGCGCCAAGTTACATGGATTACGTACACGCCTAAGACTGAGATTGGTGATAACCACAGATATTAAATCACTAGGTACAGCTACATATATAGGCGTAGGTACTTTACCAACTGGTGTATTCTGAAAGATCACACTGTTTGCCAATGTACAGATATAGGCCCAGTACTATCTGCAGAAGATTTATGCAGTACACAGTCCCTTGCATTTCACTCCATGTGATTAAATATGCTAGTACCTTTACTATGGTAATGTTTGTTCACAGCTACCACATCACACTTTCCCATCAATCAATTCTTACAACAGATGCTGGTAACAAATATCAAGTCCTGAGTTCATGGCTTTAGAAAAACAATATGGAGAAGAAAAGAAAATTTGACAGCCACTTCACCATGTTTTTCCTTCTTTCTCCTGCAGACACTGGGTGACCTCAGGTTATAAAGGAATTTAAGACCTTCTGCACTGGGAGTTATAAACCTGGCCTGAAGAAGGCCTGGCTTTTTATGCAGAATTCTCTGTGCTAGTTCTACTGTTGGGATGTTTTTTTTTTTCTTTTTCTTTCTCTCTCTGCAAAGTTATTTACCATCCCAATCATCCCATGCAGCAGCAGCACAGAGAGAGGTTTATGGCTTCTACTGTAGAAACAGGGACGACACTGCTAATGTGCTGACTACTTGTACATGTTTCACAGGAATCTGTTAACATCTAGTTGTATACTTTCAACCACTTGTACAGCACTTTGTAATGGGCACTTTACTTTCCTGTGGGGGGTCATTCATTGTATGTTTCAGGCGTTAATTCATGGGTTCTCACTGTTTGTTGACCTGTGCGCAAGCACTGCCAGCCAAATGACATCACCGTAGGGGAGTTTAACAGCTCCAGTACTAAACAGGGAAACACGTTTTACGGGTTCACCGATCCGGTAACCCATGCACCTCAAACCTTTAATTTACCGTACTGTCAACCATCAAAACTTTCATGAGTGTGTGATCTCATGAACTGCAACTGAAATAACCAGAAAATATTTGGGTTATTACTTTTGTTAACTCTGAGAGAGGTTGCAATATTGGAAGTTCTCCTTGTATCCAGACTTACTCAACCCCCCTCCCCTCCCCTCATCACACACACTCCTTCCTAAAATATAGTACATGACCTTAATAATTCTCCTTAAAATGGAAATTTGACCTTTTTCAGCACTAACCTACTTGAACTCAAATGCTGAAGTGTTGTGAGGCTCTTTGACAGAGATGGAATCTTCTGACACATACTGTTTTGGGAAATACAATTTCTCCCAAAAAAGAGCTGCAAATATGTGACAGCAAGTGTATCCAAGACGAATGCCTAAAATTGTATGACATACACACCTGTGACATTTTGTGGTATATTATCCCCCACTTTAAGCTGGAATATGAGGTGTACTGGCAATCGACTAGTCATCTACCTTTGTTATTTGTCAGGGTTTCCGGGAAGAGACAGTAGGGATCAGATAAAGATCACCTGTCACAAAATCTGAAACAGAACCATGCACTCATCGTCCTGATATTTGCACGTGAAAATTGTCTCGACATTTTGTTGGCCTTCCAAATTCAGATCCTTTAAGAAAGCATGTATGCAGTGCAATCACCGTTAAGTTAAAATCACACAGACCAATGTGAATAAATGAGAAAGTTCACTTAAATGCAAAAATGGGGCTTAAACAATTTTCTTTGTTTGTAGTGGCTATGGCATATTCCTCTGAATTTGACTTTTACTGACAAATTTTCAACTCATACTCCAACTACTTTTCCATGTTACTGATCGATTGTGTACATAACATTTACTAAGTTCAACAGCGTACAACCTTCACAAAATCAAAGTACTGTAGCCTACACCTTGCTCCAAGGCTGTGGTAGACGGTGACCATTCAAATTTTTGTATCAAAAATAAAGAAATATAAATGAACAGTCACAAAACATTGAAAATTCCACAAGAGGGAAAGCAAATAGAAATTCATTCTTACAGATTATATCTCTGTGGGCAATATATATGGGACACTGAACTATTACAAACTTGACCAATATGTAAGATACAGAACTACTGTATATATATAGTAAGAAGCCACTTACTAAAAATTTCAAACCATGACTGACTGTTGTTTCAATAAAAGACACCCAGCTGTTTCGACAAAATCACCAGTATTTGCATTTCAACGTTAAAAATGCTACACTGAAGTTACAAGCAGACTGTACATACATTAATACAGTCCTGACAGCATTACACCACGCAGCACATTGCACTACCTATTGCAGAAAATGTACGTCAAAGTAAAATGTAACGACACTAAATTCCTTCAGTTTATTAAGGAAAACAACACACATGTGATGACAACGAACTCAGGGCGACAACTGATCCACTTGAACAATACAGTTAAGTTGACTTGTACATTCCATGAAAGCTCCCCCCTCAAGAGGCAGTGACACCCTCTTACCATAGAGTTACCCGTGTGGTAGCTCTGTGCTTTGACAACCTTTGGTTCAATGTTAACTGAATGGAAGGCCGGGAAGGATGTGGACGGACGGACGGACAGACAGACAGACACTTAGAGATCGAGATGCAGAGACGGGCAGAGTGAGATTCCAAATATATTATGCCTTGTTGATATGCCCGAATTTGTGGAATGCAGAACTGTCAAGTGCAAATTGATATTGGATTGATTGGTTATTTATTGTTGCTCTTCCAAAGAGACCAGGGAGAAATTAAAGGCGAAGGCTAGCGAGGCTGTAAGAAGATTGAGATGTTTTGACATCATGCAGTACTGTGTGGCATGGGACATTTTGTTGCAGTACATATTGTTACATACATGGACGGGACACATATGATAAAATATTGGGACATATATGTTACAGTACATATGGGACGTATTGTTACGTACGGATATTGTATGGGACACATACGGTAAATGGTGATAATAACAGTACATGTTGGGACATATTGTTACATTACATATGGGACATATAGCTTCATATGGGGCATATTGTATGGGATACAGCTTAGAAACAGCTTAAAACAAGCTTGATGTTATAGCGATGATAACAAATGGAAAACATAGATCGTGGAAAAGCTTGCTTAAATCTCAAGCCATGTGCTAAACCTCTCAGGGTGGAAAGCAGTATTGCAACAGAGCTGGTTTTAAAAGTTTGTAAAAGTACCAAATACCTTAAAATAAATGGAAATATTTAGCACATTCATTGGGGGAATGTGACAGGATACGGGAGGAGTGAGGTATCTCCGTCATCATTATGAAGAGCAGGCTACAGATCTCAGAATGTGAATTTCAGAATTTGAGTTTTGCTAAACTGATTCTTTGTTATTACATCGTCTTTGTATGTTCTTCATTCCCTCGTATCATGTGTTGTACATTTCATCAAATCTGAGTACAGAAGCAAGGATAATTAAATCTCTTGATCTGAGCAGTGATGAAAACTTGGAAAAGTGTCAAGAACAAATCACTTCGATGTTTAATGCTTTGCAGTATCTTGGGTTGCATATGCACACATAATTATGTATGTTGAATAGCACAATGGTTTGGAGCATTTGTAATGCTGCAACACTTACTGTATATGGTTGAGTTTGTTTGACAGTGTTGTTCAGGGTAAATGAGCATTCTGTAGTCCAACAAATGAATCTACTGTAGATACAACCATATAGGGTGCACTTCACAGGTCTGTCTCAGCTAGACATAATTACCAAATTTTAAGGACCAGATGATAGAGCCCATATGGACTGCATATCTCAAATGTATGTCAGCTGTAGAGTTGTACTACAATGTCTGTGATGGCATGCCTAGTGTTTAATTCTGTGATACCAAATTTTGTTCAAAGTCTTCATGGCTACAAAAAAAACACACGATCAACGGACTTTGCTAAAAAGGAAAATGGTGGGGGTCAGGTATACATTGTGGGATTGATTGACAAAATCTTTTTGCCAGTTTTGAAACATGAATTCTACCCTATGGCACACGGCACACATGTATGGACTATGCTGTTAATACTGCGAATCTTCGCACATGTACAACAACAATGCCGATTGATACTGTTCCTTGTTGGTGCACATTCCCAAATCTCCAGCACTTTGCATTGTGGTTACATGCTCCAATAATCATTCTCATTACTGTATATAACTCCAGTGCACACAGTCTCACTCTTTTGGGCCAGGTCAACTTGCTCAAATACTTGTAGATATATGATTTCAAAATAGTAAAAACAGGAAATCGAAAAGTAGGTCAGTTTCTAGGGGGCCATTTCGACCCTGACGACTGAAAACAAGTTTTTCATAATTATTCAAAATTCTGTTTGGAATGCTGCATACCCTTCATCCTAATGTGACAAAAAAACACACACATATGGGAATTACTTTCACTGACATAATGTGTTCATAACTTTATCTCCTTCCACTTCAAACATCCAGCTGACATGTATGCCACATTTCCTTTAAATCTGAGTTAAATGATATTCACACAGTTCTTCTAATATTCCACCCAGGTTATGAAGTACTGAGGGCAAAACATTCATTAAAAAAAATAAAAGAGTTAAAACGAAAAATGTGCGAAGAGGAAATGAGGCCTGTCAACGCTACAATTTCCCGAGGTACATACAATGTGTGCATGTATCTCTTTCGTAATTTCAACCCTGAGAGATCTGCAGTACCAGTCGAACTTGCGCTGAGGTGTAATATAGGTTAAAGAGTATTTAAGTAGATCAACCTCATGACTCATTGACTAACAGAACAATAAATACTGTAGATATAGCTCTGGGTAATGACTGATTCACACACAAGACAAAAATTACTCGCTGTCACCGTCTCAAGATGAGGACCGCTGACTTCAGCCTGCAGGTTTTTCTTTTTTCTTTTGTGGTGGAAAAAGATAATTGCAAAATTTGATCTCAAACCATGGAAGTCATGAACGTTGATCGTGGCAGCACTTCCAGCTTCCTGATGGAAGGCCCCAGGGAAGGGAAGTAAAACCAGGTCAGAATTAAGGAACATAGTAAAATCTCTGCTCAATCCATTTTCCAGAACTATCTAAAAAACTAATGTATCTATTCGACGGACAGCATTAAGATGAGAGACGTTTTACAAACAGACTGAGCATTAATGTATGGCCTGGATGAAAGCAAAGAGATAAACTGTTGCTGCTAGTAATGTACTGAACAACATCTGTAAAATATGTAGTAATAAGTTTGATGTGCTGGGAGAATGAACATTCATATCATTCACAGTGACATCACATGGCATGAATAATTTAGAGTTTAAGTGTCAAATACAGAGTTAATTAATACAGTTTGTGAGTTCACAATGAAGGATAAGAAGATCTAGAGGGAATCGATGGAAAAATGAGTTCTAGGAATGTAAGCAGGAGTCACTACTTCAGATGCTGTGTATTTTCAGGGAGGCTAGAGGGAGTGTCAACTACCAAGCTTCGATAGCAGCTAAGAATGTAGTACTTGACCAGTGTTGTGGAAACAAAAAGTTAAGCAAACACAAAACATAGGTGGGAAATTCTGAGAAAGATGGAAAAAAGTTTATTATCACAAACTACCTTGTAACTCTCAAGTGTACAGTGTAAAGTTCAGTAGCAGGGATGAAGCTTAGTGGTAGCCCTGGTATCTGATATGCCCAAATTCTCCACAGGACAACCAAATTTTGGTACAAGGTTGTCCTTCGGACTTTGGTCAGTGCTCGAATCAACCTAAGATTTTACTTGCAATATCTGCGACATATGAGATGAAATGTGGCGATGAATTTGCTAACAGCACAATGCAAGTGTATACTTACTATACAAAACTTTCAAACATGACATTACGTTTGGTGGGGCAACTAAATTTTGAAAAGGGCACCCTCATTTTACATGTTAGTTGTCCTTTGCACTACCAGATGAAAATGATAAAACTTCAACACTGAATAGGCTATGTACATTTATTCCAACTTGGAATGGTGGCTAAGAGTGAAGCAGAATCCTCAAAACTTCTCGGTTCGGGAATATAACAAGCGGCGTTCTCATCACATACGTACTGTACACCTACGCAGACCATAATCCAGCAAATTGGCAGATTGTGTGTGTATGTATCTGGTCATCTTCCTTCTTGCCAGCTTTCTAACTGCTGTCTAACCAGCAGTTGCATGAGGAGAGGGAGTGTACACACTGTGAACTGACAACACTGGACATGTATGTACACCAAACACTAATTGTGAAATAATATCTGAAACACAACACTGATGGAGATCACAAACCCTTGTAGGCCTCTAATTAAAAATATGAAAACTCGGCAATCAAAAGCTGAAACAGTCTTCCCATTGTGTTTTCAGTCAGGACTACTGTACATGTGCTGTATACTTCTCAAACCTGACATTTATCTTTTGGCAATAAATGTAACAAAATCAGGTAAATTTCCGGAGCACTAATGTCTAGGCTATAACGCCCAAGTGCAAACCTGATGCGATTACTGTACAGAGCAGAGCTAAGTTTACAAACTGTCACAATAAAGACCTGGTATAAAAGAGTCGCAATTTACCGCAAGAAACTGCTATACAAAGTAATGTACATGTTGCAAAGATACTTGATCTCTCTGCAGGCTACCAACCCTGCACTGAAAATCAATCTCTATATTTATGGTTTTATCCTGTATTCTATAGGTCTATGTCATACATGGTTTCCAATATTCAAGGATCATGCCTCCGTGATTTAATGAGATAAAACCAAAATCTTCGGCGCTTCTCCTTCGGCGGGTTCGTTTACACGCCGCGTGAAATCTGAAACGCGCCGAAGGTTAGCCGCGAAATCTGCTCAAACCGCAGCTCATGCAACGACAGCAATAACCTTACGCAGAGAGCACATTCACAGTAATGTAACTCAACTGCCATAGCTATACGAAGCAAAAGCCGGGATTTATCTTCCCTGCAAGACAGCGTATTTTTTGCTTTTACAGTGCTACACAAGGTCATTGGCATTTTACGTCTTACAAAGAAAAAATGGTTTGGTAATCAAGCAAGGATGGACATCCTGCAAAAAACAAAACAAAAACAATGCCATGTCAGTCTCAGCGTACAGTAGATCTAGATATTAACTTGAGAAGTAACAGAGACAGGTAAGCCAATCTAGAAAGGAAGATGGGGTAACCAAGGAGAACTGCACAGAAGATCTGGAGATGGGAAAGCGAGGAGCATGGGAGACGGGCAGAAAAGGAGTAATGGGAGATGGGTAAAATTCAATTCATATACTGTGATATCGACCGATATTTGCTTGGACAACTCCGATATACTCACGGCCAACTGGTTGCAAGTCCAAAACTACTGTACAGCACTCGCAACTCCTACACTTTGATACTATTGTCACACTACGTAAATACATCGTGTGAAACATATACATATCACATTACATTCTGAGCAGCAATTTATCGTATGCAGTCTAGACCCCCCCAAAAAAAAGTTTCTGATGGAAGTGCTAGAAACAAATTTACATGCAAAGAAAAAAACAAGGCAGCTAGTTGCTTATTAACTTTATAATTTAACTCAGAAGGAGGGTTCACAAGAAAACAACCTTCATGAATGACATATTTTTTAATATTATTTAAAATTCCACTCCCGGCCAGAACTCACCACTCTGAAAGGCTCCCAAGCCTAGCAGATCTACATGTGTACATCCAATACTGTACATATCAAAACTGGTCTGCATGATATATACTGCCAGTACTAGTGCTACTTTGTACCACAGAGCAGCCAATGATTTTCAAATCCTCTTTTGACCAGCAGCAGCAGCAGCAGCTGCTGCTGTGTTTTCTGTTTACAGTCAAACCTATTAGCAGTCTAACCCTGCTGTGAGCAACAACTGGCATGAAAGCCACAAATTGCCTGACTAATATGAATGCCATTTAGGTCTATGTATGACATACTAGGAGGAGGACCACATATATACAGCATAAAAAAACGTAGGTGTGAGCGTCTGTCACAGAGTACAGTGGATATTTCAACTCTTACTCAGAAATTTAGAATTAATGTATAATTTATTCAGATGTTTGCAAATTTATGCTTCAATTGTGACCTTTTCCTTAAACACATTTTGTAGCTATATGTAGCTACAGTATGTGTGTAGCATCATAGATTTTGACTGTCAAATGCACTCTTTGATGTTCAATTCATGCAATCACAGCACACAAGTTTGAATCAAGGCAAATAATGGTAGTAAGCAGGAGCCAATGACTTACTTTTTATCAAGAGATTTCTGTAAAACCAATTCTACTGACAAGAAAGAAAATGTGCCTTCACAAATACGCATACATGGCAAAATTATTCCAGTACGGTATGTCAATGACACACAAGACTAGTCCATTTATTTTATTCATAGAACAATAAACAATACAGTTATTTGGATTTTACATAAAATATTTCATCAATACCAACAATACTTACACCATGTCAGTCAAATTTAAATATTGCCTATATCAGTATGAATGTCGCACCTGCATACGACTGCATATTTCAGTGTAACCACAACCCTAACATGTACAGATAGTATTAAAGCTGTAAGCTAGTAAGTAGCAAGAGAAACTCACAATTCTGTATTCAATATTCATACCACGTTTAGTTACTGAAGATGGTAATGAAACTCACACAAACTAGTCTGATTACCAATAAATACCAATTGCTAGAAGGCAAACCTTGGGATAAATCACTACACCCACCACATTTCCCAGCCCTCTAGGTTCTGTATCATGCAACATACTGGATTTCCAATCATGCTGTACACAATGATACTTACCAAACATGAATGTTGTCCTGTTAATTGCATTAATCCACATATATTATTCCAAAATAAAATCAGCCAAACATTGTTCCAGAATTACAACGGTTCTTTGACACCATTTATCCTGAGCATTGCAAACATGAAGCAGTAAAACCAAAATGCAGGAGATCAGATAACCAGGTTCAACATCTGCTCCAAGGAGGGCACAGCAGATGAAAAGTTATCCTCCAATCACGTCCCTGGTCAATGTGAAACGAGACAGAACGACACTCAACCAGTATCTAGTAGTAGTACTACTCTCGAGCTAAAACTACTTGCACATTTATTGTACTGTAAATCCCACATCTACTAAAGTGACATCCACGGATCCAGTTCACTTCTCCAATGAGCAAATCTTCACCCACACACAACCACACACACACTGAGTGACTGACACACACACACAAACTAACCTCAGGAAACAAAAAGCAAGGCATAAAGCGGACTGTACCAACATTTACGAGATTAGGGGTATTTTTCTTTCCTTTATACTTGTAGAGCTATTTGGGACATCACGCACACACAAAAAGAATGGAGAGAGAAACACTGGGGTTCTGGGTGAGTCAACGCCGCCGCTGAGAAACCGTTCTTTAATCTACACAATTGATGATTTGTTTGCCAAGGTGTATTGTATGGCAGCAGCTAGTGGTAAGTAGGTAAGAGACAGAACCACAAGTACAGGCAAAAAGAAAAATAAAAGAGGCACACTCACTCTTTCTCCCTGGAAAGAAAACACATTTTAAAAGGCCATTTTAGGTTAGAGCCTGTGGCTCTGAGGCAATAAAAAAGCAAATTAGCTCAAAAAAAAATTGTTTCAACAATTTCATATGAAAAGCAGATAGTACAAGTGAAAAAGATTTTCTCTCTTCCTTTTTTTTTTTACTTATATTTTTTGAAGAACTGATACTGGAAATGATGATCGGCAATTTTAAGTATGCCTGCAGGATATGGGGCTTAACATTGACACGAGAATCTAACAGATACATGCGCACGTGACTTGCCTGAAGTGACCGGCCGTCAGCGTTTCACAAGTTGAATCAGGAACTGGGAGGGATGTATGACGTTTTTAATCGAGATTTGAAAATTAAGGAATCAGAAGGTTGCATTTCAGGTCTCATGCAGATATTAATTCACAAACCGGTGAGCACTCTGTATGAAGATGCTCAAAGGAAAGCTTCTGAAAATTGGTACAACTTTAAGGCTTAAAATGACGATTATAAAGTCAGACGTGAGAGTTACGGTATGTCACAGAGATTCTTTTTCACCTTAAAAGATCAGTGCATTTTGACACTGAACAGTTACAGCATATCTGTGATAGTTACAGCATACACTTGTACATTTTCTGAATTTACACTCTAAAGTTTGGGGTGATGATACAGTACATCATAGGTCTGCTTATCAAAGGGTGTGTACAAAAGTGCTACTTCTTGGTAAAATCCAAAATCCAACCAGGAAATTGGTTTTATTCGGTGTAAAGAAAAGGGGGTTAATGAAAAGGCTTTAATATGACAGGAAGCCAAGGGCTTAATGGATTTTATAGGGAGCATAACAAAATTTGACTGTCAGTGGCAAAATATGACAAATTTTACACTCATATTCCAGCTTTAATCCCAACATATTCAGAGCTCAAAATAAACAGTGACAGCACTAACGGCCAAAAAAACCAGAGTGTGCACCATGTGCCAAGACCTGCTCCTGGAAAATACCTTCATTAAGTTGTTTACTACAGTGCTATAATACTTCAAATGACTATGTAGCATGTTTAAAGGTCTGCATGTCTATTGCAGGAAAATCTGGACAGCACTGGTACTTGGGTGGAAAGAAACTGCTGTCAACTGAAAAGTGAAAACCCTTTTTCAAGACTACTTTTGGTAACCTTTTTGAAGCTACTTCCAGCACTGATATTTTTTTAACCTGAGGAACTTGTCCAAGTCAAAAACAGGTGGAACATGTACTATATATAACCTACTGAATATGAACAGTACATACATGCTACAGTCCATTTAGTTTATCGATTGTTTCAACAATAGACGGTGGAAAGTCTGAGAGTTCTGCCAGATTGACTGAGGCTGAGAATGGAATGTTCATACACATTCATACCCCACAGTCCCACCGAAGAATGTAACTGAACACTCCAAAATTTATATCTGTTAAGACTTTCGGTGGTCAGAGGTTATTATGGAGCGGTAGGACTTGCGAGAGTTTTGCACCCACCCACACTCACTGCTTTTTGAAAGAAATGCTTTACAGATGTCTCTCTTTGAAATTAAACAGACCTCTTTCACAGACCTGTTGACATGAGCTCATTAATGCTCTATATATGACAGCATATTGTGCTGTATGAATTGTGAGAGTCTGACAAGAGTTCCGATTGAAACAAATAACACTTTTAAGTTCCATCTCTGAGGTGTCACAATTTTTCATGAAGTCACAGAGCCCCTGAAGAGGTTTTAAAACACAACATTTAAGCTGAGTTTGTGAAATGTCCAAACCCTACTACTGTATGCCTACCGTATCGTCACGTTTCACCTCGGGCCGTCACGAGAAATTTCGAGGAGGGGAGGGGGGATAGGATATTTGTAACAGTGTAACGAATGGTCTCAAAAATCAGAGACACATACAGTTACTGTAAATCCCTCTGGTGGAATTTCACTAACTTAGTGGTGAAACTATCAGACCATTTACTAGCAGGGCTACAGCTATTGGCCATCAAACTATTTCTAATAAATGGTACATGAACTTTCAAGGCAATCACACACCTTATGAAGACTAGTCATTCTGTCATTTTGGTATCTTTCGAAACACTTTCAATACCTTTTGCAGCACATAATGACTCTACATACACTTTCACACTGTAAGATAGTCCACTGACAAAAATGTTAGAAAGAAATTATTTGAGTCTTAATTGAAAATTTGATGGAGAGCTGTGGAGGTTTGGATTTACAGCATTCTCTTTCGCACTGCCATGTTCCGTTACCATGGCAACTGGAGCCACAAATAGTGAATCGTATTTGTTTAAACTTATACAGCTGAATGTATAACCTGCATAGCTGAAGATGTGGCGCCAAGTGCTAGCTTCTGAGTTTTAATTGAGTGAGTTTTCTTGTTTATGGATCAAAATTTCCCAAGCGTCAGCAATTCGCATTCACTGGTGCACTACCTCCAGTATGCACTCAGTTACTTTCAAGCCTGCTACACTGCAACTATATGTAGTAGCAGATGTACAGTATGCATCAGTGTTGGCGCTAAGGTGTGGGATTGCGTGAATCCCGCATTTGTCTCTTAAATACTGTACTGTTGATACATAGATAAACCCCGCACACATTTCCACAGCTGAGGTATCATAGTTAGCCTACAATTATAAATACACACAGAAAATGTGCAACAGCCATCAAGCTTGTGACAACTCCCTCCATGATTTTGAAAATCCCTCCCCACTTTTTCTTCTTTTTTTTTGTTGTTACCTTGACAACAACTGGTGGTTCTCTCAATTAACTGCAATTAGCACTTTTCATTTATCATTGTATCATGACCCAGGGAGCCAAAGGACTATCTCTTTCACTTTGCTTTAATTACATTCATTTAATCCTCCATTGATACTCTATGTTTATTGTGTCTGCAAATTCTCAGATCATATTTAAAGCCAAAAATCTTCTTAATATTTACTTGTTGCTCAAAAGTCATAACCATGGAAGTCATACTCTGACAATACTTCCATGGTCATAATAACCATTATCATTCCATGCAGCAGGGAGCTTTTCGAGTGCCAGCTCCCTGCTGCATGGAGCTACCTGCACGGAAGCTTCAGGATCATCCTCGCTATCAGTAGCTTTTAACACGGACTCTGCAAAGTGTAAACATGCATGAAGGCCATCCTTCATCAGCTCAGTAGGGCGTAAAACATTTCTGCGTTCTCTTGGGGGGGAGGGTGAGATTTTCACAAAAGGTCGGCTAAGGACAACAACTATTGTAAGTCAAACAACCACACATAAACACACACACACACACATTGGAGTTGGTGGTACAGCTCTGTCTGCTATTGAAACAATCCCTACAAAAAAGGTCTTCACTAGCCTGAGGCAAAATTCTACCTTCTGACTGGTTACGTGAGCCCAAGCATCACAAGACAGCTTGCGCATCATTTCATACAGCACTATAATTCAAGCACATTAATTTGAAGCATACTTTACCACGGTACATGGCAACCACCACAGGGTCTATTACTGCACATCAAGATGCGACTGATAAATGAAGTCAGTCAATTGAATTTGAAATAGAAGTTACCAGATTACTGACACCAGTACCTGACATGCCATGTCTAACTGTTAAAACTGGGAAATGAGTTGAAAATTTGACGGTGAAAGCCAAATTCCGCAGAATGTGCCATAGCCGCTACCAAAATAAACAACGTTCAAGCCCTATTTTTGCCCGGATTTATATCCATTCTCAAATTGGTCTGTTTGATTTCAAATAACACTGGTTAACTGCTGTGCTTTCTTGATGACTGAAATTTTGTAGGGCCGACAAAAATGTTGAGACAAATATCATACTCAAATATCTGGAAGGTGAGTGCATAGTTTCGCTTTCAAGTTTTGTGACAAGTGATCTTTTCTTCAACTCCCTCTTCCCTGTAATACTGACGAACAACAAAGGCAGATGACCAGGCGATTACCACTGCGACTCATATCACAGCTTCAAGTACAATGCTACAAAATAGCTGTAAAACCTGGCCTAAAATAAATGTTCCAGATACACCTGCATAGGAATTCTTTTTCTTTCCTTTTTTTTTTTCATTTCATTCTACTTGGTAAAAATATCGTCATGGATACCAGCTGAACCCGAAAAGTCAAGAAAAAAAGCAAACTGAAACAAAGAGTCTATACGTCTTACTTTTTGATCAGATTTTTTATGAATCTTTACAGCAGGTGAGACTACCTCACAAAATTGTTGCTATTAATACCTTGTATCAAGTTAAAGGGAAATCAAGCATTTGTTTAACAGAAAACAACCATATTTGTTTGTACACATAGAATGATAGATTATTCACAATAAGGAAGGACAGTAGCCTTCTTTTCAACAAATAAAACAGTTTCTCACAGATAGAAATTCAGTTATTTCTTACTCAACAACAATTTGTTCACCCAAACTTTTCAAAATTCAACGATGCATCTTCTGTTACTCAGTCACATGCACGTTGTGAGGAGATGATGGTTTGGCAGATGTTTATTGATGAAACTGAATGGTTTAACAATGATTAAAGCTATTTTCTTTGCATGCCATGTTGGCCTGTTCCCTTTAACTATGGAAGACTGACATCACTTATTAAGTAAATTATGCCATGATACCTGTGGGTGCCTGACCGTGCCTCCAGTGACCATCTGGCTGAAAATAATACCGATGAAGCAATCTCCCAGAGTTTGGAATTTTCAAAGTCGTTCCGTTGGCCTGTATGTACCTTGCAGCAACTAATGCAAACGAAACATTCACGGAGGAGCAAAACATACTGGATACTGGCAACGATCTAAAACCTCCATCAACACAGAAAGGGATCCTTCCAGGTGTAGGGTAGTTGTATATTCTGTTTTCGTAATCCCTGTTAACTAATGTATAGAAAACTCTATCTGAACATGGTGTTCAAAGCCAATGGACTGTACAGTATTTCTACTACCGCGAACAGAGACCCAGTGCAACGTGAGCGACGAGTTACTAGCAATATCATTCCATGGATAGTGGTCCTAAGCACGTAATACTGCTTGAAATATGATGCATCAAGAAAGTCACCAGTGTTTGGTACATGAGCTTACCTGTCTCCACACAATAACTGCACCTAACTCAAACACAAAAAGACATTCTTAAGTGGTATTAACTTTGTCATTTAATCCATTTTTGCCAAATATCCATTCTGGAAATTACAACGTGGTTGCTTTTTCAGCTATAGTAGTATGGTAAAGGTTGGTGCTATTGCACCAGTATAGTGTAGAGACAAGTAAGTGAGAAACATGGTGATTGTTTCAAACAAACATGTAGAGTAAAACAGATGAAACCATTTGTATCATTCATTTTACCTTATTTAAATTACAAGAACAAAGCTCTTTTTTCCAGTCTACTTTTCATCTCTTAAAATTCAAACATCCTTAATGCGATGTCCTCAAAATGGTTTAATCCTAAGCCATACTCTTTACCAAGTCTGCTCCATGCTTAACTGCATTTTTCTTTCACATACTGTAGATGTGAAGCATTAAGATCTAAACATCAAAAAAATTCATAGTCACTGACAGTAGAGTGTCCAACAAATTACAATCCCATTTTCATAGATCTTGCCTGCAGTGAAAATACGAAATAAAATTGTGCTAAGTAATTTCCTTGGGAGCTAGTGCAAAAGGAAGTTAGAACTGAATTCACGCATGACCAGTTGATGTTGTTCTGCTGGCAGTGTGTGAATTCTCTGCAAAGCAAATTATATGTTGTTAAAAGTACCAGCTCATTAAGTCAAAGAAATGTTCTTTAAAGTGCTTTGTAGCTTGCATATAATACCAATATAATTATGAAATCATGACTCAACACTGAGATACAGTTCAAACCAATATGGATCCTTGAAACTCCATTATTGAAAATTGCTCAATTATCTGTTGAACAGCATCTGATATCACACTCACAAAAATACCGACTGTAGGGCCACCGATTTTCCGTGAAAAAAATATTCAATATCCGTTTTAGCATTTCCAAATTCCGTGAAAATCCGATCGAGCAAACTGTCAAATCCGTGATTTTCCGTTTTGCACTGACTCATGTGTTAGGATAGTAAGCCTAACCAACCCACAAATCCAACCACCAGCCTAAGGTCAACACAAGCATTTAATGAACAAAAAGACCAAAAGTTTACTCACGATTGTTTGACTGAAGGTTCTTCAATTAATTTTTGATTATCTTCTATGCCCGTAGTAAATGATCCACACTCGATCATGAACACCAAAACGATCTTACTGAGGTATTTATGAACGATGCGGTATAGATACTGTATAGATACTGTAAGCCTACAAAAAGGTTTGTTGACTTTGCGAAGCGTGGGAAAAGACTCCTAACTTACAAGCGCATGGCCCTTGTACTTGATATCACCCTACGGTATGGCATTTCGACATCTTACTGTGGTGTGTGTGCACGGTACAGCACTTAGCATTTGACATACCAAACCAACACATGATTGTTTTAAAATAGGCTTATTACTTTCATTACGCGTGCTGCTTATCTTGTGAAGTACAACTGGTATTATGACTGCAGTCAATATAGGTGAAGCTCAGGAGTAACGCACGCTCACCAAGCTGGCGAATTTATTCTAGTGGCAAAGTGGGCGTGGCCAACTGACTGCAGCAAACTTAGTGAACTTTTTGCACTTTCGATTCGCAGGGCCTAACGTACGTTACGCCCTTTGGGATATCGTTCCGAATTTATTGTTTCAAATCCAGTGGAAGGTACTTTTGTGGAGTTTCTTATTCCTATGGGTAAGGGTGGGTAAGGATCATTAAATCTTTGCATTCCATGCCGGTGTAACATATGCTGGCAATTCACAAGGCTAGTTTTGTGTAAATCGTACAAAGTTTCACAGGCCTAATCGTTATGAAATCTGAGCAGACCTAGCCTAGGCTAGGCTGGTACTAACATAGTAGCCTAAATGCGCAACTCCTACTTAGTCCCACAAACATCGGAGGGGTGATGTTTTAACAGTTTTTTGATTGGATTGTAGGCAGCCAGAGACTTCAGGGTTGTGATACACGAATTTTTAATTTTTTTTTCATTTTTCCATTTTGATTGCGAACTTCTGTAGCATTGTAAATGATTTTTGAAGTTCCGGGATTTTCCGTGACAACTTCCGTGATCGCGGAAAATCGGTGGCCCTATGACTGTCAAAAGACCATGTACCGTTTGTACACGAATGATGCATCCATACATGCAAATATAAACTGCTCAGTACTTACAGGTTTACATGCAGTATGTATGCCAATGAGTGTACACAGTGATGTACTACACACACCATGTACATACACTATACACATCTAAGGCTATGTACTGCAGCTATAATTACATGCATGCACTGTGCTGAAGTTGTGCTGTAAATAAACTGTACAGGTGTGTTGAAATAATTAAGTCATTATTCATTCTCACAGACGTACATATCACCTTCCAATAAAACAGAATTTTCGACCTCGTGTTTATCAACAGGTAAACAGGTAGCGGCAAATCTGAGGAGAGCGTCGATGCAAAATTGCCCTTCGTGCAGGCCTACAGTAAGTCACTTGAGGGGAGGAAAAATCTCTGCTTCTCAGCAGTTTGTCAGTGTTTCTCCGGAAAAACTCTTTTACTGCTCTTGACGTGTGAGAGGCCCACTTGATGGAGAACGCCTGTGCTAAAAAATAATGTACGATACTGAGCACGTGGACTCTATGACGTAGAGTACATATATGAAGCTTGAACACCCAAATCGCTCCGTGTTACCCACCGCACTTGTACTGTGTGTGTTTATTTAAAGCCACCCAGAGTTATCTACACTTTACAAAACTGATAAACTGATGGGCTGGGTCAAACTGCCAGTCACAAATTACTGAACAAGGGAAAACTATAGAGGCACTTCTCCCTGGTGTATGTGTAGACCATCTATCTAGTCACAGTTTTATTTTCGAGCCTTGACAGCTCCCTTGTCCATTTACAAGTAAAATTGATAGTTAATGTATGCATGACCAAGGCTTCATCGTCCAGGGGCATATGTCAATGAACCGTCCGACGCTACAAACGCTACAAGCAAGCACCGTACTTGCCTCATTATCTCTGAGAGGTTTGTACGACGGCGGGAAAGTGGTCAGCGATCGAGACGGGTTGCTATGGCAGTGGTGATGAATTCTACTGGATGTGGTGATATGTAAAGCAGAAAGGAAAGCGAGCCTACTGTACACATACTGTACATGTGTAAAACAGAGCTAGCTGCAGTCCTGGCAAGAAACAGGTGTGGGTATTACGATGTTGAAAAGGGGCACAACAAAACATAGCATTTTGAGTATACACTGTAATGTGCAATGTGAAGAAAATTTCATCCAAATGTCAAAAAAATTACTGATTGAAATTAAACCACCAATCATAATAGATTTACTGCTCAATGCAGATCTACTTTCCAATTGCTTGTAACTTGTGACAGTTCCTTTCTTTTTTCACTGTCCTTTTTTTCTTTTGTTTTTATTTTGTTGAAGACTGGGATAAAATAGATCACGTCTTTTCTGTTGACTGCCTTACAGAAAAAGATTTTGATATTGAAAATACTGTAGGAAGATCAGTGAAGATATATCACAAAACAAGCACCATGCCAGGCAGTGGGAAGGATTATAATGAAACTACTGTAGTATGACAGCAGTCACTGAGTCTTAATACTGTAATTGAGGAACGCGCTGTGAATTTGAGGAACAAGAGAATTCGTTTTAACAGTAAACTGTCCAAACAGCATCCTATCGATGACTTCCAGTCATTATGTATCCCTCTCTTTAAACGTTCTATTCTGTGTAGGTAAATTTTATTTTTTTAAATACTATTTGAAAATTCTATTCATGGCTTTGTCTAGGCTGATAACCATCTCATCTCACCACTTGTGATACTGTCAATCAAGTACGGGTACATGGTATTAATTCCATTCAATACCATACCAGGTACGTCGGAAATCCCACAATTGAACAACAACAGGTACATGTTTTTGACAGACAGCAAATACCTGTAGATTTTAATCTTGGGGAACACAATACAGGATACATGCATTCCTTTGTCTGCACCTGTGCAGTGACTGCAGGAATACCTGAGTAAGTGGGTTGGTTTTGAAGTGTAAAGATACTCATTATGTACACATATGTCATGCTCATAATTGTAAATTTCTGTAATAATTAACGAATTTCCATCAAGTACAATATGTTGCGAAAATAACAATTATATGACATGCACCATACAGCAATCTGGAGCAATGTACAGTACAGCAACGTCAGTGAGTGCGACGCAAGCGTAACTTCAAAATCTTTAAAACAACTGATAGACAAGACAGGTGCAGTGAAGAGCAAAATTGTAAACAAAAGTAGTAATTACTGTACAGCTGTTGTCATTTAGTGTTCCACAAAGTCTATCAAACATGAGATGCGGGCAAAGTTAACAAAACCATACCAAGGGTGGCGAACCCATCTCTGTCAAAAACTGAAAGCCAACGTTCCCTTCATTGCAGCCTCGTTACGGACTGCAATGTACCGGGCACTGAAAAGACTACAAAAAATGCAAAAATATGACAATATTCACCATCCATTGAAAAGCATGATCATTCAAACAATCCACTGGTTCCTGTAGCTCATTAATCAAACAATCTAAATTTGCAGCGAGAGCCAGGCTGCTCCAATATTTCTTCATGTTCATCTTCGTACACAGACATTTAGTCATCATACAGAACATGTAAACACAAAACAATAACAAAAAAAAAAAACAGAGGAAAAAAAAAACAAGGTGGGGAAAAGAGATCGCTGCCATTATACTGTTCATGCATGCATGATTATGAAAATTATTCTAGCACAATGACGAGGCGTCCACTGCGAAAAACCTGCTACAGAAACCAGCTATTGCATGTGTATTGTGTATACATACACATATTGCTATTAATCATCTCCCAGCGACGACGACGTCACCGCTCCGTGGTTCTACGACAGAAGATGATGACTCATATCCAGCGAACAGCGCCGATGAGGATTCTAACTTGAGTGGCGATATTACGGGGATTTTTACACCTGCGACTTAATTCAATATTCGGCCGGAGTTTTGGAGACTAATGCAGACATGATGAGCAGATAAAGCACAGATGCTCTCTCCGACTCTTTACATTAATCGAGTTTACGATTGGTATTTATAGGAACAAGTAGATTAGCAATATTGATACAAAATTTTGAGTCTGTTTCAAAGACTTCACAAACTGTGCGTATTACTAGGACATTTTAAAATTGACAAAACAATTTCAATTCAGTTGTGATGTATTGTAGGTAGAATCCATTTTTCATTTTTTTTTTTTTTTTTGATTGTGCATGGACCAATCAAGTGAGAGAGCATACTGCAGATTTTTAGGGCTGCACAAAAGCTCTATACTGTATGCAAGCATCTAACATTACAGAGGCAATGAAGAAATTTACAGTAGGAAATTTTCAATTGTTTCCCTCATTGAAAACTAGCATGGAAAATTTGATTTGTAATTCCAAAATAAGAAACAATGATTAAAAAAATTATGTACCTGATTACAATTTATGAAATCTACTTTTCCAGATTGTTCTACCTCATGGAATTACTTAGCTCACAGCTATCCTGCTGTAAATTAAGTTCATTGTTTGCAAATAATTGAACACATTCTTTGTTTGGTCTAGCACACCTCAAGTTAAATAGTTACTGCACAGTAGTGTATTAAATATGAAAGGAAATTCCTTAAGTAACACTCCAGTGTGCTTAAGCACCGCAGTTTAAAAACAGAAATGAAAGCTGCATGAAAATGTGTAATATCCACCGACAATACCATACTCACAGAAATGACTTATTGATCAAGTATTGTGCTATATTATATGGTTTGCAAATAACCGCAAACAATCTTCATTTGACCTACTGCACAGTAGCGCACCTTTCCAAGTTGAACAGTTACAGTACTGCACTAAAGAAATCCATCCTACTGTAGTTTATTCAGCATTATCGATGAAGAAAACTTTAGAGCAACGCTCCCTTTTTCTAAGAGATATAAAAAAAAAAAAGTATGAAATGCATCTGATGTCTACCAACTGACCAGTGGGCCACATATATCCACACAATGATTTATGGACTGACAATTCTATGGCAGGGCAACACGCATTTGCATGCATGACGCATGTTCTACATACATGTACAATATACAGTACTGCAGTATCTGCACTTGTGATCACACAGACTTGTGCACACAAATAGGCAAGATTTGATGATATAGGCACTTCACTTGCTTTACGTAGATTTCATTCAGTTGGAGAGACACGCTCAGAGATGACAAAATGATGAGATCCCAATAATTAATTGAGAACTTCTGATTCTGAATATTACTGACTGCAAACGGTTGGGAAAAAAAAAATTTTTTAGGTAATGTTTAACAAGTTTCTACAGTAGATATTTCAGGCTACATAATTTATTGGAGATTGGAGAAGGCTCATAACTGTTTTGTTTGTAGTCCTGGGGATATTAAAGCAGGGAAAGAGACCAGTCTTCAATAGAATAAAAACACTAAGGTTACAGCACGTTTGTGCAGACTTGATGAAACAACTTCAAACATATGTACATTACTTCTTTTTAATCCCATCTTAACTTATTTTTGTTTGGACATTTCTTTAGCTGTGTTTAGTTTCAACTCCCTTGAATCATATCTATCTTGTTTCTTGTTAAATTGTGGTATGATAGCTCTCTTCTTGTATTTTTATTTGATCCATTTGTACTGTTTTTGTTTTTTTTCATTCTTTTACAGTTGTAATTTGTTACAACTGACTTTTTGTAGTTTTAACGCTCTTTTGTTTATTTTTCCTTCGTGCCACATTGCCTTTAAATAACGTAGTTTTGTAGAATTGTGCACTTTGCAAATAAAGTTATTGTTTTGGCTATAAAACAGCAATCAAAGTACTGTCCTGACTGAGACTTGTATTCAGCGATCCTCACATTAACTTATATTGCATTAAAGATACAGTAGCTACATTGCAGCTGGAAACCCCAGCAGAACTGAGAAATCATAGCACTTTGTCTTGACTTGAATCCAAACACTGAACAATGCACATGAAGCAGTGGGCGACAGTTTGTACAGTAAAAGCTACAGTAACACCTCTCCACATGCTGCATATATCCCTTCACAACAGAAGATGAACACTTCCTACTGAAGAGCACAGTGTAAGTACAGTGTACATACCACACATAACGCTAAACCACGGCAACATTACCCTCAACCACCACAAGTCTAATCTTTTGTGCAGCTAACCTGTTGAAAGTATATATACACTGGGAGACTTCCTTCAATCCAAGTTTTGCGAACAATGCAACCACAACCACCACCTTTAAGCTACCAGATTTCATCGAATCTTTGGTGAAAATTTTCTTTGATGTCAGTGACAATGGGTGGGAAGTGAATCAACCCAACAGCTGACTGAATTTTCACTTCTTGGACCAGCGAGTGAAGAGCTCACCTCCCAGAAAAGACACACGCAGTGCAAAATCAATAATTCAACGAGGTGCGAGAGAGATTCTCGAGAGCCTTCCCACTATGAAAGCTTTTGTGAGAGCCGACAAGATTTCCCACTTTTCTCTCTCTTTTTGCCCTTCTTTTTTTTCTTCTTTTTTTTTTTTTTTGACTGAAATAATGTTGACGAGCCTGAGCTCCTCGTTGGTTCAGCCTCCCAGTGCCTGGGACTTATGGCATGACAATGCACTACGGTTGATTACACAATTTATCTATTCACGCTAGGTGTTGTTAAAACATTGGTTTTTGACACAGAATTGTCACAGTTTAGAATCTTCAATGGCGCCTTTTGGACTGTACATCCAGGAATTTTAGCAGGCTGTTAACTGAAATCCGGTTCGGTGCTTGCTTACTTTGCCACTAGTACTATTTTACTGCACACTGCTTAGGCTTAACCTGTTTCACGACAGACTAGCAGTCGAGTGTTGGCAGAATATTTTTGGACCGACGCTTCTTCATTCATAATTTTAGCCATGCATGCAAATTACTGTCACAGCAGGATCGATGTACTCAGAAATACTGCACGCATTCTCTGACAATGTTGCACTGTCGCATTCAGCACCTTTGGCTTCAATGGTATGAAAATTTTAAGGCACCCCATACACAAGAACCACACACATTCGACGCACGTGAAACAGACAAAAAACCCAGGGTTACAATCTACAATACAACAAAGGAATCTTGACTGCAAGTACTGTATACTGTAAAGTGCAAACCACGACATCATAATTTGCAGACATACAGTACTTAATTCATGGTTAAATCATGTTCTGTAAAATTGTCATTTTTTTCTTTTTTTTTCCCAGAAGTTGATGATTTTAATGCCGGTTGGAAGCCAGCAATTCTAGGCTGCTCAATGCCAGTCAGCAAGGACTGATGCCAATGACAATGGACCGCAACCGACAGGCATGGCTACATCCCTGCTCAAACAGTATTACAGAGATGAGTCGTAAGGCAATTTAATGTCGTCTAAAAACACTGCACGCACGAAAAAAAAAGGAAAAAAAAGAAATAAAGAATAAACTAGGGCAAGAATTCTAGTCAAACTAACATTCTGTTTCTATACAGTTACACAGTATTTCATCATCGACTTTCCTGATGATTGGGAGTCTATCTGTTTCTTCTTTTTTCCAAAGATGACAAAAATTTTATTCAAGAATCTTAACCTTCTAAACTACTGTATGAATGCTTCAGAGTTGAACTTTCAGTCAACAACTGTACTGTGAGCTAACTTCTCCAGCGCAATTAGTGGTGCAAACCTTATCATTTCCAATTTTTGAGGGTGAATCGATAGAAACAGAGTCTTCTGTGGCAAATGTAGCAAAACCTGACGTTCCACGATCACTCCTTATTGATTTCCTGACCCTGGTGGACTGCAAATGTGCCGTCGATCAGACTACTGTGCCAGGGACGACTCACACCATTACTACCAGACATTAAATTCTGACTCCATTTTATAGACATGGTGTCTTCTCAAAAGAAGACAAGACATTGCTTTCTGTCATAGCTTCTTTGAAACTGTCTTGTTTTTTTCTCTCTTCTTCTTGACCGAACATTCACATAGCTGTAGAACCGTGACCTCATTCATTACTCCCATTTTGACAAAATTTGAGAATTCCCAAGTCCCTTCGACTCGTGGTGACATTTCTCCCTTAAATTTCCTTTTTTTCTTTCCAGGCGTCTTCCCCCGGACTATTTGTGCGACTCTGTCGCACAATCAAACATGGGCTGACGGGATGTAAACACAAATTTTGACCAGCTATATATATATATGACGAGAAGGAAGTCAATAACAGAGCATCCAATGAGGAAGAAGAACAGAGGGAGTACTGATGGGAAGGGAAGAACAGAAAGGTGCGATATTTAATAAAAGCTGCAAAGTGACTCGCATCATGTCATACAACTCTGCCTGCAGAGAACTCATCACCATCATACAGTAGTCATCTTCGTAGCTGTACTGCCCACTTGAGAGCTTTTCTCCATTTCCACAGAGCGGGGAGGCTGCCACCCAAAGGCTGAAGAGACGGCCACCTCTGGCGAGGCCTCTTTTATGTACTGTACACTGCGCTCAGAGGAAAGTTTCGGAACACTAAGAAGCAGCAGCTCAGCGGCGGAGAGGAAGATGTGTGCAGGCTCGAGATGAAATAAAGTAGCTGAGTTGGAGTGAGACTGAGCCTCTCGCTACATTTTTAATGGATCTCAGAGATGGAGTGGCGTGACGTCAAGGAATAGAGTACGAGAGTCTTGACAGTGTGTGTGCAGTTTAGCATTACTAAGGGGCACGTACTGTACCTATACTGCCATTGGTAAATGTCTTTGACAGTGTTGTACGCATTAGCCTTTTGGTGCATGGATGCGATGGATCTTGTCCATTTAACATGCAACTTTTGTCTTAAAAAAAGTCTTCTCAAGGTTCTAGGCTAATGCAGCTTTATCTAATGTCCCAGTTGCATGTAATCCTACAGCACAAAGGATACAGCAGAAATCTATGAAATGTATTTTAATGAGTCTTTTAGGTCTTTCACACTGCCATGATGAATACACTGATCTCAAAGAACACTAAATCTCATACAAAATGGGAATTAAAAAAAAACTTATTAAAGGTATTCTTGATTTAACAATTGATACACACTTTTTTTTTCCTTACAGTAAGCAGCAGCATACTGCAAAACTACACAATATTATGCCATTTCTGAACTAGCGGTCATTGATCCAAGGGTTCCACTTTCACCGTGTAACATTAGGACAGGCACACATCTACTGTATAAGTTAAGTGAAACCTACAAACTGAAGTCACAATCTGACATACTGTACAATTACCATGATGTGATTACTCTGACAAAACCATGTATTTCAATGAAGACAATCTTTCAAGTACATCACACCATGTTCCAGACATTAGATTAGCGAGCTGTAACTTGAGACGAAGCTGATGGAAGGGAAGAATTTGAGATGCTACGACAAGAATTAGTTGCTGTAAAAGCTTGTCGTTGAAAGGTGACTACTCTCTCTTGGCATCATAATGTACAAATGAAATTAACAGTAAACGAGAATTTTTGGTACGAGTAGAAAGTCTGCGAGAGTCACTCAGTACATCTTTATTAAGTCACGGTTGCAATGAAATTTCTCACAGAACTGTACGACAAGTTTCAAGCAATGCCATAACGAAATTCAAGTACTTTACCTGTACGTACCTCTAACTGTAAAAAATCAGATGACAGCCAACTTTATTTTGTGCAGCACTGTGTCTGGATGGCAGATCATCATAAGATACAGTAGCTGCATGTGTCATGCTGTTGGAGGGAGAGCCCATTTTTGAGGGAGAGTCCATTTTTTTTCTTTACAATGGTGCACTGACTGTCAGTCAGGGGGAGGAGGGGAGGCTCATGATTTGGCAATTCAGAGGATATTTCTATTTGGTCCAAGCATTTAGCTTTGTCAGAATATGAAAAAAAGGACTTGAAGGTTTACATTGTTTGCAACAAACAGTACCAATTGCCTGAATTCAATATTTCCTTTAGATGTATAGGTTAAACCATAGAATTCCACAAGACACACACAAACACCAACTGGACAATAGGAGACTAAGGAGAAAAACGTTTAATAGAATGAAATTTATGCAAGTGGAAACTGGAAAGTTTCCACTGGAAAGTTTCCACTGGAAAGCAGTACAGTATGTATACTGTACATAACAACTACTGTACTGTGCGAGCCTTATCAGTCAACATAAGGAGTATATATTATAGTAAAATACAAAGGCTTTTCAATTACTACTTGCTCAGGACTGTAACATTAAAATCAATACATCAAAGAAAATATTGTCATGTTCACTTTGCAAGCTATAATACGAAAGGCGACCCCAGCAGACCAGCTGCAGCTGGCCAAAACACCTGGCTGAATCAACAGAGCATTCCCCATGAGAGCTAGCAATGACTACCATGTGCCTAGCCCTCAAAAACTCTAAGAGGGTATAGTAAGTTACTAACATTAATGCCACTGTTGCCCCCCCCCCCCCCCCCGGAGCCATCTTTCTGCAAGTTCAGTGGTAAATCTCAATACATATTTTAAGTCTCTGGGACAGAAAAACAGTAGAATACCTGTACATTTGACTGTTTATTAAATGTTGAATTTTTTAACTTAGTAATAGTTGGCTGTTCTTTCATGCGAAATATGCATGTTATCTCAGAAGTGTTTAGGCTATTCCCTTTACATCTACCAACATTAGGATAAAATTACTGTAACTTTTTGGAAGGCTGTGGGCGGTCTTTTGTATTTTTTCATAGAAAAACTTTCTGTACATTTCAACTTTAAAAATGCATGCAGTAGAGTTTGGTTTCCATGAAATATGCAACATCTTGTGAAGCATTTGAGTTTTGAAGCGATATGGAATGATTTCTATGCCAAAGTGCATTTCATGTCAGGCCCACGCCAAAGTTTTTTCCCAAAAAACAATAGAAAACATAAAGAAAATGCCAGCTCTACGCCGAAGATCTTCAGTTCTGAGTGCATGAAATGCAGATTGGTTTCTATGATGATAGTGATGTACAGTAGTTTTCGTCCCAACGCTACACTGTGTATATGGATTCTCTGTGCGCTTTGTGCAAATGCAGGGCAATTCTCACAAGAGTAACTTGCAATTGCCGTTTATATTTGAAACAGAAATTCATGGAAATGGGAAAGTTAAAAACGGAAAAACACGGAATTTGAGCAGTGAAAAGTCACAGAATTTTCCATTTTGAAAGGCTGAAAATCGGGGGCCCTACATATGGTCTCAGAATATAGGGGTGTCAGAAGATAGGACAGTCACCCTCTATTATATAGGGGCATACCTGAGGCTTTTTTTAAATGTTCAAAGTCAGTTGACTTCTAAGGCCAAGTAAAAAAAAAAAGTTTTACGTCCAAACCTAACTTTTGCCCCCCCCCCCCCCAAAAAAAAAAAAAATTGGGTGTGCAGGCCTTTTTTTTTCTCTCTATTACACACAGCAACCCAGAAGGTCCATTGGTAGCACAGCAAGCTGCTTTTTTCTCATGTACTGTACGTCATCACTGTATCAATGATAATGTCATCGCTAAAGACTTGGAGAGATGGTTACCACAGTCAGGACAGGAAATTTTGGGTTTAAAATGCTACTTTTTATATTAAAAAAAAAATAGTTTGAGGGGATGCATGCACACAAGGAGGAGAATTTATTCTTTTAGAATTATAAATTCACCTCATCCGTGCTAATAAAGGGTATTAAACATTTGCTGTTCTGAACACCCTAACTTGGGGCCATAACTGCTGGGTGTGCAGGTGTTTCTTTTTTTCCTTTTTTACACTCAGCAACCCAAAAGGCCACTTGGCAGAACAGCAAACTGGTTTTTTTTTCGTACCTCATCACTGTATTAATAATAATATCATCGCTAAAAACTTGGAGAGATGATTTCCACATTCAGGGCAGGACATTTTTGGTTAAAAATCCCACTTTTTAGGTTTAAAAAAAATCGTTTGGGGGGATGCATGCAGACAGGGGTGAGAATTAATTTTTTTCTTAACTTGGTCTCATCTGTGCTAAGAAAGAGTACTCAGGCCTTGAGTTTTCGTTTTCCATGTGTGCTACAAATCACACTTCTCAGGAGTGTGGTAGGTGTGCTGATTTATAAAATTCATAGATTTCACTTTTTCGTCTAAACTAGGCTAGGCCTAGGTCATTTATTCTAAATTTGAGCCAATGCATGCACTTCTCACAGTGACGGTGCGCGATCGCACACCTCAGGCCTGCGTACTAACAACTTGAGGTTCTGACCACCCTTACTTGGGACCATAATTGTCCATCACAGCCCTAAATTTAGGAGACTAGGCCTACCTTTTCTTTTCTTTCTTTTTTTTTTCTGCTGGGCTAGGCCAAACATTACACTTGCAGTAACTAGTAACAGTAACACTTTTTGGGCCCTAGGCCCAAGTGCAGGTGAATAGCCTTGGCTAAGACATCAGAGAGGAACTGTATCTTGAGTTAGGGCCTAATATTAGGGGAATTAACATTAGGGAAATTAAGTTACTGAATAGCTTTCACTGAACAGGAAAGGATTTGCAGACCTGAGTGTCTACACTCAGATTCACTGGCAGTTTGAGGCTGGCTTACAAGGATGCCATAGACTGCAGCCCAAAGCTGCCACTGTAAGTAACTAGTGGTGAAAGACTGAGTTAACTGTTATGGTGACACTGATACTGTTAACATAATGTTGTGATTAAAAACTTACAGTAAAGTGTCCTAAGCTATAGCCTAACACTTGTTGATAGTTTTCATAAGGCCAAGTGTCTTCTTGCCTTGGTAACTTTTTAGATTGCAGACTACAGTACAGCGTGTGTAGTAACAGTGTATGGTAACGCCGTCCTCTCACCTCGGTACCGTATTGTAGCCTTGTACAAAGTCATAGGCCAACTTAACAACGTACGAAATTTGAAGGTTATCATTACGACCATTCACTGCAAAGGCATTTTCCTTCCAGCACTTACCAAAGTTTATGAATCGTCCTGGTATCCTTCCACTCCACAAAATATATCGTCCAAAGTTTCATGAAATTAGCAAAAGTTAAATTAAAGCATTGGGTGTGGTAAATTTTTAATCATAGTGTGAGACGCACGACGTTGTCCTAGCAAGCTACTTTGTATATCATTATATCGGTTGCGCGGCGGTTGAATGGCTTGATATGTATAATGTACATGCAGCATGCAGTAGGACACATGTACGGTACTTCGGTACAGTAATTGCAGTGTAATACGAAGATCATGTACCATATGAGCGATCAATAAAAACTTCGAAACGAGGGCGGCAGACAATGTTAAGTTCACTAAGAATTATTGGAAGTTGGTACCGTATTTCAATCCTGACCGTGTTCCGAGCCCAAGGGAAATTTCCTGCAACAAACCCGTGTTTTCTAGTAGTGAAAAGTGAGCTTGAAGGGCGGATGTAAAAGGGGCACCCGGCGCACGTTCCCACTCCTTTTCCGATGACTGACGATTTTGTGTTACCAAAATAAGCAACCAGATATGGAAAATATGCTTCCGATAGGCTATGCCGAGAAATCCCATCTAAGAGGATCTAGAAACAAATTTTTCTTAGGATTTTTCTTTCAATTTGAATCCATCTTGAATTTCACCGAAATCCTGGATCCGCTCACCTAAGATTCACCCTTACTTGGGTAGGCAGGCCAACTTCAAAAACTATGCCAAAATGGGGCTGACACAATGTTTTATCTTTTTCTTCAGTAGTTATAACATATTTTGCTTTCAATGGCAACAAATGACAAATTTTTAACTCATATTCCAGTGTTAATCTTCAGACATATCATCCCTTCAGTCTTAGTGCATTGTGACACCAAATGAAAAACAGATCACAGAAGAAATAACTAAACAATTCTTTTTCCTTTGGGAAAATCACAGGAGATCTTTTTTTGCAACTTCATGTAAGTACAGGTGAAGACCTCAAAATAATTATCT
The DNA here is from genome assembly GCA_021234535.1 of Stichopus chloronotus. Taxonomy (NCBI): domain Eukaryota; kingdom Metazoa; phylum Echinodermata; class Holothuroidea; order Aspidochirotida; family Stichopodidae; genus Stichopus; species Stichopus chloronotus. The sequence goes on from CM037842.1 coordinate 10,169,491, forward strand.
ATCATAAATATATGGTTACCTTACACTGCTTCAGTCCAATACTTAACATTGCGTGTCTTAAAAAATTTTACATTCAATGAAAAGAATTGACACATACTGCTGATTCAGGGCGGATTCCTACACCTTCTAATTTCTCAGCTACCATGACCCTCACAGGAAGCATCTGCAATATCTAGGCTTATATCACTTGCTCAGTACATTCCCCTAACATGTTAGCTTTCTGAACTAGCAATTTGGATCATGAATGCTGTATTGACGTCTACTTCCTACCATTCATTTCAGGAAAGTCACAAACTGCTCAAAATACTGAAAGTGATAATAATTTCTATCTCTGTCTGTGTGTGTGTGTGCGTGTGTGTGTGTGTCGATGAGAGAACATACTGTAATGTTGTATGGGATAACATTTAGTTCAATCAAGGCACTCAAGGGGATGGAACTGAATGAAACAGAACATGAACAGAAAGGGTTATGTTGCTGCTTCATCATCCAACGAGAAACAGTCCTATCGACAGTATACTAAGGAAGTCAGTTTCTACATTTCCATATAGCGTTCAGGTCAACATTTAGGTTTTGCACCAAAATGGTTATTTTTTTTATGTCATACTGGTACACGTCTTAAGTCGGAGTTAATTCAATGCATGTAAGGCAGTACATTCCTCTGTTGACATGAACAGTATACCAACAGATTTGGAAATCCCAAATTTGACGTACCTGGCATGCTGTTAGTGCAGACTTACTACTTTCTTTACTAAGATTACACTTGAAATTTCAAAATCAATGACCGAAATTTATAATCTGGAAGGTAAAAATCCTGGTCGTCATACTAACGTCAAGAATTTTTTTCAAAGCACAAAAACCGCTCCAGATGGGTTCTCATTTGTGAGCGACAGCAATGAAGTGCACGTAGATGTGTGCACCAATACTACAGTAGTTTGGTGTGATTAACACTAGAGTGAAACACTGTGCGTTTAGCAGCGTTCAGAAATTAAGGGAAACGTGATGTATCCATATAATAATAAAAATGTTCATGGGAATGACTAACATCCCTGTCTGAACTACAATTTCAATACAGTGATTACTACATTGTTCATTTTGTCTGTTTTTAAATTTAAAAGAACATTTATCCCATGTAAGCCTACAATTAAACTAATTTGGAGGTGAGGAAGAGGAGGTGGTTGAGTGATGGGAAGACTCATACTTGTAAGTATGATAAGGTGAACGCAGAAAGTACCATCACAGTACCAGACCAGTTCAGTGCTGGGAATGCATACCCTCGTCAGGACCATCCCCTACAGAGTACCAACAAAGGAGTGCAATCAGCGCAACCGTTGATGAGTACACTATTGTACGTGATTTTGATAGCAATCACTTATTGGAATATAGTACCAGCAATAAGCATTTGAGCTACCAATTTACGTGCATTTAGGATTTAGAGCAAAGCAAGGGCAGCAACAAGTGTCTCACAAGTTTGGCCATTCAGCGGTCACGGAGGATGCAAACCATTCACGTTCTACCGTAAATATATGACTCCATTACCTGTTACACAGACTGCTCCTTTCATACACTGTGTTCAAGGCTGACTAGTACTGGATTAAGGATTGATAGGATTTAGGATTACTAGAATTAAGAAGAGGAGTCTTCAAAGTTATCGTAGTGTGAAAATAGTCGTTAATGACAACAGGAAGAGACACATATGGATCATTAAAAGAAGGAGTCACTATAGTCACTATAGTGGACTGGTTGATGATTTATGAAACTCTGACTTTAATTTTACTGTATATTTGGAGCAGAGTGGTTTTGTTTCATTCGATCTGAAAGAACGTAAATGGGTCAGTAATAGTTTACTTTTGTGTAATCAATTCTCAATTAAATATCCAAGCCTCAGTGTTCCTAATCAAATCTTTAACACTGTTACCTGTAATCTTCATTAACTGAATTTTTTACTTCTTTTAGATTAGTATCAAGTCCTCCCTGTGTGCAAGCTCAACCAGTAGCACTTCATAAAGACCATTTACCTACAGTAGCATTAGAATGCTACAAAAAAATTTTGAATAATAAGTTTTGCCACGTCATTATGCAAGAAAGCAAGTCAAACAATTTGCAAAGACAAATGCCTACAACAGCCACGTGCCAACCGCCTAAGTAAGCGGTCACAAAACAATTGAAACTCTTCTTGCGCACCGGTCCAGGCCTTGATTTACTTCTCATTCCCAACAGCATACATTAGGAGTAGGTTCTAGTTTATGTAATGAGAGCACTAACGCCATTACATACATTGCACAGTGTAAATTGACAGTCTGTGAATGACACAGTGCTATATAGTGGATATCGTTGCTATTACAACTCCTCATTCAATCATGTTCAGACTAAGACAACGTAGGACTGCCATCTCATCTTGCTTCATCTTGATCATCCTCATCATCATCACCACCATCATCATCACCTTCAAGCTCTTTATCAAGTTCTGACTCTTCTTCATCTTCATCTCCACTGCTCCAATCTTCTTCCTCTTTCTCTGCTATCTCTTCTTTCAACATCTCTGAGAATGCGTTGAACTCTTCGATGCTGATCCCGGCGCAGGATGACGAGAATCGTTTGTCTGTAGAATCGATGATCCTCAGCCAATGACGGATTCCTGACTTTGGTCCGACCGTGTTTGTCTGGTACCTGGTAGAGGCCAAGGCGTTCCAGGACCAAGTGACGCAGACGAATGTGTTCGTGAGAGTAGTTGAAAATCTTGGCCTTGATTATCTCCTTGTAATTGGTCACTCCCATCATGAAAAAAACATACTGCAACTTTAGTTCTGAATCGAGAAAAGGGAGATAGTAGGAAAGGAAAATGCCATCACTTTTTAAATATGAGAAATGTTGACATAACACAATCTGTGGCACTGTACTGTACAATACACATCCCAAGTAGTATACAGTTTACACTGCCTCAAACTATATACTGAAATAGCAGGTACTGTGGAGTTAGTATTTATGACAAAATGCAAATAGAAAATTTGGTTGGCTCCACCAACTTATTTCACAGTAATTAATTTGATGAGAGTTTCAAAACTTACAAAGGCCATCACAGTAAAACTTTCTAGTTCCTAAAAGACAATTTCGTCCCAGACAATTCCCAAAGTTCAATGAAATGTTGCAGGAAATCACTTTAACAGTACAGCAATATCATCAGTAGTAGTAATAGTAATCTTAGCCTTATTATCTCATCCCTATATGTGTAATGTACAGGATGAGATATTGCAACAGCTTTGGGATGCTAGAATTATGTATGATCGCTCTCTCAGTTGCCATGGTAACATTATGTACAATTGATATATAAGACATGGGGGTCAAATCTGGTATGGTACTTTAAGGTGACCTAGAACCCCCCCCATTAGGGTAGGGGTCAAAATGTGTGAAGACGTGTGTGTCTGTGTGTGTGTCTGCATGTGTGTGTGTGTGGGCAAAAGAAAATTTCAATTTCAAAAGTTTGCGTCCACAGCACCTCCTCAACCACAAAGCCAATAAGAGTCAAAGTTGAAAGATAGGTGACCCATGGTCTGAAGTTGTATCTCTCATCAAAAGTTAAGGTCAGAGTTCAAAGTTCAGATGTCACAGGTAAAATCTCTACTTGCCAAAATGTTTTGAAAAAGTGTGTTGCAAGTTCCTTCTGGACAGTAAGTCTAATGAACTTCAAAATTGCTTGTTAGGTACCTGATTATGATATGTAGTGTTCACCCCATTGGTGATGTCATAGGTCAACAGGGCACATAATACAGTACAGCAGGTTCTGTTAGTACAAGGGGGCGACATAACTTACTAGATCTTTGCTTTTCCATACCATGTGAAATAATATTTCAACCTATGCTACCATGTTTGGACTGAGCAATTATACCTAATAACAATGGCATTTTCCATACGCCCCTGGTGCAGTAATACCCCGACTCAGTATGATTTTACTGTTACATGTCCTGTATGTTCACTAACCAAGGAATTGAGTGGTTTACAGTTATACAGTGTATGTTTTAGCAAGAAAAGAAATTAATGAAAATTATTGTGATGTGTTTCTTAGAACTATACAAAACACCCAGAGTGGCGGTGCGCTGATTTGAGAAACAAAGACAGTCAAAGGATTACTTTGATGCACGTGCGATTTGCATTAGAATATATGTACTTTGACGTGCATGTGACTTCTACATTCACACAGCAATTGCATGTTCCTCACACATCCATGGTCAAGTGCGCTGCGCCTATGTATGCACTTACAGTATGCACTGCGTATATAATATAAAGCGCGTGGTTTTCCATCAACCTCTCCATCGACTATACATGTAAAAGAGCAAATGATTATGGACAACGATAGGGATGAGATGCAACTTCGTGGATTTCCCTCTCGTTTTAAAATGTTACTGCAACAATTAACACAAGTGTAGTGGAATGAGCCTGTTGCTTATAAACTGTGGTTTTTCACAAGGTCAGATCAGATGAGATAACCTCATATTATTCTTAGGCAAAAAACACAGGAATGGTACTGTGACCCGACCAGGGAACGAATGTCAAAGCTCCAGGTTGCTTTACGCTACCTTGAGCTCTTCAAATGCCGTCATCTCCATCCACTTATGGCCACTTAGATGTATGTAGATCCATTTGTACAGTAACTTTCAACATCCCTTTCATGGATTCACATATTAATACCCCCTCCCTTCCTTCGTCCAACTGACCATCCAATTTCTGATTTATGAACAGGTTTATTAATATGACAAAAACATGTATAATACAAACCAATTTGGTATTCATCTTCTTCAAAGATCTGAGGTGAATCTGTAATCACTTGCCGGATGTTGTCACTGGTGAACTGCAGTTTCCGTAACAGTTCCAGCACACTTTGGAATCTCTTCTTCTTGGTACTCAAAATCTCCGGAAATGACAGAATTGCTGTCATCATCTGACCATCGGTGAGTCCCAAGTTCCACAATTGCTGGACCCTCTCCTGCAGGAACTCTGCCTTCAACCTCCATAAGCTAGGTCTTTTGTCAAGGATGTAAAGGAGTTGATTGCCTCTCAAGCCAAGATCATGAAGGTACTGTATCACATAGTTCAATGACTCTTGGTCAGTACTCAAAACATTTGGATTTGCTTGGAAGAAACTGTATATGTTCATGCAGTCACAGCCTTTGTCCAGAAAGTGGTGGCATAGGACACTCAACGTTTCTTTGGACTGAGGTACCCAAAACTTTGTACCTTTGCCAGACTGAAGTAGTGAGACCAACTGACTGAAGAATTTGTCTAAATCACCTTGAGAATTTATAAAAGCAACTATGTCGTTGGATGAAGAACATAATCGTGCCACACTGGATAAACTGGTCAAATGAAATTTGCTTTCAGCAAGTACCAAACTCCGAGATAGTATATTTGATCTGGTCTCTGAGTCACAATGACGGAAGGGTACTAAAGAAGACTCTCTAACAGAGCCTTGTATACATTGAACTCGGGCAGAAGTTCTGAGATGCATGAGAATATTCCTCAAGCAACCATTTTCGCTCAGTCTCACTACACTAAAGGCAGTACTGAGGAACATACTTACTACTTAGGCCTAAGGCTTTTCTCTTTTTTTCTTTAACAATTCACTGATATGTAACAAATCACTTAAAAGCACATAGGCTACTCATTTTGCGACATATTGAATAGCAGCTCCTGCAGACCTAGTTTACGGCCTGTGTAACCGATTTTACTGGTGTTCAATCAAAGTTCAAACGCAAGAATACGTTAGCCTTATTATTTTTCTGAGGCCGGGTTGCAGGTACTGCATACTCGTTTAATCCTGTGTTGTACAGTAAGTTACAGTCCTACCGTCAAACCCGAGTTCAGTAACTTAGTCTAGGCCCATAAATCGTGACACAGAGATGCAGAAACGAAGAGGTGAAGTCTCACGGTAGACCTTTAATCATCAGCGACCCTCTAGAAAACTCTTGCGAAAAAGTACCCTCATGGACGAAAAACAAACCTAAATTCACACATTGAAGCAAGGCACTAAGCATATTGGTGTACGCATTTCCATGTCATATAACGCCGCGGTATACATGTTTCATACGTTCAGATTTCCCGTAACTACAATATACATGAACTAATTCTCTGTACGTACATGTGCAGTGTTTGTTTGTTGCCAATTTCTTTGTGGGATAAAAGTTTAATCAATTCCAATTTAACTTTATAGTACTAAAAATTATTAAGTAAACCCCTATTATTGTAACTGATAGATTCTCTTCTCGACTGATAAATATATGTCCTGAAATAATTTTTATGTACCAACTTAATAACTTTCATTGGACGAGCCTTTTCTTTTTAGCCAACCCCAGTGGCACAATCATGGTAAAGTCCGGTCAAATTGCATGGGCATTTCTGCTGTGTGATGTTCATGAAATGATTGTTTGTTGATACCCTGTGATTAAGAGATGCGTGTTTTTGTTTTCGCTCTTGATTCTTATCTATCAGTTGTTGAGAACAAAAATGTGATGAACGTAAAAAAATATTGAGATGTCTGCAGTACGGAATGTAACTTAGTGTTAGGATACAAAATAATGCACGTGTATCAATTATCATGGACATGCAGTGTCTCTATTACCGACGTCAAACCTAACGTTAGGCCTAATGTTATTAGCCCACAGGCTACGCTGATTGATGACACACGTTTATATGGCTATCCAGTCAAAACGTCCCCAGACCAAAAGCACGTCCCCGCTCTTAATCTACCAAAAGGTCGCCGCGTTTTAGGTCCGTAAGTGACCCACCTTTTGCCAAAACGACCCTGTGGTATTTTAATTGAGTATACAGATAATACTAATAGGCTAGTTATGAATGATACACAAAAAGTCGCCGCATATGATGGAAACTTCAAATATAAATTAGGAATCAAACTGAAGCAGGGGAGGAAAGGTGTGAGAGATTTGGAAAATGAGGGTAAAGGTGGATTTACGAAAATAGTAAGAAGGTCTGAAATATTCTATTCAAGGGTAGGCCTAATGGTTGCTTAGAGTTAGGCCTAGATCAATAAATTGACTAGGCTGTATTGCATCACCCTAAGCTATATTTTTACCTCCTGGAAAGCAAAATTCTCAACTGGTTCTAAGTTACAGTACTCTTAGATTGACAGCAAATTCAAACGATGCAGAGCAGCTGGTATTACACATGCCTACACAGGGATCCATTGTTTCGATTACACATGTGGAGGCATTTAAGACCGGCTGAGGGAGGGACTATAGGTAGGTGGTTGTGAGAATCGAAACTGTCTGGGGTGATGAGTTTTTGTCTTTAATGAGTTCATCGGCGTGGGTACCAACTCTTCCCTGACATAAAGCCAGCGAAAATGGCGACCTGATCATGCCGATGTATGTTTAAAAATCACCCTCGGTGTATAGCCGTAATGAATGTTGCCCCATAAAACTAGCTCTCGGCCACAGTCCAAACCACAGCTTCAATATTTCCTCCTGCGGCATAAAATTAAGATTAAGTCTTACACAAACTATAATTTATTTCCTGCTAAATCACAAAAAATGTGTGTAACATTATGCAGCTGTAAGTACCCTCAACTCCAGGTGATATCATGACTTGCCTTACTTTGTGTTTCAAGTGTAATGGATGATCATCCTTAAGCAGGTGCTGTTGGCCTATGAACGCTGACAATTCTGCATAACTTCGACATCAGTATTACATGGAGTGCACATTGGCAAGTAGGCTACTCCGTCATGGCGGCATGTATAAGTCATAACACTAACATGCCGCAATAAACTGTGAGCTTTTTGGCAAATGCCGCTCAGACAATAGCAATTAGAAAACAATATTTAAAAACAAAGAGAGTGTTATGGTGGACAGATCTCAGAGTCATGAGATCAAACTGAAACAGGTTTTAAAATGGGCTGTTTGATTGAGCGGATTAACCAAAGTACTTCACCGTGAGTGACATGGGTGCACTTGTCGGTTTTGTGGCCAGAGCAATGGCCTTGCGTAGCAAGATGAAAGACTGACAGAAAATTAGCTCCCATCCACAAAAGGCTACAACTAAGGGTTCATATTCACGTTTGTTGTGTCTTCGTTACCCGCTGCACAAATGGTGTAGAATGCATGTTTGCAAGACGGAAAAAGAAAAGTACCCGAAAATGCATCTTTTTGTTGAAGCCTAATATGTGCAGTCTGTGCAAATAATAAATAAGTTTGTAATAATTAAGTTTGGCTGTTTCATTAAAAGTTGTTAGATACATGTCTAGGTTTATGAGGTATGTTCCCCCCCCCCCCCACCCGTTAACTTTCCTGCCGGCTAAGTGCACTTTCATTCTGTTTCCTCTGTACTAGGCCTAGGTTTATTAGTGTATGTTACTATTTGGGTTTGTAGGATGCATGACTGACTATTTAGTGAGTAGAAAAGAGCTGTCCAAAGGTATAGGCAATTAGGCATGTGTCAGTTTTGTAGTGAAGGCACTTCTTTTTAGCTTTCTGATAGATGCCTTTCACTATTTCTTCCATAATGACTGTAAAACATTAAATTAAGTGGTTGCATTAAATCAAAGTTTTGCAAGGAGCATATCTGTTAACAAATCTTTGTACAAGTTGTTCCAAAAGTCCCTAATTCCAAAGTTTCCACTTCATAACATTCAAGCTCTGACTGAACCATCAACAATGTAGTTGTGTCTTTGAAGTCCAGTGCAAACACTTCATAATAACAGACCTAGATACTAAAAGTGTGCAGAGAATTATATCTTTTGGTACACAACTTCTAGATACTTTGCTTCGGTAGTGAAAAAAAACATTTGCATGTCACCAGAGGACTGGTGTGGTGGTAAAGCGTACCATTCACCTCCACCTTTCTTCTTGTGTTTCTTTCAACTGCAGCCTCCCAAGCAACAGTCAAAGCAGCCCGTGAAGAAGGCTACCTCAGCCAAAGCTGGCAGTGGAGGCAAAGCCAAGAAGAAGGTATAGTGGCAACTTTTTCTAATCAGGAACTCTTTTGATGCCACAGACCAGCACGTCCAGTGGCATGCACAATCTCAGTCATTCATGATATACCCCTCTCCAAGAAATGTTCTTTTTGAAGTCATGGAACGTGTGATATACTTCCAAAATTACACCAAAGTATGAAGGTCCATTGCTCTGTCAGCCAAAAAAAAAATTATGTAACTTATAGAGAAATACAGCATTTGCTTAACAGAAAGAAATGATATTTTTTGTGGACATACAATGATACTATATTCACAACAAATAAGGACAATGACCTTCTTCTCAAGAAATACGAAGTTTCTCACATAGAAATTCAGTTATTTGTTGCTGAAGAATAATTTGTCCACTCAAACTTTCAAAAATTCAAATGATGCATTTTCCGTAACTCATCTTAGCCCACTCAAGATGTTTTGAGGAGATGAAGCATTTGCAGATAATTTTTGATAAGCCTGAGTGGTTTAGCAATAATTGAAACCATTTTCTTTGAGTGCCATGTCAACAGTGGCACATTAAAAATGCCCTATTTCCTGTTAAGAGCGTTTGGCTCATGATCAATAAGGGTTTTATTATGAATGTCAGCTGATGCAAGTACAGATACTTGCCTTGTGTTTTACCAAGATTTTTAGCTCATTCAGGCTTTGCAAAAGATCAAAAAACTAGAAGCCCTGGAAGCAAACCGAACATAGCGCAAAACAGTCTTGCATGTCTCTGTGAAATTGATCTCAGTTCAAATTTCATTCCCAAAGGTTAGGTACATTCGTCACAAATGGAAATGACTGCAAATGGGCAGATGTAAGTTTTCCGTATTAATACAGAATTCCGTATTTTTTTAAAAATTGGCTGATACCTCCTTAATTCCCCTGTATTCCAATTGTTTTTGTGCCAACTGGAAGTATGGAAAGTTATCTGAAAACATTGAAGAAGTTTTGTTGAAGTTCAAACGGAAAACACCTAAAAATAACACTGCAAACTACACTGTGTTTCTGTATCTTATTGCATCATGTAAATTGTGTGTTTTGCACCTCAGCTCTCTCCTGACAGCAAAAATTTTCAAAAGGGGATGGGGACACCCCCTCTCCTTATACCCCACCTGCAGGATGGCATTCACCTGTACAACCTATTTTCAGTATTTTTTTTTACCCTGCACTTACATCCCTTTTACTTAAATTGTTGTTCAGTCTGAATGACCAGGGAGCAATGGAGTGTTTATTGTCCCCACATCCACTTTGTTGATGATCTCCATTAGGTCATTAATTGCATCATTAATTTCATATTTTTAATCACATATTTCTGCATTATTCTTAAATGGAAGATTTGCAGTACACAGACACCTGTATACGTACAGTTTGCTCTCAATTTGCAGTATTTTGCTTGATGTTAATATTTTTGCAGAAAGGGATTGTTTAAACTTGCTTTCCTTCTTTGTCATATACAGTGTGCAGTAAGCTGTCTGCTCGTGGTGTTACTGTGCTGAAGTGCAGAAGTTTAGGACTGAACATCTAAAAAAAGCGCTAACGTGGATAAGCGACTGAAATCATTGCCAGAAAAACTCCTTATGCACCAATAATTTGCATGACTTCTGCACATGAGTGACAATCTGTATCATTTCCTGATTATAATTCTCAGTTATTCAGGCCTTGAATTCTGAGATGTGGGAGTGCAATCGTAAACCTTCACTTTTAGGTGTGCAAAAAATGTGATTTTTTTGCAAAACTTAGAAGAAAAATTTGAACACAGGGCAATCTATGAAAGTTTTATTAAACAACACAACTACCATACTCCTTAATTTCACAAGAAGTGGTATTGGTTGCACACCTGGAAAATCTAAAACTCAAGGTCTGGTTATTTCTTCCTTTTCTGTTATCGAGTAGAAGTGGTCCAAGGGAAAGGTCAGGGACAAGCTGAACAACTTGGTGCTCTTCGATAAAGCTACCTATGACAAACTGTACAAAGAGGTACCCAGCTACAAACTCATCACCCCATCAGGTCGTCTCTGAACGTCTGAAGGTCCGTGGCTCCCTGGCCCGCTGCTGCTCTCATCGAACTTGAACAGAAAGGTGAGCCCCTGTCGATGCCGCACGTCACGGTTATGCATCCAGTTGGTGATGGGATGCATTCAATTATAATATCATAATCTTGAAGCTAAGATTAGTGAGAGAGAATTTTGAAATAACCTCGACATTTCCGAATGTCAGATTTCGTTTTCATCAATGTTTTCATCTCTTACTAAAATTTCATAACGAGTACTTTGATTACCAAGAGGTTACCTTTGTAACCTTTTCACCGGGATGGGTGTCCCATGCAACACTTCTGACTCGAGCATGAGGATGTCATTTTGGAAAAATTCTGTTTCACCTAAGCACTCTTGAGATTGAATTTTAAAGAACAGTCTATACCAGCAGTAAAGTTGGTCTGAATGAGGAGGACTGTGAAGGTGAAAAAGTGAAAGTTGGGAGTGTCATCATGGTGTGAAAGCCACTTATCCCTGTCCAAGGGAAATGCTGACTTAGCTAGTGTTAAACAAGCCATGGCTGTGGTCTTGAAGTGACATTGAAAGGAACAGGTAATACTCTAGGAATGTTTGGAATGTCACATTGTTTGGTAATATGTGCTTAGCTGTATGAGTATATTGGGGAATGGTCTTTTTGCACCATGATTTTGTCAAAAATGCATTATGTCAGTAGAGGAAATTTAAGAGACTTTGCATGTATGCATCTAAACAGTCAACAGGGTTATATATAAAAGAGCCCCCATTCCTTGAAAAGCACAAAAGTTGGTAAAGTTAACATCTACAAGTAGAACAAAACACCTACGAACAGAAAATGTCACCGTCCACGTCAGGTTTTAGGGAGAAGGAGAATGCAATTTTTGCCCACCTGTTGAAATACATGGTGCAAGAAAACTACTGCGAAATTGACAGCACGGTTTGATGACGCCACAGAGTGGAGAGCGTGTACACAGGGAGCTGTGACGAACCGTGGTGCGTATGCTTATCGCGTGTATGACATTCAAATGAAAATGTCTGCTGGTCCCAAAAAAAAAAAAAAAACTGTATAATTCACTAGTTAGAGAGTTAAGCGTTCGCCTGGAGATTGGACAAGAATTTGCTTATGATAATGAAAGTTCAGTTAGGAATGCTGGAGTCTTTTTAATGGGAGAAGAAGATTTGTACTGGGAAAGAAAATGGTAGAAGATGCATGGGGTAGTGTCGTAGTGACACAGCAGGGAGTGGATGTTTCATCTACCTGTCCACCATATGCCCGGTACAATGCTTTCAGCCTGTTTCAGGACTATTCTTCCAACTTTAAAAATACTGGAGTGAAACTGAGCAGTCGCGAATTTCCTGCAGTACCAGGTTCGGAAGGTTTGCAAGGTTTTCCAACCCTGTATTCCTGTTCAGCGCACATTTCTCTTTGCAATAATACTAAGTTTAGACTCACTCAGAATCAATGAAGAGGGCCTTTAATAAACTGAAGAAACTCAAGAATAAGATATTTAACCCGTTACCTGTCATCTGACTGCTGTGACCTTGAACTACCCTGGGAATTTGTAAACATTTGTAAAAACAAAAAAATCCAAACAAGATTTTGTCCAGGAACCTTCTCGTCAATGGAAAGGGTAAAATGGATACTTCAGATATGATGAGCTTTATATATTTACAGCTTATAATGTATGCAGAGCCATGGCTTCAAAAAGTAAAGAGTACGAGAAATAGTGAGGGAGAGATAGAAGTCTATTTTCCTGGTTTTCGGAATGCATCAGGTGTCTGTAATCAAGCCGGAGTCTCCAAACTGACAGTGATATCGTTTCTCGTTGAATCTTCTTCAAACACATATCTGAAGTGAAAAAAAAAAACAAACAAAAGAGCAGTGGTGCATTTCACTGATGTCCGCACAAAAAAAGCATACAAGCAAAGTCATTGTGTCCTCGAGTCAGCCCCGTCTGTTTTGTCAGATTATAATTTGTGTCTTATGGACAGCTAAGTGACTATGGAGAGTGACATTAGTAACACATTTGATTGCAGAGACCCCATAAGGAGTTACGACCAAATCATGTAAGTCAAGCCCGGTGGTAGTGCTTGAAAGAAAATTTTAACCAGGTGCAGGCATATTTTACAATCCTGTGCTGTAATGGATCTCTGGTTGTGTGCTGAACTGCTACGTATGATTTTGTGCCCAGTTCGAATTTCGTTTTCCTTTTTTGCACTTTGTTTTGAATATCGACTGCCTGGTTGGACAAGTAGTGTTCCTTGTTCAGGAACAGACTGCTGTACTAGAGCTGCCTCCAGGTAGTTTAAGCATTTGCAATGAATAATCCATGCAAATCAAATAGGAATGAAATCTGCAAAGCTGTGCATTGATGCGATGGGTCTTGCCAGTGTAGACTGGATCCTTACACAGGATAGAATACCTCACCATAATCTTAATCAGCACAAGGCCTTTTCCAACCTCGCTTAAATTGATGGTAAAACGATTGGGGGTTGAAGGAGAAACATGGATTCCTAAGGATTGAATTTTCGTCTGTTTGCAACTTTTGAGTGTAAAATCTTCATTATTAATCCGCTAATTTTTCCTTTCATTTACAGGTCTGATAAGACTGGTCACCAAACATCACGCACAGGTCATCTACACCAGGAACCCCAAGGGCGGTGATGCCGCAGCAGAGTAGAGGAACGGTCCCTCGGAGAAACCCTGAAGATTCAGATGGATCCGTGATGCTATCTCTTGTCTTGGTCCTTGTAATATCATTCAGAAATGTAAATTAAAAACCAGTTTGTGACACATCATCAAATCAATGTCTAATGTCCTTTCTCGTCTCTCTGAGGTTATTTAATAAGATCATTGAGTTGGTTCACAAGATTGATGATTTTTTTTTTTTTTTTTTGTCGCACCTGTTGAGTATTACTCATACATTGATAGAAAGATGGTCAAAAGAGGATGTGGTGAACATCTGACATAAATGAAGCAACATGCAACGTAACTAACAATCGAAAATCACTTTTTGGAAATCTATGGCCCGACACTTTTTACGATAATGCGTCAACCATAGGTAACCCCTTTTCACAAAGAAACTGCAAATGCTCGCATTTTCAGTGACCACAGGAATATATTGACCCACACGAGTAATGAGTCTCATTAGATGTATGTGCATGCAGTGGTGTTCTTCAAACTTATCACAAAATACACTTTACCAACTCAGTGACCCCCCCCCCCCCCTTTAAACAAACTGGCAGTATTGATGCTGTTAAAGGGAAATTGGGCATTTGTTTTAAAGAAAACATCCATATTTTTTAAACCAATGGTTGTGAACGAAGAATGATAGACTATTCAAAATAAGGAAGGACAGTAGCCTTCTTTTCAAGAAATAAGCTCCTCACAGATAGAAATTCAGTTATTTGTTATTCAACAGTAATTTGTTCACCCAAACTTTTAAAACTTCAAATGATGCATCTTCCATTACTCATCATATGCATAATGTTTTGAGAAGTTGAAACTTTGGTAGATGTCTATTGATGAAACTAAATGGCTTAACAATGACAACCGCTATTTTCTTTGGAATGTCATGTTGGTGTATTCTAAACGCCCTATTTCCCTTTAAACCTGCTGCCTTCGTGTCCCGCAAGATGCTCTGTTAGCTTGGTTCATTTTATCGATACAAAACGATGTCGGAAAACTTTTGGTGCTCTGCCCCTCTCCTGGTGCTTTGCCCCCAGGCTTGATGAAAATGGAGGGAGCACAGGATACAATGGATTTTACGTACTTCCATATGAAAGCTTCCACAAACATTATTCACAGCCAGGAACGTGGTTAGCAAACTAACATCTGACTTCGAGGATGAAACACTCTGCCTAAACGCTACCTTTATTGATGCAAGACACATTCAGAATTGTAGACTAGTTAAGATTGGGACTGACTGAAGAGGAAAGTTTGAATTGAAAGTGTTTGTTTTTCCTCTCAACCATTTCTAATGCCACTTTTTGAATGTGATAAATTCATTATCCTTTCTGATTGTCTTTTGATGTCTTATTTGGAATTAGACCACTCAAGAAAGCATGTTAAGTCTTAACTCCTGGCCATTCCATATGCTCAGTTTTGAAGGTGTTGGATACATGTATGACTTAAAATGTCACCGTTTGCTGCCAAGAAAACAAAAGGAGCACAGTCCGCTACTAAAATTTTTTCCAGGTTTTTCGCATAGTTGGTCCTTAGGGATGTTCAAATCTGGAGCTGTACCTTACAGGTATGCTGCACCAACCCCCAGTGATATTGCAGTAAAAAGGTTAGATATCTGTGATTGTGAAATGAAATCGTAAACATGATTTAAAGGGAAATATTGTTTTGTTTTGCCAAAAAAAAATTGTATTTTAAAACCAGTTTATGGATACAGAATGATAGGATATTCAAACAAAACAGGATAATAGTCTTCTTTCAGGAAATGGTCTCTTGCAGACAGAATTACGAAATTGTCACTGAAGAACAGTTTTGTTCTGCCAACCTTTCAGAACTGATGTCATCTTCCATATCTGATTGAGAGGAAATTTTAGGATTTGGGGATGATAAATTCCAAGGTAACCGAAATGTGTGTCCTGAAAGGGTGCTGTACCTATTGATACATTACGACTGCAAAAATGCAGTGGGGAGCCTTATCTTTTTCTGTTAGATCCACTCTATTTCAGTAATACATTCCATTCCTTCCCTCATATTTTCATCTTGTATGTGTCACCGCCATTCAGTCTATCAGTTTTACTCCATTCAGGAACAACAGTGTTTAGTTGTAGAAATTCATACCCAATCTATCTACCTATCTAATAATCTTGTCTGTACATCCAGCTTGTAGTGACAGATGGGTCCATGGTCCAACTAAGAGGGTCCCCATGTGGCACATGCAAGTGAGCACTAATGATGATGATACTAACGAGTAGGTGCTGATTTTATTCGGTTTTGGAAAGTTCGTGACGAGACAATTTTCCACATTACTAATTTATAGTATGCACCCAGTACAAACCAGAGAGAAAAATTTAGAAATGAGCTATAATAATTGCTAAAACTGTGAAACTTAACAAGTGATGCTAGGTATTTGTTACATGGTAGTACCCTTAAAAATTATCACCAAAATCACTGATAAGACTTTGGATTCCTGCACCGTTGGTGCTCCTGTTGCGGTGCTCCAATTGCCATGATATTTTCGTGCACTTGCACTGTTCGGTAAGCAGCAGACTTCAGCACTAATTTGAGATCTTCCCATGTGTCAACAGCGATGTCCGTTTATTTAGGAACGCCAAAGGAGCCAAACAGACGTATCATTACCACGTTAGAGTGAGCGCACGATTTCGTGTTTGCCCTTTATATTATGGCGTTCCATATTTTGTCATACTTTGAAAAGAACGGCAATACAACAAAGAGAGACAGGCGAGTTTACGATTTGAGGTAGAAAATACTAAATATATTTATCTTGCTGTATTTACAAATAACACGATGTGGTGCCTCAACGATAACAATTACGATTATAACATGCCATTACATCTAGTGTATGTTTATAGTTGTATAGAAAAAATTTTTCGAGTGTCTCATTAGGAATAGTACAGACCACCTTCCCAAAGAAAGTGTTAAATGCCAATTGATAGGCCTATATAAGTTCTCTTTATGCAACCGGGGATCCAGAAATTGTGTTCGCAAAATATGCCATCCATGTTCCAATTTCGACATTATGCCCTAGGAACCTGGATGCAGGGAAATGCAATTGCACCTTTGTACTGCATTCCGTACTGCATGTGGTTCTATAGTTATCACGTGACTTGCCATTTGTTTCTGCCACCCCATTAACAGCCCCCCCCCCCTTTTTTTTTTCTGAAGAGGAATAAAGCCTTTATAAGACTTCTAATTTCCTGAGGTAAAATCCTTGCTCCTTGCCATTCCAACAATAATTGTAATGATGAATATATATATAGCCACAGAATTTTGAGAAGCAAACGTGTATCTCGCGAATACCAGCATAAATGAAGTATGGTGAAAAAAAAATTACGTAAGGTTCATGTTTTCTTTCTTTTTTTTTAATTTGAGCAAGTTTGACATTAATTCAAGGCATCATGAGATAATACACCTGGCAACACCGAGCAACAACGTCATCACTCTGTACTCGTTTAGCTTCAAAGTTTACAGCAATCACCATATGCATGATCTTGTAAAAGATTTCTAAATTGATATTTTTTATGACGTCAGTGATTTATCACCTGCAGCATGAAAGATACCCCCCCCCCCTCACCCTCAAAAAATGTGTGAATACCATGGTAGCTTGAGACTAAATCATTTCTTGCAAGTCAGTTTTAAAAAACTGTCCTTTCAGAACGTATAGGTTTACTTGCCCAGTGCCATAATATGACCGACTTGGGTTCCTCTTCAGGAACTTTATTGTAAGAAGTCATGTCAACTTTGAACTGAGCAAATAACGAAAGACGGTATAAATGTAGTAAATCAATAATACAAAAATGAAAGAAAGTGAATGGAAAAATGAAAGTATAGATGAGAGATATTTACCTCAGAAGGGTCCGTGAATTACTTATTACCCATATTTCCATACAGTTTTAGTTTTAGGTCACTTAACTTCTACCGGTCACTGATCCTAATGATTTTGTAAAGAAACCAAGCCGTATCTGCACTATCAACGATTTTGTGCGTGTATGTATGAATCTATATCGGTGTGTGTGTGTTTGTGTTTGTTACATTGTCACGGGCATCGTCAAACAATTGCAAGAGACGGCCGGTGTTGTGGCCTCGACTTGGATATGTAACAGAGGTGCATGGAGGCACGCTTTGGAGAAAAAAAAATACCCGCTGAGAGAAGATGTAACATTCCGACATCGTTCTGCCTACATAAACCATGTTACCACTGTCAGGTTACTCCACTTGTTAAAATTTTTTTGCTTTTTCCTGTCGATATAAAATCCTCATTTCAGAGATGAAACAAAAAAACTGTTTAATTTGATATTTGCATCGATACATGAAATTTCGTGCAGGTATATGTGGTATATACTATTTCACTTTTTAAACAGATTTAACTAGAAGGCTGACATGTGGCTTATTCTAAAAGTGCACAGAAAAGAAAATTATGCAAACATGATGTCCCATGTTCTCATAGGTAGCCAATAAAAGATACCCAAGTTGATGAAACAAATGAGGGAAGGAATGGAAGGCTGGAGTTAAAGATACTTGACATGGCAGAGCCTGGCTACTAATCGCTTACTTGTGATGGACCACTGAATACTCTCTTTATTAGGCAAACACCAGACCCTCAGTAGCATGTTCGGTCAGGAGGTTATGAATTTTAAAGAAATGTCTTTCAAAATTTCACATTTACTTAATGTGGAATTGGAGATGTCACTAAGGCACATCTATATAATGACTCCTTTGTATTTATTTATAATCTTGATTGTCTTAAGTTATTTGACTTCAATTTCCACAATATTTTAAGGTAAATCTAGAATACACTCATACTATATAGTTTCTTTAGTAGCGACGTTCAAGGTTAAATGAGGGACTTCAATTTCATGAAAAAAAAAGAATTGTTGCAATAATTTGATACTGTTACTTGTCTTTTCGTTAATCTTGAGGTAACTGCAAATCTTTCTTGACCCGAGAAGTTTTTTTTTTTTTTTTTCTGAGTAAGGAACACGATATTGGCATAAGTTTTAAAATGTAAACAGTGAAAATATGTATTTCATTCAAGGACCCCTTCAATTGACATTAAAATATGCATTCAAGAGGAGAACTAGCTATCCTAAGTGATTCCCCTTTCAAGAAGAGGAAAAATCTCTGGATCAGCCGGCATTGTAGACGCTTTTAGAGAGAATTTATCTCACCATTCACTCAATCACCCCAGAGAAAAATGTTACTACGATACAATTGTGATCTATTGTTACTATGAAATATACATGGCAACGACAACGAAGTAGCCAATCATATTCCGTGGACTGACTTGACGAGCAATATTACCTATAGAAAAGCAATGTTACCCCAATTTCATGCTTTCTCGAAGCTGGCACACCTAAGCCTTACGGACTTGATATAAGGCCGCCATCACGATTTCTTCTTTCCTTTGATTCCTTTGGTAAGCCTGCTGCGCTATTTCTGGAGGTTTCTTCTCTGTTTACATTAAAACATACACATCCTGCCCAAGACGTCACGACAAACCTTGACTTAATTCATTTGCAAATCAAATCATACAAAACGGCCTCCAATTCTGACAGGTATGACCTTTTTTATTCGTTTTTTTTTTTTACCTATAATGCTCCTTTTACAGGAGATTTTCCAAATAGCGAAGAATGTTTTCTTCAAGCCGTCTTTATGAACAAGCACAGAGCACACTATATAGATACCGCTCGTCAGGACAGGATGTAAGTCCTATGCTCATTCAATGCACCGCAATAACCTTAACTGAAAATAATAACATGCCCAATATTACTCCTAATCCTTTCAAGGTCTACCTACGTACGCGTGATATATATATATATATATATATATATATATATATATATATATATATATATATATATATATATATATATATATACCTGTATACCTGTATACCTATATACCTATATACCTATATACCTGTATACCTCTACAGGTAATTGCACACATTGCACGCAAAGACATTGCCCTTCTTCAAGTGAGATTTCAAATTTCAACAAGACCGGGGGCAAAACAGAAAACGAAAAAAGGGGCAGTCATAGAAGAGTGGAAATTTCACGGACGTCTTTTTCCATCCTGAGATCATTCTAGGAATACCCAAATAAGATTCTGAAACAAACATCTGAAAATTTCTCTCAATCGAAGTATGTATTAGATGCCTATAATTAGCTAAAATTTTGTTTGAGAGAACTTTTTGTTTGGTTTCTGATTTTGAAAAAGGCGACATGAGATACAGAGAGCTGTGGACGCAAAAATGAAGATAGGTGCAAATAAGCAGAAGAGGGCATGTTCAAAACTGATCATCATTTTTAGTTCATGAAAGTAAACCAGAAAATTCTTGTTGCGGTAGCTGTTACGTCTGACTGCCATATCGTTATGGTCGTATTGCGCAGCATTCAAACCAAATACTCAACGAGGATGCGTATAGTCCTGTATACGCTTGCAACGCAAATAGTCATAAGCTAGTACCATGTCAATCCTCACATGATATCATACATGTTTATGCCTTCTCGAGAGGAACATTCCCTCACCATTATATGGTATGTCTGGATATCACGTCATACTTTATCATTTAGGGACATGATTTTAGCACACTATGAGTATTTTGTGACAGCACTATCACAATTGCAAGATACAGCCGACTTGACAGCCTAATATTGTGCTTCCCATTATCAATGGTAAGTAGGCCTATACGTTCAATGTGAACTTTGCTCCAAATTTGACTCACGCTTAACATAAATTTAAGCTTAAACTGAGAAAATTTAGACTGCTATTACAGTCTTTCCAGGTTGTGTGGTTCATTATGGAGGTATTGGGATTGCAGCAGAATAGCATTTAAATGCTTGGACACAATAACCCGGCCTTTAACCTGCTGAAAATGTAATCTGCAATTTACGACATAGGTGTAGGTCCAATTTTACTACCTTTGGTACTCGTTCGCTTGGTTCACTTCACTTTGTTTTACATGGCCAACCTATGGGGCATCGGAACTACAAGCCGGAGTATAATTGTAGTAGGCTAAGTTCAAATCCAAAATATCGGTGGCACCTCGTGTCCATTCTGGCCCTCATACTCGTATGAGCCTCCATCACTTGTAAACAAATCAATGATAAACAAAAATGATGCTGCTTGTCTGGTTGCGAAAAAGAAATAACATCAGCTCAATCCGAGACGGCAAAAAATAATGCCGACCATTTATTACTGTTACCATGGATATACCAAGTGCACTTCTTCAAAAAGGCGTCCTGCGCAACGAGTCCATAGTGAGCTAAACGTGATAATAGCACGTCCTGGGTCGCTCATACATATGTATTAAGATTCGATTTTTGAGGTTGCGTCGCGTCGACAGTTCGAATTGTCTTCGACGGCGAACCTTCCCTGGCGGATCTCTCCTCAGGCGAGGTATACCTTGCGTATTGCATTTCTCGACAGTCCTCCGAGGCCGACCGTTCCCTCTGA
Organism: Stichopus chloronotus; assembly: GCA_021234535.1. Taxonomy (NCBI): domain Eukaryota; kingdom Metazoa; phylum Echinodermata; class Holothuroidea; order Aspidochirotida; family Stichopodidae; genus Stichopus; species Stichopus chloronotus. The sequence continues at coordinate 10,190,613 of CM037842.1, forward strand.
TCGGTCGTCTCCATGGCCAGACTGGCGACCGACCGAAAGCTAGAATTTCTGCTGATCTGACCGTCGGACGGAATGCGACCACGTGATATACCCTGGGCGAGATACCGTTGGTCGTTGGTCTTCGTGAAAACCGGATTATCGAACGTGAAATCGCTGCTGGCGACCTGAGGCGTTCTCGTCGTCCGGGTTGATATGGTAGGTTCTCGTGATGACGTCAGAGAGGAGCCTCCTCCGTTTTGGCTATTTCGTAATACATAGGCTTCGCCCTGCACTCGAAGAGGTCTTTCGATATAGAATTGTAAAGATTTGACGACAAATTTTGCGCGCAGTTTAAGTCCTCCACGAGAGATTTCTTCAGTTCCGATATACTCTTTGTCGACATCTCAGAGCCCAAGCTATGCGCGCTTCTCAGACTGAGCCTTTCCCGATGGCGCCCTCTCTTTTGATTCTGCCTCGCTATGTCGACGGGATCCACGTTCAGTAGGTGCTTCGGAGAATGATCCCTCCCGACGGCGACCTCGTTCGCATTCTTGTCGCTATCGCGACAGTTGTCCTGACGGTGATTCAGTCGACCATCCGGGTCCTCGTGGCTCGTTGCCGACGACGACGACCCATTCAAGTCGCAACCGCTGTCGTGCTTCGAATGATCCGAGTTCAACATAAACTGGTTTAATTTCTCCGTGGCTGAGCTCACGTGGGCCTTCAGAGCGAGGATGAGTTCTTCTTTCTATCCAAAAAGATGAAAAAAAAAAAAACGTATAATAAATATACTAGAAATGCTAGAAGGAGTTTTGCTTTCTTCTCCTCAAATTCGAGTGTAGATGGTACATTTACTGGCTGATTAGAGAAATGAGGTAAGCATAGAGACCACCCTCTCAACTCCCCCCCCCCCCCCTTCTCAAACAAGGAAAAGCCAGTTAAATATACATAGTGCTTATGATTACCCACAGTGATTACCCAACCCTGCATCGACCTACACTCATCAAGAAAGAAAGCCCTCCGGAAAACACTTTTTATCACCGTGGGGCATCTGAGTTCGGTCAGAGGGTACATGGATGCAAAGAATTATAAGGGTGCCACTTAGCCAATATCAAGTTGAATTTAGAACTAACGAAAGTAAACAATAATAGGATGCCATTAGGCAGAAAAAGAACGGAATCATTCGCAGGGAATCCGAATTCCCGATTGCACTCTTTATCAAAGTATCTTATTTAATTACACTCTTGTGCACGTATGTCTCCAACAGGAAACTACTGGGTAAAAAGATACCCAAGTTGAAAAAGTATCCATTGCTGGGTGATTTTCTTTTTTGTACCCAATGTTCAACGTTTTTACCAATTTGGCTATTTTTTAACCAACAGTTTAGAGGAGAAATACGTAACCAACCTGCGTAGAATGATGTTAACCAACTCTTTTATAATGTATATCAACTTGCAGTGTTCTCTTTGCTATAGTTTCAACTTCAGTTCCTGTTAGGGATGTTTGAAGTTCTAGTGACCTCTGAGAGATGCCCCCAAAGACATTTGTCAAAGAAAGAACAAACGCGCAGGCTGTGCCGTATGAAGATGCGTGACCCTGCAGTGTGAAAATATGTTTCATGTAGGCGAAACATCTATTCCACGAATTCACATTTCTTTGAAGATTTAAGTCACCATATCATCATAAAGAGGGGCCCTTTTGTGAGTGTTGGCCTAAATCCATCATTACGTTTGTATGTACGTAGATCGGCCATGTTTAAAACGTCCTTTTTGGGGGGATGAAAATGAGGAAAATGCTCTTTAAGAAGGGGCAGGAAGCTGTCACCAAAGTTCAAGTACGTGCTGCCGTAAACTTCCACGACGTCTAAACATTTTACGGCCTAATCACTTTACGGTGTCGTTTGTCATTATCTGTTTGGAATATTTGTCTACGTCGGGTTCTTTTTTTTAAACATTCAAGGAAAGATCGATCTGGAACTTTCCATAGATATCTGCCATCTCTTATGTTTACACGTAGTAAACACATTAATATGATTTAGGTTTAATAAAAATCGCATATGTACTAGAATCATATCCGTGTATACTATACAGGCAATCATCGCAATTACATTACACGTCGACATATCTTTTTTTTTAATGTTCGTCTGAATATATCAAACGGTAAATTCGTCCACTGTGACTAAAATATCATAACACCTGACGAGTAGCAGATATGACCTATCAGCGCTGTTAACACTTCAGCTTCATTTTTTTAACGTGCCTGGTGTAGATTTTGTTTCGGGATTGGAGGAGAGCAAAAGTTTTCCCGACATGTAAGCCGGAACTTGATGAAGAGAGCCCCGGAACGGACTCCGAAATCCCTTCACAGTTCACGTCAACGGGATCGCACACATCCACACAGCGTAAACCCCCCCCCCCACACACACACACACACACACACACAGACGCACACCCACAAATGGTTTCATGGTTAATCGTAACGTAATCTTCCTTTTCATTTTAATTATTTTTCGTTTCATTTTTTGTTCAAGCACACTGAAAGTAGCCTCATTTTTTTTTTTTTTCATGCTGAAATTTTTGGGAGTTTTGCGGTATGTGCTAATGTGTGTGTGAGTGGGGGAATGGACAAATAAGTCCACAGACCTATTACAAAACTACTGCTAGGCATCGTTGCCTGTTGTGTTTGCGCAAAGACCTTTCCCTGAGATGCCAAGTTGAGTGAGTGGCTGAGAAATTGGACTCAATACGAGCGCGAATCTCAGCAATCCTTCGGTTGAGGTCGGGTACTGGAATATCTCAACTTGCAGGGACCCTCTGGTGCAATCTGAGGCCTTGTTTGGTCCTTTTTTTTTTTCTGCCAAATTTGATGACCAAAATTTTAGGAAAGTAACTTGTGTTCATAGAGTCACATGTAAGCAGAGAAAACAATGTCATTCACTCATTTCATGGCCTTCGACTTTCGAAAAAGAAAATTGACGGGAGACTCTACGCAAACACTGTTTAAAGTACCAAATCGAGGTAGCAACCGACTGAAATTGTTTCAGGTGAAGCGGCCTGTTCAACTTTTCAGGTGAAAATGACGTACTTTCATGTACAAAAATTTACGTGCTTTTCAAGTGCTAATGTGTCAGAATATTTTTTCTCTATGGAACGTTTTTCCATTTAGATTATGAGTACTAATTTGGTTGGAAATTTGGAAAAGAATTCTATCAGGGGCTACTACTCAAATTCTACCACATGATTGAAAAGTACCTATGTTTACTGAAATTTTGTTCAAGTGTACTTCCCTCCCTTTAGAAAAATACAAACTGCGCTTTTTTATCAATTAAATAAACTATTTTCTGTCAAAAAGTCTGCAACCAATTCAACTTTTGGTCATGTGCTTTGAACTATATATGTCTGTATTAAACTCATTCGAAGACACGGCGAACATTTATCGTGTGCAATTATCTAGGACCATAAAGCTGCCACATCCCTATTTTAAAATATGTGAATCTGCAAGTGTGAATTGCAGAGCTGCACGCACACGCACGCGTGTCAATTAATCTACCTCATTAAGCGCCTTCTTGAGAGACGCGTTCTCCGCTGATAAGAGAAAAAGCTCCTCCTCCAAATCCGTGAAAGAATGATTTGCATTGGTCGCCAGATAAGATGACGTCAGCGAACGGGATAATGGAAAGTTACTGCCGGAGTTGTTTTTCCACGCCCTCAACTGTCAAAGAGAATATGAGTAAATAACAAACAAATAATATTCGTGGAAGTACTAAGCCGTAGTATATAACAATGATCATTAAGAGATCAGTTTATATCGAATCTAAAACTGAAACGGTGTAAACATTCCGGCTTGTGTTTCCCTTTTTATAACTTCAGAAGTTTTATGAAAATGATTTGTTTTCTTTTACTACCAAGCGGTCAGACCTTGACGTCATCAAACTGTTTACAGTCGTGAAGATCATTTCTCCGGTTTCGGAGAAAAGCGTTGTTGTTGCTTTTTTTTTTTTTGGGGGGGGGGAGACAAAGAAATTGTGACCAACGCCATTTCCAGGTGTAATCCATATCACAAAGTAGTAAGGTTCGGATGCCCCACGAATGCAAAGCACGGTATCTTTTTATCTAGGCCTACTTTAAATTATCAATCGCATCATTTGATTTTAAGCCGTTCCATTACCTTTTTTTCTCTTCTTTTTTTTTTCTTACAAAATGTAGAAAAATTTAACGCCGTATCGATTGTTACATAAGTGAGCAACACATTTTCAGTAGGCCTACATATAATTCACCCCTATATGTACTTGAAATTTCCATTAAAACAACACTTGAAAACGTCTCGAAATCTTACAAAAAAGAAATGCGTTTTCAACAAAGTTTGTCTAAGTAAGTGCAGCTAGAATGGTAATAACGGTAAAGTGTGCCTGCGGGCATCTCCAAACTGCTAATGTCGATAAATCAACTAAGACAAAGGGAATTTCTATCGATTACAATTAAACATTAGAAGTGCGTTAACATGTATGCAGGTTTTTTTACTCTCTTGCATGCCCTAACTGTCCTACTTCCCTTACGAGTGTCACGGAAGACTCATTTTGACCGTCACCGTATATGCATAAAGAACAAGATGGGAATATCAACTCTATAACTATATTGGGCGATATTACTATTTTCAACGTCAGTTGGGGCGAGGCTGCGTCTTCCGTACAGGGGAGAGACTTAACTGACTCCTATCATCAAAGCGTACCAAAAAAAAAAAAATTTTTTGGGAACAAAATACACCGAAGATAACAGAAAATCACCTTCCAGGACTCCACAGACTAACTTTCACCCGTCACCCTTTCGAGCCTCCTCCTAAAAAAATGCTGCTTCCCCCCCCCCCCCCCCACCCCACACCGTCATATTTCACACTGCCGCTGTTCAATGTAGTCTTATAGAAGCCATTCGTAAGATAAAATAGAGATCAGGATTTGTAACTATTATATTTCCCACCGCAAAAACAGAATGTCAACAGTTTAATTGCAAAGCCAGATTACCAGGTGTCCCTTCAAAGACGAAAATTAGCAGAATGGATCGTATTATTGAGTCATAATTGACAGTCAATATGTAGCAGTTTTGCGAAAAGTTCGGCTACAGATTCCTCCTGTTGAGGCCTCCAGGAAAGATATGATTTCTTTGTAACTATAGTTTTGTTCTTACAATTTACTGTATTTGATGAAATATACTGTTTGCAACCGTCACTACATATAACCGAGGAAATGAATGGCAACATCTTACAGCGTGGAAGCTGGTATTTATTTTTTGTTTTGAAATTGGTATGTTGAAGGCAATAAAAATAAATCATACGTAATTCTGCCACCTCACTCTGTGTTCCTATGTATCTTTATCAAAGGGTAATAACCCTATCACCATCGGTCAGAAGGCCTTTTTCCTTTGCCGTTTATTGATATAATATTTATCTCCATAACAAAGACACTGAAATTTGAGAATGGTTGGTAATTTCCCCCAGGGGGTTATGATTGCTTATAGTACTTTGCATGGGTATGACAAGTGCAGATTCCCAGTGGAAGAGATAAAAAGTGTAACCTTCCATCCCTCTAGTCTTTCAAAGACAAATGCAGCATGTGACAACGATCGAACCAGCCATCCATGAAGACCCCCCCCCCCCTTAGTAAAACGAAAAACAGCAAAAAGAAAGAAAAAGTAACGTTCTTCTACTCCTACATTTTAATACCGTCTTTGATGTTAGAGGTTCAAGGCTTAATCGATAGTCTACCAAGTTAGTAGAAAGAATCAAATTCTTATTAAAGTAAAATCCTGCAAGACTAGTCATTTCCTCATCCTACCGACCCTCCCCCCCCCCAAAAAAAAATAAATAAATAAATAAATAAAATGAATACATAGATCAAATTATGAGAATGCGTACATGACATAAAATGTAAACAAAAATCTATTTCTGCTACCGTCATTATTTTTCCTCTCTCTCTCTCTCTCTTATTTTGGCACAAATGTTGCCAAACTTAACCCTCGGCATCCGGACCAATAATCATAGAAATAGAAATTTTACACCATGATTACTGAAACACTATACTTGCGCCTTATTTTTTGGCCTGTTGACAGCTGATATATTTCCATGTCGTGGGGAACGACATGCATCGCCCAGGTAGGGTGAACTCTCAAGGGCAGTGGAACGTTTGAAGCTCGACATGTGCCCCTAGTGGTCAATGACGCATCAGTCATCTTACCAGGGAGCTGTCATTTAGCTCCGTGATGTTATCATTATAACCTATACATTCATAGCTGTTCGATACACACTTACCTTTGGAAGGTACTGTAAGACCAAGGCGGTGGTAGGACAGATCCACATGACCAAAGCCACGCATGCGTACCAAGCATCTGGGACCGACATCAGCAAAGAGGACAGCACGAAGGTAAGAGAGACCAAAATGACACAGCTGTATACGCTGACAATAATACCGGCTGAATCATTCATCGCTACTAAAGCTACATTGCGAGTCGCCCATGACAGGTGAGTCCCGTAGAGTAAGAGACCAGCTTTATACACCGATATTATGATTAGCCACATTTCGTCGAGGTCAGATGAACAAATGCCAAACACGAAGCTTGGACTGACCTGTGAATATGAGATGATCAATCAAAATGTAATATTTTTCTTTATTGCGTACACCTTCATTCACATAAAGCATGTTCAATTTTCCAGAAATGCATTCAATGCTAAATTTTGAATACAAAAGGCAGTATCAGGCCAGTCTGAAAGAATGTAATGCTTGTACACGGAAAACAGACTCCCGTAACTGTGTTGCCATAGTTACAGAGACGCAGTCTGCCAGATTTTAATGTTATGTCGAACATGACAGTCTGTCTAGAGATAAAAAACGTCTATGCATGGCTCGGCGAGGATCACCTAAACCGTCAGTATAATGACGTCATCAAACAGTAAGCTTACACACTGCTTTCACCAATACTACAAAATGTCTTCTTTCCCCCCTTTCTTTCTTCTTTTTAAGTTCTCTCATAATGTTTATCCACCTACTTTCACATGAACATGTGACTTTGATACACGCACAAACCATATCAACGGCAGAGATACTAAAACAAATGGAAAGCAATGGCACATTTTATAATGAACAGAAAGCATTGAAAATCTGAACAAAAAACATTTTTTCCATATATGTGTATAGGTTTAAAGTATATATGCATAGTCATGGTCTCCAATGAGCCAGTTCAGAGTCACAAAAACGTATATGTGCAAAAGGAAAACGTGGGGAAAACGCAACCATTTGCCTTCATTATGTGTTTAGATTCTTTGTGTGGTGGTAATACCTGTGTAAAGAGTTATGATAGCAGGACAATAAAATTTCTAGGAGCATGCTTCGAAAAAAAAAAAAAAAACTCGGTTGTACACTATTGCTATCGTGCTCATATCAGTGTTTCATATACACAATTTTGACCCTTGACACCATATCATCACATTACTTTAATATCATTAACTCTGGACTGGCTTATTTTCATTCTGTCAGAGTTGAAGTCACGTGGCTCAGTATGTCTTAATAATCAACAAACATGAAGTACAGTAAGAACTTTTGAATTTTAAACACACTTACAGTTGACTCTGTGGAAAAGAATAACGGTGGATCAAGGACCATCCACGCTGCCAAGATTATTACGTCAACAGTTACTAAGCCCCCTATCATGACTATGAGACGGCTGTCTTTAATAACCTGTTGGTATAAAAGTAACGAATCATTTTATGGAACACTTCAACAAGTTACAAACGCCGTTGAAGCTGCACGTGTGTAACATGGAGCGTATGTAATGGAGTGCCAATTCAAACAATAAAAGTATGGAATCATTTCATGACACATTTATTAATCAAACGTAAATCAAATTCCAAATAATTTCAAAATGCAAGAGGGGAGAAAAATTGTATTGAGGAAAAAGTTGTCAATATGTAATCAATTTTACGCGCAGCTGAACTACAGTAATCAAACGATTTCAAGAAACAAATGAACACATACATAAGTTAGCAGCGTGGTATGTACCCACGTTATAGAGGAATTGCATAAGGTATCTCTCCCAGTTGTTCGGAAGAAGCGTATTTGACTCTTTCGGCCAACAATTCTTTCTGATTCACGGTGTTTACATATCTTTCATAACAAAGTTTGTCCTTCATCCATCCCAACTTGCTTTATTATTTTTATTTTTTTTGGGGGGGGGACGATTACATTTGATTCCTGGTTATATATATATCTTTTTTTGTTTCTTCCTTTTACGACTTCAGATCTGAACTGCATAAGCAACACGCACAATGTGTAAAGTTATACTTGAGCAGGGATACTTTCACAGTCATATGGGTAAAGGGGCTCAGAATCAATGAGGATTTTGTCTGATCTTTGACAATATTAGGTCCCGACATTTCTCAACGATACCACTAGTATTTAGTTGCTTTTAAAAGAAAAGAACAAATGGTACACATTGGTGCCAAAGTTTGTTGGTGCCAACGTTTTCTGTATTAGTGAACAGCCACAATCACCAATTATTTGTATCATTCTGTTCACTCGTAAAACCCTGGACATCACGCGGATCGATCAAATTATTGACAAAATAAAACCCAAGACGTCGTTATTATGGATTTCAAAACTATGCGAAAAATTCGATATGCTTTTACATAGAATTTATGTGGACAACTCCCACCTCGTTGGTAGAACAGAGGCTCTGTTACTCGGCAACAAAAGTGCTCAAAGTGTAACTGGAAACCAGCGTGGTTAACATTGACCTTTTACGTGACGCCAGAACTAGTTCGGTCTTTTGTCTTTTCAGCTGAACTTCTCTGGCACATTTCCTTTTTTTTTTCTTTTCTTTACTATTTTTCTTGGTTCGGTTATTGTTGCACACAAAGCTGCAGTCAATGGCTTTCTGTGACACAGAGAGTGAATGTGCTTACTGAGTGCTCACATAGAGAGCGGTGTCACATGGGCAGATTGATTCAATTCATACATATATGTCGTTTATTGAAAGCCTCACTTTGACTGGATAATCAGCATCCCCTTCATGTAAGAGCTGATTGGTCCCAAACTTCGTGAGCCACCTTCGTGCATAAACATGTTTACTATCACGTGATGATTGGCTGTACCACTATACATATAAACGTGCATGATATATGTCTGGATTTGCTGGCGCCGCTATGCACAAATATCCATGATGAGGATTGGTTAATGTGGATCAGCCAATCCTCACAGAGAGGTACCCCCCCCCCCCCCCAAGCCATCACGGCATATCTGGCTATCACGTCATGTCGCCATATCATGAAGAAAATGCCTTCTCGAGACATGATTTTAGCACAATATGGAAATTCTGTGAGGAGTAGGTGAGTGTGGATGATAGCACAGATGTTTATGCACACTGGCATCGGCCAATCCCCGCGACATGATTTCAAACATGATTATACATTTTCTTGAGGACAAAGCCTAACTCTGACAGTACTATCTACCTGCTGACGTCATATCATGCCGAAAACTATCCTCGGTGAATCTAAATTTAACACGAATCGAAAGTCCTCTGCCGCATGTGAGACTAAGGTGTAAAAAAACGAATCTCCGCAGCGGACTTTGAATTTACCATTCTCTTCGCTTTGGAATGTGTAAAAATCCTGTACACCCTCCATGTTTTCGCACACATGGATCCATATACGAGCGTAAAACCCACAGAGAGCACACAAGGTCGCACCTGGGGAGGGGAAAGAGATATAAAAAATAACAAGTACATGTAATTATTAAATTGACTAACATTATTTTTCTATAAAAGTTACAGATACAAAAAATAAAAAAGATTTCAAAAGGAAAAAAAAATGGAACTAGAACGAAGAGGTTTATTTTCTAGGTCTCCCGTTGCATATATCACTTCTATATATCTGACATATAATAGTAATATATGTGTTGCCTTATTTATCTCTAATTTACCACTGTTCAGTCAATAAACTCCCGAATGGAAATATATCGATTAATCAAACGTGACTTTTATCGATCGCATCATAGGTGCTAAAATATACCAGTAAATAATTACATGACCTACATTTGATTAAGTTACGGTATGTCACTACGACAACTCGGCAGTGGTTCTTCACCTTGAGAGGCAGACAGTAATTCACTTCGCTCTTTGGTGAGGTAGTCTAGATATTATACCAGAGAAGTAAATTCTTGGATAGTTGGATGGTTGGTTTTGGGGGAGGGACGTCAGTGACTACTAGTAGAGAGATCTTGTAATGACGTCACTTGTCCTGATCGGAATTAAATTCTCTAGACTTGATCAAACAAAGTTAAACTTACTAGTTGATCAGGGGCTAACTCACACATATCCTTAGTCGTGAATTGAATTCACTCCTCGATCAGAGTCACTCACCCCTTGATCGGAGACAGATTCACCCTTTGATCAGAGATAAATTCACCCTTTGACCTTTGATCAGAGATAAATTCACCCCACGTTCAGACACAAATTCACTAGAATTGATCAAAAGAAGTTAATATCAATAGTTGATCAGAGGTAATGGTCATCAGTTTAATTCAATGCTCGATCAGAGGGACTCACCCGTTGATCAAAGATAAATGTACATTTAAATAAGAGACTGAATTCACACAATGTTCGCAGCTACATTCACTCATTCACATAGGTTGTCTGCACTTCTTGGCTTAGGCCAGAAGTTTGTCAAGGAGGGGCTGGGTAAAGCCTGTAGAAGACTAGGTAAGCGTAGTCCATCAGAAGATGGCATGAATCGTACAGGAAAATTTTGGCCAAAAAATAACCCCGAGATAGCTGGAGATGGTACTTTCCAGGTGTTTTAAGGGCAAAAATTGTTTACCTACTGCATGGAAATACGGAAAATACTTAATACAATATAATACAAATAACATTACAAAATACCAAAATTATGGGATGACCCCTCCCCTTGGCCCTTGGACTACGCGTCTGGCTAAAGTCACTCCTAGGTCAGAGGAGTAAAACCCATTTCTTCATCAGGGTACACCCATTTCAGGATCAGAGATAAAATCACTCCTTGATCGGTGAAATTAAATTCACTCTATTATGAGAGCCCACCTAATCACATCGTAACGACCAGGCTTGAATTCACCCAATTAGCAGGGTTAGGCCTAAATTGCCTCCTTGATCAGAGATAAATTTACTCCTTGATCTGAGAAATCAAAATCTCTCAGTTAATTAGAGTCAACTCATTTCATGACCAAAGCTGAAGTCATTTCTTGATCGGTGAAAGTTAAACTCACTCCAAGTGGATTCAAGTCACTCCTTGATCGCTAGTTAAACTCACGCCTTGGTTAGAGTTAAACACACGCCTTGGTTAGAATTTAACTCATTTTCACGGTGTATGCAACACTGACCTGTATCTGTGTATAGCCCTCTCACCAAGGGAATTGGGGAGAGGAAATCTTTGGAGTGGTTTAATGGGTGAGGATAATTTTATACCTCCCTTATCATGTCTGTAAGTCGTGGCATCACTACGGCCATACGCTCATGAGTAAAAGCCGATAATAAAATCAGGAAAGAAATGATTGACGATGTTACAACTATAATGGTCATTCTCTGTGTCATTTCGCGACTATAATTCTTGCTTATCTGTGCGATGCAGTGACTAATGTAAGGTGAAAAAGGGTGGGGTGGGGTGGGGGGGGAATGAAACTGTGCATTTCAGGAATTTCCGAACAGTGGCGGTACAAAGGGGGGGGGATTTTTCCACAGTCAGAACCGTCCCCCAGTTGTGTCCCCCCCCCCCCACACACACACACTCAGCTGAAGTGACCTTACAAATGCATACATACATATATATGTACATTACCTGTTTATATTCATATCTTTCTGTTCAAGGACGTTCCATGAGACTTAATTTTTCACCCAGAGACATGCTAGAACCACCTCAGAGTTTCCGGCGTGCCCCACCAACAATTTCTTTTGCCCTCCATTCCCATCTAAAATCCTGGTGCCGCCACTGTTTCCGAACGACTATGGCCACGATGTATGTTGTTTCTATAATATCAACTTGCTTGTTCCTTTTCCTTATTTAAGGAAAGCAGATTTCAGAATGTGATATATAACTGATAACCATGGAAACAGTTTTGGTTAAATCATTGGACCCTTGTCCAAATCGTCAATATACTACCCCCCCCCCCCCACCACCGCCCGCAGGAGAAAAAGATCAATCGAATATGAGAGGTGTAATTTTGGGGATCTGCGACAGCAAGGTTTGAAAACCTGTAAAAATTGTGATTTAAAAGTGTTTGTGCCGCCTCGAAACGAACCTTGCATATTATCTGTAAATGATTGGGCTGCAACAGAGGGTAGTCGATGCCAAACAGGACTGCGCTTGCGTACATCAAGATCGCTCCAAAGATGATGATAATATTGAGCTTGGGACTTGACATTTTGACAAATCTGGAGGAAAGGGAAGACGAATAAAAAACTGAATGATTTATATTTATTTGTCATTAAAAACAAAGGTGAGAAAAATCGTCCGAATACTTAAAAGTGTCTTGATAATAAAACAATGTTATTTTCTAAGAAAAACAAACGTTCAGATAAAGTGACAAAGCGCGGATTATCATCGGTTACATGTTATCTAGCACGTAATGCTGCTGACGTCATCATCTTTACACGCTTTCAATGTCTTTCTTTGGCTGCCACCCATACTAACCATCATTCGGCCCTCCTCCAAAAAAAAAAAAAAAAATAGCTGCGTGGGCCGTGACCTCAGCCAATCCACAACATGCCCATGAACTTTTTTAAATCCACGTGCAATAATCGCAACACAGGTGGTACTAAGCTAAATAATTCAACTGATATTAGAACTAAATTTATGCATATTCAGATCTCAGTGCCGTTTCATCATGTTGCAAGCAAACGTAAAAGAAGAACATAACTTAGTTAACTGAGTAAACAAACGTGACGTAACGTTAAGTTAACCGTCAAAGTGATGTATGTGCAAACGAACGTTTCAGTCACGTGAATTTCCCCAGTTGGATTGAAATTTACGACTTAATGATACACGATTTTACCACTACTCCGTATAGCGTGAGCGCCGTCATATTCCTACTGTTGGTCGGGATCGTGACCTTGCCTATGACACGAGACCGCTTTTTATACCCGTTTTGAATCCAAATTGTTGCAAAAAATGGTGACATCTGTGACACTTTTGTTGTAAATAGCCTATTTTCACTTTTGTTTGAACCTGACGACGAACCGCCCTACATTATCTTTTGTCTTACTTCCATTTTTCCGTAGCAACCAGTCAACGCTAGGAACTCTGTGTCTTTCGCGGAACTGGCCCTATGTAACAGATGAACCAAGGATACGTCAAAGGTCAATGTGACAGCGTACTGCCAGTTACGCGTTTTGGTTTTAATGGGAAATAGGGCGTTAAGAATACACCAACATGGCAAGCAACATTCTTAAACCATTTAGTCTCAGGCCCGTGTGCAGCTTTTAATAGGGATTGCCGATTTTACCACAAGTGGAACATTTTACCCGATGACCAACAAATTAAAACTCCTATGTTGCTAACGTAGGCCTACTATCAAAGGCGGAACGGAACTCCAGATCTTGTGTGTGTGGGGAGGGAACCCCCCCTGAACCTCCCTTGGATACGAGCCTGTAGATTCATCAATAAGCATCTGCAAAATCTTCATCTCCTCAAAACTTGCATGTGATGAGTAACAGAAGATTCATCATTTGATTTTTGGAAAGTTTGAGTGAACAAATTATTGTTGGGCAACAAATAACTGAATTTCTAACTGTAAGAAACTCATTTCTTGAAAAGAAGGCCAACGTCCTTCCTTAATTTTAATGACCTATCATTCTTTATCCACAAATATGATTTCTACTATAAAACAAACGCCTTATTTCCCTTTAAAGACAATTTGTTGACAAATCGTGGAAGGGACTCACACTCCAGACCATACTAAAAATCCGAGGGGACTTTGTACGGTCACTTACCTAGGTTTACGTGGACACGTAGGCCAGACTGCCATAATACAAACAAACCTTAAATTTCCTCAGTCCCCTACAACTTATTCAAGTTATGAGGTTATCTAGTTCAGCGTTTTAGGTTACTTTTAGTTGTTGCTATGTACATCTTGGACTTCAACAATGTAACCATTAGCATTTGTGTAAAAGCAAAGGACTGCACTAACATCATAGAAGTCCACGCGTTCAACAACTTACACTATACGTATTCCCAGTTTTCATTTGTTTTGTCCTGTCATTTTTGCAATCACTGTTTTTTTTTTGTTTGGGGGGGGGGGTCGGTTCCACCTCAACCCAACCCATCTTGTGTTTATGTCCAATGAAGTGCCAGTGGTAAAACTTGCTACAATATGCGAAAATGTCACTTCATCTTTACACGTATACGGCAGAAATCATCATTACTTTCTTGCTTTGGATAAAATGGAGAAATTTTAAGAGCTACACTTTATTGTCCACCAAGAAGCTCTCCCACAGGGTGTTCTATGTTCCCTGATAGCAGGCCGTGTTGCTAACGTGACCGCTTGGCCCATCATATTTGCCTGCACTGCTGTCATTTATTATTGTTGCCCCATTTGTGTGTAAACACTTTCGACATATATTGCATTATTGAGTTAGCACCGCCACCCGGGAGTAGGTGCTTAGTTGGGGTAACGACGAATGATGTGTTCAATGGGTAACATATAGGTAAAGGTATTAAAAGAGAGCCTTTTGTGGTGCATTATATGGTTACCTTCGAATCAGAACAACGATTTCATATCTGCACTTATATGATCTGTACTCGACTGGTGCTGGAAAGTATTGATGATAAGGAGAAGCAAAATATGTCAATAACACGATGACAGTGTGTACACATTTTTAAGAACGATAGGTTGGAGCATTCTAAAAACATTTGTAGAACAAGGCATCTCAGTGTCAGAAACGGTTATTTTTCCCTGACGATTGAAAGGTATCCCAGCATGTAAGAGGGTCAAAAACCTGTTAAAAGGGGTGATAAAAAGTGTGTATAAAAGAAGTGTGAATGAGATAAAGAAGAACAAAAAGCAAAGGTGTGAAATGTATGAAAGAAAAAAAAATGATATATTTGAGACCGGTCTGCAAAATCAATGAAGAAACTTTGGTCCCTGGTGGGCGAAGCTGATTCCTTGAACTTGAACCTTGGGACTACAGCTCAGTCATCCATCATAGAAATAGGGAGATGCTTTTAAAGAAACATGAGCGAGACTTTTGTCTCGCTCATTTGTAATTTGTCCCAATTCCCATTTGCCAAAAGAAAAATGGAAATTAGATACAGTAGGTTATACACTGATAATAACAGAAGCTATTTTGATGGGAAAAGTCGTTAAATTATGTTTCCAAAGTAAATGTATAATAATGCATTGTCAGGGATGTTTAACCGGGTAAAGGTGCGTTCACACTACAACGATATCGGATCGTAATCCGATCCGATATCGTTGTAGTGTGAACGCGCCTTAAGGATATTAATGGACTTATTGCCTGTTGATCGATTGTGATTGGTTGATGGTCGGACACCTCGCAGCTCTTAACCAAAGCACCCCTGTTGATCTCCACGTCTTTTCGGATCTTTACGATATGCCACATTACCAGGTCATTAATTGATCATAATTGTTCAATTTTGACAATGATATGAATTTATGTTTGTATTTCACCGGAAAGAAAAAAAGAGAGAGAGAGAGAGAGTATATCAGGGAAGATGAGACAATGTGCGTATATGGGAACTATCACCATACGCGCTGGCGACGATTGTAATTCAACCGAGTAATGCGGCTGAGTTGTCTGTGGTGAATAATGAGACCCTAACAGATCAGAATGAAAGATAGAAAGCTGATGAGAATCATATCAGATAGGGGGGATATTTCCTTCTTTCATCTGGTACAAATGTATTAAATGTTAGTTTAGCTTCCGGTAAATCGGGTATCTTCTGACAAACAAAGGCCATAGCAGTTGCGGTTTTAATATGTATGAAATGTAAGTTTTCCACGAACAGGTGGGAAAAGGATAGGCGGTAGAGTAATCAACGTTACATAATTTGATGTTGTTTGCATACATGGGAAATCATTTTAAAGAAACTACGGTGCTCTTGGGAGAGGAGTCCCCATGATACATCGAGGGGTGGGGGTGTGGGTTCGAAAAAACAAGTTTAAAACAGATTACAAGTTTCTACTGTGACAAATATGGTAAATTCTCAAATACCTGCAGAGGTACACAATATACACCAACAAAATTTGATTAAAAAAATGTGAGTGTAGGTTAATTGCGTAATTGGTAGTTTACACACTCCATTTAATCTTCAGAGGCACACATCCTTTGCAATAATATTTTGTCCTCGTTCGTAAAGTAAGAGCTACTTGAGAATTCATATCATAACAACAAGGGCCGGTGTTGTGTTTGTATAACACAGGCTTGTGAAGAGTTCGGCCTTCGACACATAGGCTACCAACTTGAGTGTATCATTGTAAAACGTTTGAACTTGCATGTAGAAAAGAAATGGTTGTGTTTATTTTTCATAGCTTTACATGTGCTTCTTTCAAAATGTAATAATTATCGGAAGAGAAATATTACCAAAGTGTATGATTGCTCAGCTAGGTAGCCGGGGTGCGGTGAAACACGGGCGGTTATCATGCCTAGAGTACCATGACTATCCCGCCTTGCTTGATTCATTCTCAGGTGTGTTTTTAGACAAAATTTGCACATTTTCGTATGATAATTAAAGTCTCCTGCATCTTTGCTCAAGATGATATAGGATTAGCTGAATCACATTGATATCCATATTATTGAAAGATGTATCTAGTCTCAATATAGGCCTATGTTAGGAATTACGTAGTCATGTAGTGGTCATATGATACGCCTACATAGCAGCATAGCAGTAGACATCATCTACTATAGTTTAAATCACGTGGCAAATCGAAAGGGGGCCATGGTGGACCACTGTTCCACTGTGCCTCGTTCCATTTAATTGTGTTCTCATTTCCATCATTGCAATATCTACTGTACTTTAGTCAACTTCTAGTGTTTTTCAGTTGAACATGGCTACCTTCCTAGGAAAAAAAGCCCTCAGTTCGAACTGCTCTTCCTCCGCACAGTTTGGTCCAATAAGACTTTCCAATATTCTTCAATGATACTGATTCCTGATGGATAGGGCTCTTCTGTACTACATGAATATTTATAATATTTACATTGGTGATCTATAGCGGTGCGAGGTAAAAAAAAAATTAAAATTTTAGTTTGCTCCTCCCTTTGTTTCATTTTTGCCCCGAGGGACTGTGGTAATATGGAATCTCATCAGTATTTTATATAAAATTGATAGGCCTACTTAGGCCTATTTTCATAATGGATTTTCTGAGAATTGTTTCCTTTAAATTGTAGCCCTTAAGGTCCAATTGAATTAATATACATCAATGACGTATAGAGATACCATCGTTCGAATTTGCAATGTTACGATAAAGATATTTATTTTACTTTGCTTAAGGTCCCCCTACCTATCAGTAACCAAAGGCAGGAGTTTTCTCTAAGTAAGGTTGATAAACATGCAGAAGATCACTTGAGCGGCTTTTAACCTCGACACTATACTACTTGTCCGTTGACAAAATTTCTGCGGTTGGACGTTAACCATGCCCGAGACCTCGTAACTATACTGCTTTAATTAACGTCTACACATGTGTTGTGCCGATCTATGGTTTAATGTGACGATTAAATCCAATATCAGTTTAACCTTTAGCTATATATTTCGAGATTTTATAATGACATTTATGAGCCTATTCAGTCACCCTTCGGCCAATGATTGCGCACAAAATGAGCCCCCCAAAAAATACGGTTGTAAAAATATGTAGCGTTAACATTTTCATGTCATACGGTTAAAGCAGAAATGAGCTACCCATGCCAGGAATACCGTATCCCTCGAGTATAAAAGACGTCTTTAAGAAAATAAATATGAATAAAAGCATGAGACTTTAGCAAAGAGAGGAACAACAAGAAAAATAAGACGTTTGCCTAGACATCACTGGGGACTGACGTACAACAAAAGGGCATGCGCATTTCGCTACATTAGTTTGACGCTACATTGCACACATTGAAATTTTTAAGTGTAAGTGTGTTTGTTCATAAAGACACTACGAAGTACTCCTTCGTAGTAACTACATGGTTTAATTATGGTACTTCGGGTCTATTACACTAACTAACTATACTTGACGATACATGACCTTGCTGTACTTTTATTCAGCGTTTTTTTTTTGGGGGGGGTGTTTGTTAAATTTACATCTTGCAGAACTTATGTTAGGTAGATCAACCCCTCCCCATCCCCTCCCCTACACACACGTAAATCGTGCACACTCTATCGACCCTAATCAGATGGCGCACGGGGCCCGCTGCAGACAAAAAAGTGTCCACTTCTCACAATACCCAAGAACACTGCAGCAATTGAACAGGTGACGCCAACGCACCTCAATGAGGGGTAGCCTTTAAAGAATTCTTTTATTCAGCATCATGCGGTCCCGTGAATACACCGACGCTAAATTGTTGTTTTGTCAAGTTAAAAACCTCCAGAGATATTCCATCTGGAGATAAATCAACTACGGAAAGATTTTGGACATTTTCTCGAGCTAATATTCCACCTGTTCGGTCTGTCTGGTGCGAATAACAGATTAACATCCAAACTTAATGGCAAGTTACTTTTTTCCGTTGCCATAGTTTTTTTTTTTTTTTCTGTCTATTTATAGTCACCGTTACTCCACTCTTGTGCTATTTGTGTGAGTGTTTCTTTCAAGAATGTGCAATCCTATCCCCACGATTTATACGAGATAGAACAGAGATCACCGTAAGTCATTCATTTTTACTGTGTACATGATATCGGAATTTAGTATTTTTTTTTTCATTCACATCGTTAGACCGTCAGATAAGTAGGGCGGGTTCATTCTCTAGATAATGGGGACGTCTGGGGTTCGAACTCTTGCTCGGCTATCGTCCTTTTTAACACTTCCTTTAAAGAGGAACTTTATATGCACGAAAGAGGTTTTTACAATCATTCAAAATGTACAACAATATGCAATATTATCTATCGTCTTTAGTAGATTAGGGAAAGCTGAAATTCTCTCACAAGAGTCTTGGCCACAATTGCGCAAGTGCCTACGGGCAAACTGCCAAACACAAAAACATTTTCTCAGTTAGGCCATACAGCATCGTGTTCTAGTGTTTCGGTTGTTTCCAATTTATTTGTGAATTGAACTCTGCTGACCTTAACAGGAAGTTTCGTTAATGGTTAATATTCTCAAATTCACTTTTGTAACGCCATCGAGACTAGTACACAGCGGTAAAGAACTTTAAAACGAAGTTAAAATTACTGTAACATTCTAGAGTACGTTGTTGAGAAAGGAAATATAAAAATGTTTTGCATTGCAACATGCAGAATATACACAAAAAAAGTAAATATAATATTGCATTTACCTGTAATTTCTGTACAAAACATTGAAGGCGATAAAGATGAGAGATAGAAGGATGCCGACAAAGGCCATCGCACAGACACAGCTGAACAACCATTGTGATATTTGCATAGTTGAGCCGTCACTAGAGATATCCATAAGGAATTTAGGCTAATCATAAACGGGCAAGACTTTCTGGATTCCTGGAATGGAAAAAAGACATATAAAATAGCAGGTGTATAATGAGGCGTTCACACGCAATTCAACGGACACTTCTGCTGTTAAATCTGAAAACGAGTCAATCGCACAGGATAAACAATGATTAAGTTATCAAATTTTAAATAGAAATAATAAAAACAGAAGAATTTTCTTTTTTACACCTGAAAAGGAGCTAAGCAGAGCACTCGAAGGAAGGGAGGTTGCACTCGACACTAGGATCAGAAATCGTAGATGATTTGACCAATCACCCACTACACCGGGATGATGTCATAAAGGATTTGACCAATCACCATATTAGACCGGAATGATGTCATTTACGGCTGTTGTTGTTGTTTTTTTTTTATTTTGTTTATTTTCGGTCTTGACCATTTACGTGATATGTGAAGGGATGCATGTGTAGTCTGCAGTGGGTCTGATTAAACAGATTTAAAGGTGGTAACGTTTTGAAATCATGAGTCTGGTAAATGTCATAATCCGGAGAAGTGGCTCTCTGCAGTTTGTCAGTTTCTGTAACAGCGCCGTCATGTACGATCGAGCAGGGATTTTCCATAGACGGAATAGGTATGCAACAGTTTAGCACGATGGAAGAAAAGTTAACATTCAAGGGGATCCCGCTTCTTTCGCTTGTTTAAGTTTCTGGCTGTTCAGAATCAAGCCCAGACAGCTGTTTTCAACCACCTTGATCACTATGGCAATACGCGTTACAGCGTTGATAATTTTTGTACATAAACGTCAGAACATAACCATGACATACATATTTATTGGACCTTTCAAAGCTGTCGAATGTTTTTTGTAGTTTCCAGCGATCGGCAGCCGTGACTAAATCCCAGTCTGCCTGTATCTCTTTCTCCCACCCCCGGTGCCAAACCCTCCTGGAAACACTTTGACCATGAATAAGGAACCGAATAAACCATCAAATCAAATGTGTGACACCTGCTATATCTCTGACATGCCATACAATATTACGTTGTCATAACGACGACAAGAGCCGTCTGCGTGTGTCTTTGCAAAAGAACCTTCATCTTTCTGGATCGATATGTAAATAATACAAAAATGTGCTATCTAATTCTCAAGGACGTAACAACACACATGAATCAACTTGTCGTTTCCTTAATTTTTTTCTGAGTTCGTAAAGATCGAAAACGATCTGCCCTCCCCCCATTCACCACCCCTTCCCTATGTGTTTGAGCAACATTTTTGCGATTTAAATTTAGCCATATACGAACGTTTTACGGTTTCCGAAGAGTAACAACCACACTGTGTTGATATTTGGACAGTGAGTGAGAATACATACATTGCTCGCAGAACGTCCGTCCCTCGATTAAAACGTTACACATTCGCGTCTTTGTATTGTACGGTATATGATCTGCACAAGTTAATATTCCACACTATGTACGACCCCGCAGTGTAGTGCAAATGATTCGTACTCCGTCGTTCCGTTCCATTTTCATTAAGAAATATTATCTGCTAGTATATTCTAAATTATTATTCTGATTAAGGGGTCGCTTGTATATGTCGCTCGTAAACTAAATACAGACACTGTACAGCCGGCAAATTTTCGACATATAAGCAATTTTAATATAATTCATTAATTAGACATCCACTTAGCAAAATTTGCGAAGAAGCCAACGAATAAATAAATAAATAAAATGAAAGAAGCGAGGAATCATGTTTCGTAGGTTTTATTTTTTCTTTTTCTCTTATTATGCAGTGCGCAACATGCATTATGCAATATACGTATGCTATAGACGGTAGGAAAGGATGGCTTTCTTTACAGCGGAACAGGTCCCCAGTGACAGTGTTTCACTTTTTCCCCATTCTTTTCTTTCCAAAATATCGCAGAAGCGTAGGTAAAGCATTTGTCAGGTATTATGCGCATCCACCGATAACGTTCACAGTACTAAGAAGAAGTGGATAAAATGATCCACGTGTGTATATGATCTTATTTTCTCTCTGCCAAAATTAGTAAAGAAAAAGAGTCGGTTCTCCAGGCCTACAAATTAAAGTGAAGAGTGTCGATGACAAAATTAGGAATTATGAAAGGAGAGTGAAGATGAACGTTGTGAGAAGTACGGTATCTATACTGTATCTCACTTTGAGAAACGGTTTACCGATGTATACGGTGTACGGTATAGTGATTCATATTCTCCTTGAATGATTTCTTTGTCGGATCGTTCGTCGTCAAACGATACTAAAAAGAATCCGATAAATGAACTATATGTGACTCATCAGTGTCCAGTTCGGAAGATGTTTAAACTGCACGCGTGACCGCTGAATAAAAATTGACAAAAGAGTATGGAACGCCATGTTCAAACGATGATCCGTGTCTATCGGTGGGAAGTATCCGTGTCTATCGGTGGGAACTTAAGGCAAAAGACGATTAGGATTAGAAATTCAGTGACAACATTTTCGACAATTGTAACATCTTGAGCAATTAAACCATACATGTGAATAAAAGGTGTACATACATGTGGTTACCGTGTTATGTCGGTCAAATTACTGTTGGTCTTTATTACAACGAAACTACCATATCAAAGTTTGGACTCTTGTTTCAAAATAAGTAACAGACAATGAAGTAAAGGGATGAAGGAACCGTTTACTCAGTGAAGTACCGGTATATAACGGCTCTTTGACGATGACTACTCTGCAAGCAATGAACCGTATGAACAATGAAAAATCGCGGTTTGTTCGATATATATAGTTCGTCCATTTTTTTTTTTTTTTTGTGTGTGTAAAAGGCAGTGGCGGTATTTGAAGTTTACTATCCTGAGACATAATTTTTCACCCAGAAATACGCTGAAGCCTCAGAGATCCGGTGGACCCCCACAGGTGCCTTGACCATAGACCTCGTGAGGGGGTCGTAAGTTCTCATCTTGTCAACTGGAAGGAGAGGAATAGCCGAAATAATTAAAATCGTTTGGAATCTTCGAACAAAGAAGTATACCTATCCTGAGCTTTAAATTTTCACCCACAAATATGTCAAAAACCTCAGGGCTTCCTGGGTCTTCGCTCCATGGATCCCCACCGGGGTTCTGCCACTGGACCCCACCAGAGGCGCTGAGACTGGCCCCTAAGCCCCACTCACTAAGATCGCGCTTCGCTCTCTAAATACCCCCCCCCCCGACTGTTTCTTTTCAACTCCGTCCCCCCCCCCCTCCCCCATTTAGTATCCTAATGCCGCTACTGGTAAGGCATTAAGGTCTACATGGTAACTTTATGGTAACTTTATTTATTTGCATTTGAGAGAATACGGATTATTATTACAGCAGTGTGGTTTCGATACGACGTCCCATAAAATCCTTAACATTCGCTACATTGTGTCCTGCGCGCCTGCGTCTATGTACTCAGGTAATGAAAGCTCCTCTGCCTCTGCCGGGGCAATGATCAACACGTGGAAGCAATCAATATAGCTGCTTACTTCAGTTTACTGTTTATTCTACGGAACGTGATCTTGCGTCAAACTTCCTTCATCAAATCTGAAAAAAAGGAAGAATTCTTGATACATGATCTCAAAGTTGTATTTTACAACAATTTCAAAGATCTTTATTTTTTTTTTTAAAGAAAACCCATCTTGATTATTGTGTGAAACCGGTTTTTCTTTTCTGGCACAGCTCTCGAACGTGCCAATCATCAAAAACAGCTAATGTGAGTCTGTAATTTGCTTTATCCCAAATCCAGTCAGCTACACTGCATTGTGCTAATGCTATGACAAAGGTTACTCGCGGGTCACCTAGTAATAGTCAGTAATAAACGCAATGAGACTGCGCTTTGTTTATCTTGATTGGTGTTGTCTAGCTCCTGAAAGCTTTTTGTTACAAGTTAAACATAAAATTATGACAATTTTTGTGACCATAAAAGACGGCGGGTCTCGGATATGTTTACGAAAATAACAAATATTATTTGGGGTGCAATGAGAAGTTCTCTTTCATAAGTCTCTTCCGAATGTTCTGTTTTTTTTATGTATTTGTTTATTTTTATTTTCCTTTTATTTTGTTTTTTATTCTAGTTTAAGAATACACAGGTCCTGGTTAATAACAGCAAAATATTGAGTATACTCAAGTCATCTTATCAGAGTTTAATATGCCGCCAAACGAATGACCCGTAAAAGCTGAAAAAAAAGGTTGTCAACTCCATCTGTGGACCACATTTAGTATCAAACCAACCTTACCCCAAGAGCAGAATGCGCCAAAGTTTGCAACCAGCTAAAAATAGCATTAGCACGTAACGACGAAGTCTTTCCCTTAGCATATTGCCTATTAAACGGCCAATGCGTATTGATGGTTAGGACCAGTTCGCCAGATAAGTTGAGTTACTACCAAGCTGTACAAAGTAGTTGCAACTTTCGTCTTCTAAATACATGGGAATGTATAAGGTGTACTAACAACTCCCAGTTGTACACTGCCGGTGAGATCTAATTTCTATAAGGAACCCAGGACAGCGGAGAAAGTCGGGGAGAGGGGGGGGGGGCTCCAAAGAAACTTAAATCAAATTGAAGAAGTTCGCAAGTAAACAAAGATAAAACTGTTCTTTTTATAAATACAACATATCACAAGTAACAAACAACAACACGAGGCTGACCTGGCCTAC
This sequence comes from Stichopus chloronotus, assembly GCA_021234535.1. Lineage (NCBI taxonomy): Eukaryota > Metazoa > Echinodermata > Holothuroidea > Aspidochirotida > Stichopodidae > Stichopus > Stichopus chloronotus. The sequence goes on from CM037842.1 coordinate 10,214,857, forward strand.
ATTTTCCCTTGTAGTCGTGCCATTGCATACTTCAAAGTAGTCGGCGTACCAAAGACAAAACAAATTGTGCCCTCGTTGTTGTTATTGTTGTTTCATTGTTTCTTTTTCTTTTCTTTTTTTTTCCACAGCAGTAGGAGCCGAGTAACTACTTCTGCAAATCTATGTCGTGTAAACAAGGTACATAATAACCACACGGCCTCTCTATCATAATTGATCTGTTTAGTGTACTGAGAAATTACACACAACCAACATCACTAAAAAGCTTAACATTAACAGCTTTAGAGTAATAAATGGTTTTCGAAAATTTGCAGAGTTTGTAGCCTAGGGTCATTCACATGTAAAACAAAGGGACACATGCAATTTACTGTAAATTGTAAGTAACAGAGCTCACGGTAATAGCATGTAAAACCTCTTTTCCCATCTGGCTTATTTTTCATCCGCAAGAGAGACTCGAGATTGGCAGAATTTTGTATAATTTATTAGATAGGCAACGTCAATGTCCTCTTTAATCTTCTCTTTGATTTAAACAAGGCAAACTCTCGATTTGATTCTCAACTTCGGATTTAAAGAAGAAATTGAATATTTTACATATTTCTCCTCGTAAACAAGATAAATATGCATTTTTCTATCACACAGATCAGGGAACTATAGTCTACAGTCCATACAGGTGTGAGCACGTGCATAGTGCGTGCATAGGTTTTCACACGGTCCAAGTCGGGTCATCATCTCCTGGCCCAACAAGCCTCTCACATAGGCCTATTTAAATATTCATTGTATGTTAACATCAGCAAAGGCTGATCATTTTATTGGGGCCCTTTATTTTGGTTGGTGCTGGTTGCCAAGCATTAACCATTTATGATTGTTTTGCCGAAAACTTTAAAATTTCATACCTACGGACATTTTTGCCCATTTTTGTTGACATAGTCAGTTATACGAAAACATACACGATTAGGTAAAATGACTCTGCGCATTGCCGTACGCCTAAAGCACAAGTTCTTCCATGCTTGAGAACACTGAATTCTTCATCATTGCTTGTGCACTTGTAGACCCTATTGGGCCGGTATACCGGTATCGCATACACAAGCAAGTTGGCTCATAAATTCTCGTTCACCCGCCACGATTTCGGGTGAACGGTGGCAGTCCGGTGGCCGATAGATCAGGGGAGCGATAAAATAGAAAAGTGGTAAATGTGTAAAGGGGGAGATTCCTTCCCAGAGCTTTATGTCGGTTGGGTGGTAGATTACAGAAACTGTATAAAGGGAAAAAAGACGCTGGTGTGCAGTAGTAAAAGGGGTAACAAGTAGATATACTTTTGACTGGATTATATGCATCGCTGAATAACCCAAACGACCTCACTGCCCTAACAAGGGCGTGTGAACGACAACGAGGGCGCTCCATCCCCTACTAGTGAGAAGCACGTTAAATTGTTGAGCAATTTGAACTAACAGTGTTACAGGGTTCCTTGTCGGCTTTGGGGCCCAAATACATCAAAATTACACGTATTCGATAAACTGACTGTAGTTAGTCGAAGTGGAAATACTTGTTGATATAAGAATTCAAGAAGGTTAGGATCAATACTTAAAAAAATACAGCTAAATAGTACGGTGGTCATCAACCGTTACTAATGGTCATCATAATTGCTTTACTGTATTAAGCCGTAATCGAGTGATATAGTTGACCCCTTGATATGTTCTGCTGCTGCACAGTATCACATGTAAATGATATGTCAATGTCACAATGCATATATGCATCACATATGCATATTCATGGATTAATAAGGTCAATTCAAACCTGGATTATGAGGAATTCTGTCTTGGTGAGTCAGCTGACAAGTGGATGTTTATCTTGCAATCAAGTCTTATTGATTACACGTGTCTCTGCAAACTTTTTTCTCTCTCTTAGAAAGGCACTTTTCATGTTGTTTCATGGCAATTGAACACTAAATTTTCCTAGGCCTTTCAAGTTTAGAATGTTTCAGAAGGGATCCGTATCGGTTAATCCGAAAATTACCTTGTTAACTTATAACACACTAAAATCTCACAAATTAAACGAAGAATAACCGAAGTTTGAGTGAGATGCTCTCAACCAAGAAGACCTGCAAGTCTGTTATTACTCGTAATTGATTATTTAGCAAGGCAGACAACTTGGTGATTACCTTGAGGCTTGCACTGCCTTTATTCTGTTTTTCACATGTGACAGCTATGAGTGACATTGAAGAAAGCAACATTGTGACAGCCAGTTGTGTAAAATACTCTGTCACCTGATAACCAAGATGAAAAGCATTATTAATGCTCCTTACTAAACAACATTCGGTGAGATAGAATTGAGATACTTTTGAAAATGGCGCCATTCTCATCTGATAGTTTCGTCATCGACGGCTGTTATTAGCAATTTCATAGTTATGAACTTCGTGATGCAATTCGCAGTCAGATCCCGTAAAGAGGTGACCCCCCCAAAAAAAAAAGGACGTTGGGCTTAACCCCAGAGGGTTTTGTCCTAACCTCATTTTCTCTCTAACATGTTCGCTGTATACAAGAGACAGTCCTGCGCGAGGAGGCAATTCTGAGCTCGTTCAGCATCTAGAGATTCTCGACGTACTGCTACTCAGTATCGTCATAGTCGATTTATGAGTTCTTCCCCCTCCGGTGATAAACCCATTTTCATGTTTCATTCGACCCCGTCAAAGTCACATCTAAAATAAGGACAACTTTTCGACCCTATTTGACGAGAGAGGAGTGCAAGAATGGCCCCGTATGAGTAATAAAATAAACTGTATGGAGAGTAACATGGAATAACTACTATCCAGTTCGTGACAAGATGGGGACGGGATCGCTTGGATGGATCCGATTTTAACTGGTCGGTACGGGAAGGGAGGTAGGGTAAAGACCAAACCCTTTTCACAATCTCGACTGCGCATGTGCACATCCTCGAACTGGGACGGTGAACAAACACACTATCGTACCTACAACAAGTGCCAAAACATTGAGATTATTTTAAAATATTTTCAACGCCTCTGTTTTTAGACCAACTGCAAATATAGACAGGGTTGGTCCAGTGCAGTTTTGTGTCTTAAAAGGCATCCAAACGGCAATTTTCGTGTGAACAATTTCATAACACCAACAATCTGTCGAAATTTGCGTGTACTTTCACGCTGCTGAAAACGATGACCGCGGTTTGTTGAAAACCGTGACCACGCAGCCCACAATTCCTTGCAACTAATTGAGCGAATGGAAAACGCTTATTATTCAATGTTCTTCCAGTTTTTAACTTATTTGAAAATGTGTCAGAATTTCAAAATAAATTATACACCTTTTTCCCCCACTTTCATACTGGGCTGATTAAATTTTCACAGTAGGTATCCCTCACGTCAACATTGAGGTGACCTGGATGCTGTAAACGCGCTGTGCAAAAAGTATCTACAAGAGACCTAAAATTTGTGGCCTGAATGTTGTCAATTTAAAGGTATGTAGAAAAATCACAGCAGGTAGCCATCCAGTGAAAGTTACATATTTCAACTAAGGCCTCCAGTCAGCCTCGGAACGGAGGGGAAGTACAAAGAAAAATAGCAGGGAACGGCCTACCAGCACATGTGACATCACATTGGTAAGTTTTTTTTTTCTCCAAAAAATGTCAGTGGTTGAAAGTTCCTTTGGGATGTGCCCCCCCCCCCTATCTTAACTACGGGTCTGTTTTCTACCCAAGCAGAATTCCCAGTGACTTTAATTCGGTAAAAAGCCCTATTTTGTAAACAAATATTAAAAAATATGACAATATGGTTCTTCTTTTTTTCAGGTAAACCTGATTTGAATTTGATTTGAACCCATTCCCTGACGAACTGAACAACTTCCGGTTCTTGGCTCCAGAGTAAAACATTTTATTGTGTGTATTTACTAATACTTCAATATTGTGTAATGTATGTGAAGATTAAGGACAAAAGATGTTCACGGGGAATATTTACACTCCATCAAATGTGTCTGTGGATAATAAAAATAATAATAATAATCACGTAAATGTGTCGTCACATATCAAGTGGAACTGAGAATTCAAGGCTCACCGCTACATGTTAAGAGCCCACCAGAGAGAAACTGGGCTTACATCCTCTTGGGTTATTTATACAGGACTACATTGCACATTAACGCAGTAACAAGTTTTATTATGTATTTTCTTTTACGGATTGCAATCATAAAATACTTTTTTTATTTGTAATTCGTAAATATTACACGTTAACTCCGCTGAGGTAATATAAAACAATGGCAGGCGATTTTTTTTTTTTTTTATTTTTAGCAGCTTTTTCGTGTACCCCACGTACAGGTGATAGTATTTTAATCGTTATTGCAACAATAACTTTCGTGCGTGTAACATTTATACTGTAACAAATCATAAAATACAAATTGATTTGCCTTTTGCATTCTTGACACAAAGTTTCGCAAGAAAATCTCGTTTATTTTCGTGTATTGAAACCACATACCGTAAGGTCGAGCAAATAACCATATTTAGAAAGAATGTAAAAGAGAATGAACTACCATTAGGATCTCTGACGTCGCGGATTTCCCCCAGCTCCCCCCCCCCCCCCCCGTCCCGCTGAAAACGTGTTTTTCTTTTTTTTTATAATTTCTGTCATTCGTAAAACTAACTACGTAAGGTTACCAGTGGGGCGAATTCAAGATACGATATCATTGAGGTAGCCAAGGGCAGATCCAGCAACTATTGTAAGGTGTGCGTGTGGCGGGAGGGGGGGGGTGGAGGGGGGTTGAACCAAATGTACTCCATGAAGCTCTCTGAACACTCTCGCAACATAAGGTTATTTGGATACATGTAACGTTTTTTTAACTGAGGTCATTACATGTATCATTATACTCCATACACCTGAAATGTCCCGCAAAATGTATGATTTGGGACCTGATTGTGTTTTTTTCTATATTTTGTGTTTTTTTTATTTTTTTAGGTCACCTCCTCCCCCCCCCCCCCACCCGTTTGGATCCGCCTTTGGCAGTATTGCTGCCGCGCAAGTGAGTCCTTTTCGCCTTCTGCGAAATGACTGAGGCTTTCAGAATACGTCGGGATACACACGGCCGAATGCATGGGGCATTCGGTGCTCTGGGAGGCTTGATAATTGAGTGTACTCATAGACACGATTTCGAGTTTTGTAACCTGGGCATGGATGACAAACTTACTATCATACTGCCAAAATAAGGAACCGTAACTCACAAAGAATAGCCCGCTATAAATGGACTTTGCTGACGGCTAGCCGTGGCGCCATCTCCGTAAATGTTCGCTCGGCCTACGCCTTCACCACTCAACTGGGATTTAGCTCCGCAGTGGCACAGTTCGGGTTTCGATCTAACTCCACCTCAGAATTAGACTGAAAACCTGAAATCCCAAACATCTTACACCACAGATGTTTCACGTGACAATCAAATTTAAAACAAAACTGGTTCACTAAATGATTCGAAGAAGTAAAGGAATTGATATTTGTAGACGGACAAATCTGGGACTGTTGTCACATGAGGTCAGAACGGTGTCACGGGGGTTCGTTGTACGTATATACCTGTGAAACATTCCCGCCAACCTGATCTCCGCATGATCTGGCCATGCCCCGGTAAACTGATCCAGGTGATGACATCACTGTACGGCAGTGTAAAATCAGCCATATACGCTGCCGTTGTGCAACATGATTACCGTATACTTTACACTACACAGTTCCGAGCTTACAGAACGAGTCTATTGTCAGGTATTATAACAAGGAGTACTACTAAGCTATATATTTCAACTACTGTTAGGAAAATGGTACATGCACCATGACTAACGCTTCATACGAAATTAAGTACAGTAGAAGCAAATGAGTAGGCTACGTGCCGAAACCCAATGCCCACCGGGTAAATAGCCTACATGTTCGCACGAGTTCCTCGGAGTACCACCATCGAAAGCGAGTGAGATATGACTGTATGAGTCACTTAAAGTATAACCACTGTAGTCCTGCCTCCAGAGGCGGATCTACAATCTTGGACGAAATACCTTGGGGCACCCCGCTCCCCCGTTCAATGTTGGCTATAGGATTGCTGTTCAAAGGGTACATTCACTTCTTTAGCGCAACATTGGAAAGGGGAGCGGGGTTTCCTGTTATCCTCTCACCTAAAATTCAGTATTACATTTGCAACGTACGACAAAGTGTCCCAACAATTTTGTCCTAAGATTAGTAGCACTTTCAGTGAGAAAACGGCATTTTAAGGGCGCTGTCTAACAGAAACACCCTGTTACTCTTTAAAGATATCGGAAGAAGGGGGGTGGATGAGTGATGGCAGGACTGTTAGGGTCCTTACATAGAAAGGGTTGCGATTTGAGCCATTTCGCGTCCACGTGCGGCCAACATTGTAGGCCTATGCATGCAAGCAAGCCTGTCAAACAGTGATACATGATTATCCAACGAAAACAAACATTTATAACGACAATTTGAGTGGTTATCATGTTTCACAAAAGATCAGTAAGATCCTACATTTTGAGGCAAAATGGTTTCAAATAACCAATTGCCACAACCTCCTCTCTGCAGGAACCCATACAGACTATCTAAGCGGAGCGCCACCGACGGTTGACGCCGAGCGTGCAAGAAAATTTGGCTTTTCAAACTTCCCAGATGGCTGGAAACGACACCTCCTGCGTTTTATAAGCTGTATATTCACAGTCTCGAAACAGGGATCTCAAGATTCCAAAATCTCAATTCACGAGGACAAAAGGAAATCTATGAAAATGTTAATATATATCAGATGGGTTTAGCTGATGCAAGAATCATAAATTATGCCTTCTCTTTCGTATACTCTTGGATCACTTGGTAAATATTTGATTGGGGATGAATGTAACTTTAGACCCGCACTTTTTCCATTCGGCAGTGGAGTCGCAATAATTGTTTGCAGTGTCTCAAGAGACTCTTAAGTGCGCTATGAGTGCAACTAGATTTGTTTTCTTAGTGAGCCTAGGAGAAGGATGGAAGGGACATCAACGAGAGTGATACAGTGTAATATGGAAATACAGTATGCCCCTGTTGCATTGCTAGAATATTTTATCAAGGGGTAAACTGAGAATTGTTTGAAGACCTATCTAAGAGGGGCGCTAGCATCGTTTTTACCCCCCCCCCCCCATCCCCCCTTAAAAAAAACATAACCACCAACTGACCCTAGATTGCTGGAAATCGCCCTTCCCAGGCTCCGACCGATCCTATAGCCTTGCTGGAAATCGCGAGTCCCAGGCTCAGCAAGCAAATTACAGAAAATGGTATTACCAATATTTTCATGGATGAAAAAGTAATCTCATTTGGGAGTTTTCCGAGGACAAATTTGCGCATTTATCGTGATTAATTTACATGATTGAATTTGAAGCCAGAAAAATGGCAACAACAACATAATTTCCTGGATCATTGTGGAGGATGCTGAAGTACTAAAAACATGCATTTTCTTGATCTTTTCTTTCATTTTTGTTTTTCATTCTTATCTTTTTCTATTTACTTTAGCTCTTGTGAAAAGTTGAAAAGGGCGCTGGTATCCTCCCCGACCAAATGGTAACTCCGCTAATGCCTACCTTCACAAAATAAAAATCATGGGTAGATATACCAGGAGTACACATTTTACTTGTAAGATTCCACCTTAAAAATTGTCCTCTAGTGTGTACGGGTTTGGGACCACACGTAGTGCAATTAAGTGTAGACAGTCTACAATTTGGGGTCTAAATCTGGACCATGACGATGATAATCTTCAGGTAAACAAGGAACTTAGATCATCCAGGATGTTAAATCGTTTAATCACGTAAGTGTTAAAGGTTAAGAAGTAACTTATACGAGTCCACCTGTGCTACTATTACAGATATTGTATGTAGAAATATAAGAAACACTTTGAACCTCAAGATCTGTTTTGAAAATTGTTATATTGGACCTTGCTGTAATGAAAATACTAACTAAGCCATTTGTCACAGTGTAATGTCATGCGTAATATGGTATCTCAGATGACGGGGACGAGTTTGGGCACATGTTGCTTGAAGTTATTTTATACTTTAACGTATTTTGCCATATTTTCAGCCACAGATAAGTCACAATATGGCATTTCTTAACTCGAAATCCACACCTGCATCATTTTTTTTTCTTGTGTTTTGTTTAAAGGGTATAAGCACAGCCACCCCAACTTTTAGAACTCTGGAGCATCAGCTCTTACAAATCTCCTCTTTTATACCTTACAAGTATCTTTCAGGATATTTCAAACTATCGTGTATTTAAAGTAAACAATTAACTTGCACAAATTTGGCAATCCAGTCACAAAAATATTGTCATTTGATGCAAATTAAAGAACCATCCATGACTTAGAATAGGGGACTGTATATGCTAATACACTGGGTGACTGCACTTTCTCTTTAAATGTTAATTTCTTTATTCCAAACCACAAATTATATTTCAAATTGGGTAACATGAATGTGTTTCCACTAACTTTTTATTCAGTTTCATCTTAGGACAGTATTTGAGGACTGATGGAGAAAGGATTGTTGAGAAAACGTGGGCTGATGCTACTGCACAATATTTTCATGAATTTAGGAAATAAAAATGATTGGTCACATGTATCTGTATATGAAAGGATATCTTTTACACGGCCTAGTGGTTAAGTAGAATTGGACACTAAATTCAAAACAACTGATGGGCTAATTAGTCGCAAATGAAAACAACACAAAAAGGAGTTGTAATGAATTACATGAATCACCCTCTTTTATTCAATTATGTAACTTTGACAAAATGCAGAAAAATATAGAAAAACTATATAAAGGCCTAAGGGCAATTCATAACCCTGTGACGGTTTTGAAGCAATATTACATTTCAAGTACAAATAACAAGAAGCTTAATGTCGGGAACAAACTTTTATTACACATCTACCCGCAAAGTTATTCTGGAACATTTTTCTTCAGAGAATGTATTAAATATGAAAATATGAATATAGATAAATAACTAGTACAGTATGGTAACGCAGTGACGCTACCAGGACATGCATTTTCTGGCAACTCACAAACTAGTGGTAGCTGTTACTAGAGCAGCAATGCACCAGTGCAGAGGTTCATATCTGAACACCGTGAAGGTACCATTTACATATCAGAATATCGTATCATAATCATAGGAACCACTAGAAGTATCATTATATTAAATCACCAAATCTGCATGTACAAGAGAATCTGTAAGACTGCACAGCTTGCAGAAAATCATAAAGTAGACTGACCATGTTGGATCTTTATCAATAAATTTGTGGTACCTTTGATGGGCATTACCAAATTACAAAGCTTATAATTGCATCATTTTTCAAGTTTGACATCCAGTGATTATAAAACTGTTATTTCTGTACATTTTCTACTGGGTTTGTACTAACTGTGGGCATATGAATTAGTGCAAATGTTAAAAAATGGTTGCAAAATTTCCAAAATCAATTTAAATCATTAACTACTTGCTCATTAGTGTTCATTTGCATATGTCACATGGGGACTGTATTACGCTTTGACCATTGATCTATTACTAACCTTATAGGAAACTTCACACAGAGTTGGTAGTTTTCGGAATGGAGGCTGAATAACTCAAAGTGCCCCTTTAAAGTCAAGACCTACATGTACCTCGATCAGAGGCTCAGACAAGACTGAGTTTCAGTTAGGAAACAATCTGACCCTTTGCCCTATTACTCAATTATCATTCATGTACGATAGTGATATTTGAGATGTTGTTTAACATTTACAGTAAAAGGGGCACTTTTAAAGTAGGTGGAGAAAACATTTGCAGGATTTCATAAAATAGCCCATAGGGTCCACATAGAACCCTGGACTCCACGGTTCTATGTGGACCCTTGGGAATTGGGGACCTTTGAAAATATTTAGATTTAGGTACGTGACCTCAGAGTTAGAGATTTCTACTGTGAACTTGAGGAGATGATGAATTTTATTCATCTTCACCACTATTTTCTCGAGTTCTGTGGCTGTTCCATCATGCAACAAAAGGGTGTCGTCTCTGTAACGAAACTATTTTAGGATTTTAGGATCCGTTGGGATAATCTAGCTGTTTCTCGATTTTGTGCATAAATATATCACAGATTTCTGGTGAAGCTTGACTACGCATAGCGCAGCCAATTTTTTGGCGGTAACACTGTTGATTTAACTCAAAACAATTCCTTTTGAGGATGAGTTCAATTAGTTTGCGCATGGAGATGGGAGAAATTTTATTAATTTCATATAGGCTTTTATCTGCCTTTGCAAAGACTTCTTCACAGATATCGAGTGCCTCCTCTTGGGGAGTGTTGGCATATATGGAGATGACATCGAGAGTTGCAAGGAGTACAGCTTTTAGTAGCTCAGTTGCTTCCAGAACATTTAAAATGTGATTTGTGTCTTTCACGTACGTGTCTTGTTTTGTTACAAGAGGAAGCAAGAAAAAAGTCCACGAATTCAGAGATTTTCTCGGTGGGTAACCCGTTGCCACTGATTATTTGCCTACCAGCAAATTTTGAATCAGCCGGAGGGGCCTTGTGTACTTTTGGTAGCACGTATATTACTGGTGTGCAGGTTTTGTGGTTGTACGGGGATAGGTGCTCCACCGTGCTTTTATCAATCTCATGTTTACAGAACATGTCTAGTAGCGTCTCTGGGACTAACCTTTTAGTTTGTGGTGTCATATCACTATCTAACTTTTCCGAGTGGTGACTAGACAAATGCCTTTCAACTTTGGCTTGATAGTCTGTGTGATTCAGTATAGCAATGCCTCTACCTTTATCGCACGGTTTAATAACAACAGAGTAATGGTTTTTCAATGCGTTTAATGCAAACAACTCTGATGTATTAACATTGCTTTTGACATTTCGGATAGGAACACTAGCTATTTCTGCCTGTGTTGCTTCTAGATAGTCCTCTAGATTTTTGCTGACTTAAGAATCTCGCTACATTTTGGTTTTACCGACGTGGCAAGAAATTTTAGCCCTTTACCCAGTACAATAATCTCTATATCAGACATGTTTCTGTCAGAGAGGTTGAGCACGAATTTTGAAAATGTTTCAGCTTCTCTATGAAGTGATAGGGTTTTTAAATGGCTACGTGTAGCCTCATGTCCCCTGTGGTTGGTGCTACATTTATTTAGGCTTTTCTTAGCTTTAAAAGAACGGACAAATTTCCTCTTTTTCCTATTATTCTTAGATATGGTAAAAGAGGAAGAAGGAAGAGAGAGAGAATTTTGCATGTTTTCAAGAAGGGTAGAGTCCGCTCTTTCTGGAGAATATGGTGGCCCTAAAAAGAGCCGTTGACTTTTGTGGTGATGTTCTACCTCTTCTGGTAGGGATGATGCCTTTTGGATGCCTTTGAGCGGCGGGAGACTTTATTCTCTTCCTTCCTGGCAGATGCTTTTAAGAGCGTTGTCAAGAGACGGTTGGCCTTGACGGATTCAGAGGTTGAGTTCAGGTCAGCCTTGGCTCTCTCATGCATCTTCACATGATCCATGTGACTCCCAGCTGGCCTAATTAGTTCAAAAATAAGGAAAACGAAGAAGAAAGAAAAGATAAAAAAGAAACAATGCTGCCTAATAACACTCTCCCTTGCACAGGATACACACACAAAAAAAAACACAGGATAAAAAAACATAAAAATCCACAATTCATTATGGAATCCAAACAGGTCCACAGGAATGAACAGTTGAACTATCAACCCCTATACCACTTTCAACTGGGAATTGAATTAAGGAATGTTAATGGATCTGTCCAGGGAAAGAAAAACTCTGATCTCTTAACCTGGTGAAGTTAATTACACTGGAGAGTGTCTTGTGGTGCACAACTTGTAACAATCACATATAGGTGTCATGAAAATGTCTTGGAAAGTAGTAGGCCTATTCAGAATGAATCAATCACACCAATCCACACTTAACATTAGTTACATGTGATCATTTTGTGTTAGGGACTTATTGTAAAACAATGTTCCGACAAATAATATAAATAAGTAGACTCTCAAGATAAATTTTTGCCTGGTAGTGTAATAGGCCTATCTAAATAAGCTAATGACTTTTTTTGTGAAATTATGAATATTTTATGGGGCTGCTTTTGGAATAAACCTAAGTCTAGGATAGATACCAGTTCGGTTTTTGGAGTCGGGGATACAGTTCCAGCCTAGGGCCTAGGTCTAGAGTAACTTCCATAATGCATTGTGGCCCCTAGGCCTAATTTAGGTTTTTTTTTGTTTTGTTTTTAAGGTGAATTATACCTAGAACATGTCGTTAGTATCTGTAAGAAGTTCTCAAAAACACAAATATGGACAGTTAGGTTAATAATGTATCATTATGCAAGTATTACCCAACTGCTAACAGGACTGTCATATGCATACTGGTCAGGGACTGAATATACTCAGTACTTATCAGGGACTGAATATACTCAGTACTGGTCACATTTACAGTGCCTGGTCTAACAAAGTTAGTGGGCTAAGTGAAGATTGGGATGGCCTAGGTCCCTCCCATAGACCTAGGTCTATGTGTGCCAAATATAGGCCTAGCCTAGGCCCTATATATGTATATATAGGCAAGAGCCAACAGTCATGATTAAGCCTGCACATGTGCCCTTCTTCATCAGTCCTTCTAACTTTTGATACTTAGGCCTATGTCACGGTCCTTCCTGGGCATGCATGATCCTTAACTACTCTGTGAAAATTAAAGTGCAAGATCGCTAAATCAATAAGTTCACGATCAGGCCGAGACCAGTCACCCTATAGGCTTTAATTTAGGCCTAATCCAGAAAGTCTAAGGTTATGGGGCAGGATTTAGCAAAATATATTAAACATCTAAAAAAGTTAGGTCTTAACTTCTTTATACTTAACAGGCTTATTATTTATTTCAACGTACGTACATTCAATGATAAAAATGGTTTAGCCAATTAGCGAGTAGGCTAATTAAGGCTATAGCCTAGCCCGTATTACTGACTTAGGACAGTTACAACATAACATTAACAATTAACAGCGACTCATGAGGCCCAGCAAATAACTAACGTTAGCTTAGGCCAACGTTAACTTGGCCTAACTGATTTACAACAAGTTTGAACATAAAAGAAAAATATGAGGGTAATTAAATATGGGTATATCGTTAGTGGAATAATTAAACTTTTTTTTTTTTCATTTTTACGTTCTTTTTCTTCTGTGCACGTCCTGTGCTAGGTTGCTGCCTACATAGGCTACATTACTCAGGACATACCCAGTTATGCCTAACTGTATCTGGCCTGTTACTGTTACATTAGACGTCAATTAGTTGAGTTTGGTTTTCTCTTTGTCACATTTACAGGAGAAAAGTTTTGAATTGAAAGTCCAAAACAAACTTACTTATTTACCTTTTGAATAGAGAGAGAAAAGTTGATTTCATCTTCTCTAGCTGACAGAAACATGAAGCTTTATTCCTTCGCTACGGATGGGTGCCTATCATTGTATCAATCGTAATACTACTAGTTGTCAGTACGTACGTACGTACGTACTCCTAGCTAGCTAGCTGTATATGTAATGCCAGTCAAATTAGCGGCTTGGTACTTAACTCGTGATTTGTCAAACCGCAGAAACTGTAGACAACTGTAGACTCTCCGCCAACCAGCGAATGGCTAACAAACTGGAGAAAATATAGACAAACCGAAGCAGTTTCTTCGTACTAACGTGATTGGTCCAGCCACCGAAACTGTAGACAACTGTAGACTCCCCACCAACCAGAGATCGGCTCTTAAATCTCACAGAAGAAAACTGTAGACTCGCGACCAATCAGAACCCGAGATCTGTAGACAGCATTGCACTCGTGCTGTGCCAACATCTGCGATCGGAAAAATAATCTGCTCAGGGTACACCATCAATGGGGTAGCACCGGGAGGGGGGTGGCAAGGTGTGTCCCTCCCCCACGACAATGCCATCCCCTGCAGGTCTGACCCGCAGGATATTTTGGACAGTAGACTTTCTTATATTAATCCACTTTAAGTGAGTGAATTCATAAATTGTGTCCCCCCAAAAAGGCTCGAGCCCCTGCATCTGCTTAAAGAATCCTAAGTAGAACACTGTACACAAAATGGTATACTCGTCGAATCAAGAGACAATGTTATAATACATATTAGCCAAAGAAAGAGGGCTGGGAACAAATCTGAATGCGAAAGTATAAATCAAACGCACAAACATACAAAACAACAAATATACATCCTTACACCCGGTATATTTTGGTAATCCACTTTAACTACGTATGAAGCCCTGTATAATACGGAAATACGATTCGGCAGAAAAACACCAACCGGTGTGTTCCTTGCGGTGAGTAGACCCGTTTCTCTATATTGTTAGATATCCATTGGGACCATCTTCCTTTAGCATCTAACTATAGCCTTGTTTTTTTCTTAGAAATGTATAAAGAGATATATCATTCATCTTTATACCCCCTCTCTCTCGCTCTCTCTCTTGGGGTTCGACGAGGGCGGGCGGACACCGGAGATCCTCTTTTTCACGTCTTATGTTGGAGCAAATTTGATATCAAATTTCAAACGAGAGTCGGAAATCGAAAAAAAAGAATTTATAATAATAAAGTAAATATAGCGTACGAATGTAACACCGAACTACTTCACGGGTGTATGTTTTTTATTATACGAGGATAATAAAGCATTTCTTTCTCATGTGAACTCAAGTGAAAAATGGCTCTCAGGCGGCTTGTACATTTAATTGCAGCTATTAGGCACTGTATAATTTTTGCAAGGCCGTGCGCAATTTAGCTTGGACTGCGGGAAGGGAAGGGGGGGGGGGTGGAATTCTTATCATGATGCATCTATTAATCAACCTACATATTTATCCAGTGGAGATAGATTTAATGAACCCAGCTGAAAAGTGAATACATAGACCTTCATAATATACATCACAGAGATTAAGGAAGACACATAGTTTAGTTACCATATGATCAATTATGATTTGGTGGTATAGGCCTATATATATTTATATGCGGGTATCCATTGGCTTAGGCTATTCTAGATTCTTGTTTACGTTATAGGGTAACTAGCGTTGTGGAACGGTTAGCCTAACGTGCAACACTGGAACTGTGATGGATTCTTGAGACTACTTCAACGATAGCTAAAAGTGATCATGGACGACTAACCGGAAAAATGAAAAGACAAAACGTTCATTGTTGTAGAATTACATGACTAAAATCTGGAATGATCTTTGGTCTATACTTGAATAGGTTCTCTTCTTAAAAGTATTTTCATAATCGAACTTTTCACGCTGTTTAACAGAGGTAAACACCGTGACTAGCCTCAGTTTTTGTTTCCCGTTAATAGATTTCTATTCCCAATTATACGTCATGCGTATACGGTTAAAACAAAACTCTATCAACACCCGTTACAAACGAACAAGAAAATAAAAAAAAGGTAACAAAATATTCCAAGCAATAGAATATACCTTTAAAACAAACACGACGTATAGAGAAACCGATTTGGCTAAATGTATTAGCATACAATGTTCAGCAGTACTGTTGCCCTTATTGCAGTTGTAGTCACTAATGTTACTGTTACTAGATATGAAAACAAAAACTCGAAGAAGCAATAAGTGATGACGTGAAAGCTTTTCCAAAAAAAGGGGGGCGGGAGACTTCATTTACTGTGTTCTCTTCTTTCGATACGCTATAGGTCAGCGAGGGATGCTTTACAGTATTTAGCCTAGTAAATGAAAAGGGAACTCCGGCCCCCCTCTCCCGCCCCCCCCCCAGAGATTTTGAAAGGCAGCCCTCATGTAGAACAAATCTGTGGCCACATTTGCCATAGAATTCAACATTGGCCTACCCGATGATCCCATTTACTCCCACAGTTGCCTGTAATTGGTCCCTTTCTCAACCTCTCCACACCTTTACATAATGCTACTCATAGTATGTCCACATGCATCCCGTTATAATGATCCGTATATTATACTGCTGAAGTAATTGTTCTTTATGTATCCACATTTTCACCTTCGAAAACCTCAGGATCCACAGAACCTCGCCTCGCGTCCTTAACACTGAACAAAAATTAGATTATGTGTAGGTGATAGATAGTTAACACCAAATATATATGAATGACTATAACTACATCGTTCACTAAGCTCATTTTAGCTTCTTTGAAGGTAACTCGTTTTTTTCCCTCTTCGTCCTTATCTTATCTTTCGTTTATTTCTTTCTAACGAATTTACTCATACCTTTAGAAGTTCACAAAGCATGCAGGGGGAAAAAAATCGCGTTCGTTCCGAAACGCTCTCTTAACTCACCAATCCTAAACTACATTCATCTTTACCAGTTAGGCCCGTAAAATACAAAATAAAGATATCTGCGGCATGTAAGATTTATCACTGCCTCTCCGCCGACCCCCATCTTTTCTTTAATTGAGTCTAATTAAATCAAAATATTCCCCCGTTGTAACCTTGGATCATGGAATTTGCACTTGAGAAATTTCACTATAATTTTCCAAAGCTGACATTATGATTATTTCATTTTAACAAGGTTTCGTGTCCTTGAGTTATATTTTCTTTTTCTTATGATTTAGTTAGTGCTTTATTTCCTGAAGTTTGAGGTTACCGGCAAGTGATACGTTTCTTCATTTTTTCCAGCCGACGAGTAAAGACTTTTTATGAACTTTCAGTGTTAGAGAAAGACAAAAATTTGTCCCACAATATCTCAAAATACATGTATCTGAAAAAAAAAACAGTCGTTCTGAAAATAAATATAATTGAAAGTTCAAAGTAAAAGCTCATTTCATCTACTAACCAAAACGTTTTTAATGAGAATTAAGCCTTTTTGAAATCTCCAGGACGTTCAGTGAATATCCGAAAAATAGTTATTATTTCATATTTTAGTGGCCTAAACCTGAAACACCTACAGTATAGCAAGGCACCCGAATAATGACTCAACTATAACTAAGATACAAGTTAGGACCAAGATATCAGTTCATGTGTAAGATTCTGAGTCGTTATTCCTCAGAATACAAATCTACATAATGGGTCTCAGACCCGGTGCATTATTCCAGAAATGTTAGAATTTGGAAGATTTAGGTCAGTTTTCCTTTTGCTTCATCCTTTTTTTATTTTTGTGTTTGTTTTGTGTTTTGTTTTAAACTTCTCAAGTTACCTCGTTCATTTCATTATTTTCTTCAGCCCGTGTTACAAAAGGGTTGACAAATCAACAAAGGGGTAATTAAGCGTATCATATATCTCTGGCACGTCCTTCATTCATGATTCATCTGTAAATGAACACGTCCGCTCTTCTTTCAAAGGGTATACAGATAATGTCAAGGTCACTAAAGCCATCCTCCTCCCCGGCCCCCCCCCCCCCTTCCCATCCTCTTCCTCTAACCTCCTAGAAATCCATCTCACAATCAGTGCACAAGATCAACACTGAACCTCGGCTGTGTTAACCAAAATAAAACGTCTTTCTTCTATTTTTTTTTCTTCTTTTTCTCCAAAAACCAAAAAAAAAAGAAACGTCTGTCTTCTGTTTTTTTTTCTTCTTGTTCTCCTCATTTAAACTGCATTCGTATATGAATGTCCACGAGGCGGACAGTCCTTGACAATGAGAATTATTTTGATGAAGGAGATGTTGATAAACCGCCATGTTATCCGTTTAATTAAATCTATGCTGTACGCACCGGTGACAATGATATGAATTATTCACGAAGTTTCTTTCAGCTTCTCTATTTATTATACTTCTAGTTTGTTTGTTGTTGTTTTTTTTCCTTTTTGTTCCACAGGTAGTCGTTTTTCGAAAAGAGGCAATTTGCTCGACAAATTTGTGCAATAAAAAGGAACTTATTGGTCAATTCGTTCTTGCTTGAATACATAATTTTGCGCGCCTATCCGTGATTGGAATTTGTTGTAATATTACAACAATGTCAGACGTTGTGACAAAGTTCGTGTTTTAAAATATCCGTGTTTGTCTGATTTGTGTATGAGAGAAAGAGAGATGGACATGATGGGTGGTGGGGGGGGGGGACAGTATGGGTTGATACTGAAAGAATGTGTTTGCCCTAGCAGAGGTCGACAGTCATACCAAAGATAATCCTACATGTAGGGATTCTTACAGTTAGGTATGTTAACACTCCGCAGGTCCAAGCATTGTTTGTGGGGTGAGATGTTCCGTCAGAGATACGAAATTGCACTACAGGACTTGCGTTCATGGTCATCTTCGGGTTGTACATCTTGTGTGACTTTTTTTTTTAAATATGTCCCGCGGACCTGGCCAAAAGGCCACATATTGGTCCATGGGTGAAAGGTGGGGGGAGTCACAAGAACACGACTCAGTCGATAAGTGAATCGATATAACGAGCTGCATTACTGAACGAAATGACAGATGGGGCAAGCAAACAACGGAGGGGCAAGCAAGCAATTTCAGTTTAATCAGTGAAGGTGGCGGAGTAATCCTGGGAAGCACTAGACGTCACGGTATAAAACACATCACGGTATAAAAGACATCACGGTATAAAAGACATCACGCACAGACGATTTATCAAGTTGACCATTTATTAAATTGTCACTAATTTAACGGAGGAAGTACACCGGTGTTGTAACTTGTTGCACCCAGGGTGTCGGGATTACTTCACGGTACGACCTCGTAGGTACTACTCTCTCGGGTACAGGTTCTGATGTTCGTCATCACTCTCTCGCATTCTCTTCGATCTTACAATCGGTTTTTTATCTGCCGTTGGTGATATTTGTCGATGTAACATAGTATCGACACTGAGTCCACAGTTCGGACCCGGGTATACCCTATGTCCATAGTCGGTCGAGCACCCAGGTACTTGAAAACATAATTTCGGTAAGACCCCGATTTCGTTGTGACTTGTACATTTATACATAACACTAAGTGTCTCACCTACTGCCATGACAATAGTCTAATCAAGTCGTCCTTAATCAGATATACGGGATGCTGTCACACGGGCAGCCGTATATGTTGGTGAAACTGCGGATCAGGGTAGCAACTCAGAACCCGGTCCTGACGTCCTAGGTCGGTCGGATACACGGGTACCCGATGCAAACATAATGGGCAAATGTTACGCCCATTATCCAAACCTACATCACCAACCGAAGGGCTGGATTTAAGTCCCGAATGAAACCGTCACCCGGTTTCGTACGGCCGACTTGCAGAAAGACTGCAGTTACGACAAATTATCCGAATTACTTTCAATCTTGAAAACCGTATTTTTTTTTTTTTTATAACATCTCGTCCTTCGAAGAATTAAAATCATTTGGACCTTGAACTTACTGCTACAATCACCAAACCAGGGTATCCTCGACAGAAAAATAAAAACCTGAATATTATTGCCTTCAGGACAAAAACACAATGCAACGAGTCCGTAATACTTCAACCTAGTTTGAAATTATAAAATGTCATCATTTTTCTACGAATAAATGAATCACTCGGCAAGGACAACTGCATTTTCTAATGTCATTTGTGTTCGTTGTGTTCGTGACAACCTGATCGACTTTCTGCAACTTTCAACGGTATGTGACATTTACATCATAGACTTCTAAAATGGAAGGAGGTACTTCATTTACTGGTGCATGCTGATGTTCAGCAACGTGAATAGTGTGGAGCTACAGAGATATTGCACTATTGAAAGTGTACAGTCTCTTTATAGGAGTCCTATTCGAATCTATTTAGCAGCGCCCTCTATTTGGAAAATTCTTGCCAGTTGCTTGCAAGCACCACCAGATGCGGTAAAAAATTTTAAGATCGATCAGAACTTAAGATCTTACCAAAAGAGGGGTTTGATTTCAAACAATCACACGGCTGCTTCAAACCACATATCGCCGATCGCCCCAATTTTACAGCATATACCAATTCTCTTAAAACAAAACAGTACCCGATAACTGAATTTCAGGTTCCTTGATTTATAATTTTCTGTCCGTCGGTCACGACCCTCCCTCCGAAATCAGAGCCCCTCGCCAACACCCCATATCTCTCTCCTCTTCCTGTCTTTTGCTCTGGATATGATTCACTTGTTCAGAGAGCTGTCTTTCAATCTAGGAGAAACGACAATTCCAGCCTTACCATTACTTCTGTATACCCAACACTCTAAATCCACTATGGTCAAAACTGACCATAGATTGGTCAACTAGGCACCGACCCAAAATACCCTCAACTTGGTCAACGTAAATTACTTGTAACAATTTGACCATATTTTGTGTCGGTGCATAGTTGACCAATCTATGGTCAATTTTGACTATAGTGGATTTAGAGTGAAGGACGCGCCTTAATAGCACAATTCAGCTATAATCGTATACTTAGTGCGAAAGGATTCTGTCATGTAAATATAATACCGATAATAATGTCAAATACAATGCATCACTGTACCTTACGGACAATCACTGTAGTAAAAATCACTTCATTTTACACTTTGGAAGAATGACCAACCCATTGGAGTCGGAAAGAGAAATGAACACTCGCTTTCTCCTTTGATTTGCCTTTTAATCGTCATTTTTTATTTGAAAATTGTAATGTTCTTGAAACATGTAATCGAAGAAACATCGCGAAAACATTAGGAAAAATATTTTTTGGGCTCTAAAATGAAAATATTTTTTATACTACATTTATCGCTATTTTTGTTTTGTGTTTCCTTCTTCTTGTTGTTATGGAAACCCATAAAAGCGCAAAAAAAAAAGACTTTCATCACTATATTAAACAAGTTTGTAGTACGGAATTACGAAATATAACATCACTTATCAAAGCATCACTTATGAAATCAGGGTTCTAAATCTCAACTCTAATAAAGTTAATTGGATGGCAATTTAAGGCATCAAAACATTAGATGCGGTGCTGTGTAATTAAGCAGATGTTCTTTTAGTGTAGAACTGGATACAGCATTATGCCCCTCCCGTCACCCCCCACCCACTATCGAAACTCCCACGTGGGGACATGTTGTCTCTGTAAACATGTTTTCGATATAACTTTTCGTTAAACTTTCGACATTACAAGAAAAAAAAAAGAGAGAGAACACTCAAAATTACAATTTTTGGAAATCGTAAATATAAAAGAAAACTTTTCCCATTGAGACAAAAATTTGATCCAACATTCAGTTCAATCTGTGCGAGGCGATCGTAACAAATGAAGTTAGAAGTCTCGTGTTGCGATGTTTGTTTATCTTAATACGATTACTGGGGATATGTCAAAAAAAAACAGAAATAGAGGCAACGGTCATTAGAACCCCCAGAGAAAGACTGTCAAACATTTTTTTTTTTTTTAGAACCAAAATAGAACCTTACCGTTTTGTGGTGTCGCATGTTTATTGTAAAAAGACAAACTTATGCAAGCTTACAATATGGAAAGCAATTGGCCCTTTCATGTTTGTTACGAAACTGCTACAAGTTGCAATCTGTGTAACATAAAGACTAAAATAACCCACACATGAAAACTGTTGAGAGTAAACTCAGTGGTACAAGGGATGTAGACCACTTCTGCGAAAGGATGTTCCGCTATCACTGTCTAAAGTAAGTTACAGTAGTAACTTTTTGAAATAACGCGTTTTAACCAACATTTATGAGATATCACCTGGAGCTGTTAATCCCAAAATGAAATTTGCCCTTTATGATAATCGATATGTAATACCCCCCCCCCCAAAAAAAAAAAAACCTACTTGGCAAAGATTTGAAGTTAAAGATATCTTTTATTTCAATAGATGTCCTGTCAGAACTGTTCTCTGACGTTGAAATCCCTCAACCTCAAATTGAGCCATTTTGAGCTAAAATGGCCGACAATATTAGACATATCATATGAAAACTACTTACTTGAAAAGGCCTCCTCGCACGATTAAGTTGGCGGTTACTTTCATCTCTTGAGGTAAAGAGCATAAATTATATTATGAACATAAATGTAAGCCCCCCCCCCCAAGAAAAAATCCACGGATGCTCATACATAAAAACGACACGCGCACACATACCACACACCAGCACAAATTCAATTGACCCCCAAGCTACAGTGAAACGCCCTCCTAAGGCTAGGCTACAAAATTTAACGCGTGCACGTATATACCTAACGGTCTCTGTCATTCGAAACCCAATAGAGGTTTTGCACGTGACGTCATACTTAACAATTGATGTTACGCCACCATCCTGGAAGGAATCAGTTTTTCGTGTAACTAGTACCAGGCCGTACTGTTTCAGTAACACTAGCTGCAGCGAGTTGGTTATTACGGTATTTTCATATTTTTCATTGCATAATGGTTCGTAGAAGGCAAACTATCCTTACCTGCGTAGCCGCAGGCTGTACGAATCGAAGAGGTAAGAAACTGACGTTCCACCTATTTCCTGCAAGTGAAGAAAGAAGCAGACGCGTTGGTAATAAGCAACATTATATCACCGTGGGGTGCGGTTCGGTAAGGTGCGGCGCGCACGTAAGTGAGCACGTTGTTTTGTTTCCATCCGATAAGACGTTTTAATGGGGGAACGTGACGTCACTGCAAGGCCTCTAAATGTATACTGTTCGTTTCCCTCAAAAAGGGCGCCCTCGCTTGCAGTTATGTGACGTCAATTCAACGGATCTGTAGAGGTTCCAAATGAAATCTCGAAGGAGAGTTCCAGGTGTCTTCTGACTTATTTAAGTCATTTCAAACCATTTTCGTTCATATTCTTGACGTTTTGAAATGAATTTTTCATGGGCAATATGATATATTCAAACTTCTGGCCCAACAGAGTTTCTAACACCAAGCATGTAAACGAAGGGTGCGGCCATTATGATGTAATTGGCCAGTGACTCTGTGGCTTATGACCGTGATTTCATAGAAATCCTCACCGACGTCACTGCGCTGACCTTCCTTTTATTTTGACCACCGGGCATCCGTTGTACACCGATTGTAATAAAGGCCACGTCGTGCGCGCGTATCGAAAACACACCCTCTGCGTATGGGTAATGACGGCCAGTATGCCAAATAGAAACGAATTGACGTGAAGAACCAGATTACTTTCCACCAGGAATCAAAAGTGGGACTTACAAATTGATGAGTAAGATGATGAGACAGTCCACATTGTTTCCTTGCTGTCCCTTCGCCAACCCCTGAAAAAATCAAGAAGTTTGTAAAGTGGAAACAGCAACCCCTAAATGGATAAAACATTCGAGACTAGACACATACAGTAATGACACGGTAGAGTAATCTACATTTATCCCAAATGATCCTATATGCGGTCAAGTTGCCTGTGGATAGCTATTAACCAGTAGATGAATATTCAACAGCCTAACGTCAAGGTTGCACATTTAATCCTCATGAATATGCAACGTTTCACGTTCATATCTCAAGACATGTACATCCTCCCTGATTATGGTCAGGGACATTAGGAAATGGTTAGACGATTATCATGCAAGATATCGGGTCACGGATTGCAAAGCATATTACAGACTGTGTTAACTTCTATTAAGTCATAAGTTAACTATGGAATTAGTATATGACAGTAGTGTTCTTGATAACCAAGGTTTCTCGTTGCATGTTTCTCGTTTCTCGCGATACTCTGGATGTTTGAAAAGCTTCCAAGGATCGCTTCCGTACGGTGAAAAAGAGATGGTAGAAGGATTAAAAAAAGATAAGGTGAAACACGAATGTTGGCTTTGCTTTCATTCCATTTGTCCCAAACTTTTGGTTGTATTAACTGGTTTGGTTGTGTTTGTCATGCAAACCCATTTACGAAAGGAAAAAAAACTAAACCATGGAAGAAAGAAAAAGGTTACCAAAAATACTATAACACTAAGCAAGATTGTTCGGAATATAACCTGATATTTCTATCGATTTATTTACTTTGTCAGTGAAAAGGTTCACACCTAAAGCAGCTCTTTGTAGACATTTAATCAGGTTAAAAACAAACAGGTGAGGTGATCGACAAAAAAAAAAAGGTGCTCAGAGAATCATTCGTGATTACCCGTTAATTAGAAATGGAAACGTCTGCTCTCGATCAGTATGTAAGCAGGTAGTGCGACACCCTTGGAGATGAACTTTGTTCGTGTGTCTTTATCGTATTGAGACGGTATAGTAAACACGAGATTGGATTTCGTGATAACCTCTCAATCGATCCTGCACGCTTTCCACAGCGAGAACGAGAACGATATTTGAGAAAGTAACATTGAACGCCGACGACCAATATACATCTTCTTTCATTTGGCAGAGTGGTTTGAAAAAATCGAAATATACAAAATGAGTTCCTCAGAAGCAAACGATATGACAGAAACATTAAACAAAAAGAGAGAGAGAGAGCAAAACGATGAGGGGGCGGGGGGGGGGGAGGGGAGCAATTAGGCAACATAATCATGCCGTCATCACTGAGTAACTGCATCCGGAACTTTTATCGCAATTTGTAAAATAAAGAAAAAAGAAACAGGAATGTTCTTTTAAAAGAATTGGAAACGAACCCTGATTCCCTGCATAAGTATTTTATCGACCTTTAGAATATTACTCATTGTGAACTGTACGACTCTCCGTTGTCTCCTCCTTCATTGCCAGACTACATCACTGAAGGTCGAAAGGTGACACCTGAATTAATAAGTATACCAAATAAAGACGTGATTCATCCACAGTAGACGAAATCTCTTCATTATCCCTATTACTGATGGAGTTCCTGTATACAATGTATAACAGTGATGAATTATCAGTTTCCACCTTCGCAATTTTTTCTAGACTTCATACAAGTACCTCCGTGACGTCAACGTGGCAGTTAAGTTGTTTACATAACCTAAAATTGAGGTTTCGTAAAATCGAGGTTTCGTAAAATCGAAGGGTAGTTTCGTTCCTACTATAGACATTCAAAATAGTCAAACACACACACATACACAATCATGTACAACTTCAAATTAAAAGGTAGAGTTGCAGTATTGAAACTTTATAAGTTGCAGAACGGAAGTAAAACGGAATTCTGATGTTAACGGATAGCACTGATTATACTTCTACGTGGTATCACTAATCCGTTGCCACAACCTGACAAACTTGAGCCTGAGTTATCTAGAACCATGGCGAAGTCCGTTTGTGATAAACGTAAGTATCTTGGAGACTTTTGCGAAGGCTGCAGTGGAATAAAATGAAACCGATAAACAAATGAAACAAACAAAGAAAAGAAGAAACCAAAACGCACGAATGATTTTATTTTAAATGTATTTTGTATGAATCTGAGATTTTTTAGGATGTGTAGCACGATCGCTTTTGTAATACTGCAGAAATATATCCAGGAATTCAATAATATTCCACAAATATATCCACTCAGAAATTGAGATGTAACAACCACCGTACGTACGATGACATTTGCTGCAATTCCTTGACGACTCATACTGACCATGATTTAACATGCACACTCCGGCACTAAAGTAAGAGATATGTACCAGCTACTTTTCTTTGAGGTGCCATGTGTATTCACACAAAATAAACCTTGCTAACCAAAATGGCCTCTACCAAACCCAGCAGGATTTTGTCGTCAATATGGTACACAGCTAAATATGACATCAGCGCGAACTTCCCTTTCTTAAGATATCGTGTTTACAAAGTTTTCACATTTTGAACCTTGTTGATCTCAAGTGACCTTTGATCGCCACCAAAAAGAGAAAGATTCCGACACTCAATCTGGTACACCTTCACATCCAATCTTTACTTCATGAAATGTCGTGTTAACAATAATTTCAGTACTTGACCAATGTTGATCCCGAATGACATTTGACCTCCACTATAATCAATAGGGGTTAGGTTTAGATACATCTACATACTAAATATAGGATTTTTTTCAAACTTTCTTTTTGAGAGATGTTTACAAGGTACTCAAACATACATACACACACATATGTACATACACACACACACATACACACGTCATCATGATTATTATCAAAAGCAAAACGAAAGGTTGAATCGTTATAAACATGAATGTTCATCTCCCCCGGTATAATTTATTTACAAATGTTGCGATGTGCATGTATGTCCTTTTATTTTATTTTTCCACGAGTAATTAAGCTAGTTGTGACGTCACTACCTCAGGAATATGATAGTGAGTTTCCGGGGTTATTTTCTTTACTTGCTAAGTAACAAGGGGAATTCTATCATTTTATTTGATTTTGTATCAATATGATGCTCATTGGTGTCTAAATGCCACAAAAAAGACATTTTGGCCTCGTCTATGATGTATTAGGGTGTGCCGATTACAGGTGATGGTGTGTATAGATTTCTTTTATAACACCCACCTTTCAACATACGCCCTTACATATAGGTGAAGTCATTTAAGACATATAATGTTTACACAACGTCCGTCACGTTGACTTTTCTTTTTTAAAACTAGGAACTCATCTTAGCTTTCAAGCAAAAGTGATAAAAGTAAAGTTAGTAACGAATCAGAGAAACTTACGTCCTCGTTAGTATGGGCATTCACGCTTTATTAATATGCAAATTAGATAAACGAATAGAGACCATTCTTACTCAGTCACGTCCTTCTAACCGAGAAAATTTTGACGTTCTCACCCGGTTAATGAACAGCTATCAACACAAAAAAAAATGTGCAGCTTAAGATAGACGAAAAGTATCCAGTGACCCATCGAGAACAAAACTGAACATAAATATTTTATCGGAAGGCATGAAGCCAAATTTTGAGGCGCCCTTGACGGCAACTTTTACTCTGAAAAGCAAAATCTTCTCCAAGACCGATCACAAAAAGCAAAAATACTTCTTCACGACAGGGATTCTGCACTATGAAAATCAGTAATGCAAACATTCTCATAACGGTATTGAGCATTTCACTCATTCGGTGGCCATAGCAACGTCTGCTCGACTTTGTTTTGCTTTCTTTTTTTCACCGACGGAATTCATAATTCACAGATACAGAAAAAAACGTGACAGAAGGAAACATCCGACCGATTCTGCAACCGGTGTTGTTTCTGGTTTTATTAATCTTAAATAAATCCTCTCAACGCGTCGTCTTACGGCGAAAGCGACAGACAGACAACTGTCGTAAAAAAGCAAGCAACCGGCTGAAAATAAGCTCACCAATTAAAAGCCACAAATTCTTTTGAATCGACAAAGACCAGGCAGAGTGATTACATTATCGGTAGCCGTCTAATATCTTTTCGCAGTCGTTAGTCACTAGATCAAACAAGGTGTGGTTTACAAACGTATTATTTCACCTTCAACGACTGCAAAGTTATATATCAAGCCTCCCCTGCACGCTCTAATGGTTCGACTTGGTTCATGCAGCCATAGGTATAAACGATTGGCTGTATTCGTGAATACACTGTTAAAAATGTAAATTATATGAAATGTAAATTTACAGAAAATAAGAAATACAAAAGGAATACAGAAATGTTCTGGTAATTAGTTTCCAGACAATTTCTGTAATCCTCATTTATTTCTTTGTTTTATTTTCTGTATATTTACAGACATTTTTTTTACGGTTTATTTAACACACTTGGTCTTTTCAGTAGCACAGTAATTTCTCTTAGTGTCTTCAATTGAAATGTAACAAATCGAGACATCCACTGACCTAAGACGATGACTGCTTGGCATCATATACTCGACACGAATACCTGTATACTACATAAGAGATACATGTGTAAGCTTCCTACGTTGGGATTTCATAGGTATGTTGTATGTAGGAATATGTCTGGTTTTTTTTTTTTTAACAAATTGACAGTTGCACCCAAAAGCAAAGTTCTATCAAATATAAGTTTTTGCAATTTGATATGGTGCACCACTACATATGCGTACATAACAGGGACGATCAGTGTGAGCTTTCCCTTTTGGGCACTGCCAAACAAGCCCTATACAGACAAAGGAATATCTGTTATACTCATGTATTCTAGCATGTACACCATACAGGCCAGGACGAAAGTACTGTGTTTGATATATAAATCAACCACTTCATTAAAAGTCACTCAAAATGTCGCCAGGTCCATATGGGTACTTCCCTGTCTCTACAGACGAATCTAGGTCACAAGGAAGTAAACACAGCGAAGCACTTGTCAGTAACCATTCTATCCCAGTGTTTCTAGGATTGATGTAAATATCCTCACAGGTGTGGTGTGAAATGGCTAGGCTATGGGACCAGCAGTGATGATGTCATTGAGTCCGTCGCACGTAGATGGTGATTGAATCACTCATCAAGTGAAGTCAAAGGCGGCAAAGAAAGCCACGACAGTGTCAATCAACATTTACAATGACCTGCTAAAGGTTTATACATACTAATAGTCTTTACTGAAATGGATATCACACGAGACTACCCTAATATGACAAGAGCCACGAAGTAAATGAGTACCGTACATCCATACGTGTGTACGTACACACCTATACTTACGCACACAGATAGAAAATACTAACATATGCAGAACGTATGTGCACGCACAAACACGTAGCCCACCTAAGTACATATCAACCCACGCACACACGGACATATGCAATACATACATTTACTTACATACGTATGTGCATTAAGACATATGTGCATTAAGACATCGTTACTTACACTATCATTGGCTACTACATTATCGGTATTTTTGTTCTACATTATCGGTTGTTACCATACGTTGTATAGACTATCAGTTATTTTACTACATTATCCATTGTAAAGAAAGGTCCACCGTATATCGCACGTATATGTACTCTTCAGTCTCATTCTGGTTGCTGCCGTAGCATCGAAGATCATAGTATCAATACTTCTACATTGCAAGCCTAACGTATACACAGTAAATAGAAAATCAAGTTTAATCACTCGATATTTCAGGTTTGTCATTCGACACGTAAGGTTTATGATTAATAATCCTGGATTATCATCGATCGATGATAATCCAGGTTTATCGGTGATAATCCAGGTTTATCTAAACTGTAATTTGATAAACCGGGATGTTCATTTTATGCAACTAAGACAAAAGTAAGTTACCACGCAAACACACATGGTGTAAGTAGCCTCCGTAAGATGTACAAAATGTAATCGATTACAAACTTAAGGTCTGTTTTTGTCTCAGGTGTGCTGGGAGAGTCATATATGGAGGCTTTAAACATCTTTTACGAAAAAGGAACTCAGATGAAACACTTCCTTTTCGAGAAAAAAAAATGTATTAATTCTCGCACCTTACGTCATTTCTATTTTTAATTTTGACTATTTAGATTTCTTACCAAATTCTGAAAAGTGCACAAAAAAAAAAAAAAAATTTAACACGTTTCCTCGCCTTAATCTTCCTAATGTATTTTGTCTCTTTTAACATCTTCATGTGCATTTTCTCGGTCCATTTTCTAATACAAATTCGATAGACGTAGTAAACAGGCCTAGCGTTAAATAACTCCAAACATCCATGCATTAGGTTTTTATCGATTTTTCTGAGCTTTCGACGAATCAGGTGGGTGGAGGACTATTTTAGACCTTTTTTTTTATTACAATTGACCTTGAAAGTACGGCCTTCCACAGAATGAGATGTATCGAATACTGTATGTACCTGTGCTTGTAAAGAAACTACAGTACTTTTGCAACCGTCAGCATTTTGCAAGCATTCGAGAACGTCTATTCACTATAGATTATCTGAAACACCGAATGTCTATGACAGATTCTATTTTTAGAAGTCAACATCATCATCATCAGAAGGAGCTGTGTCGAAGGAGAAGACGGCCTTGATGGTTTCAAAATACCAAGAAGGATATATTTACGATCACCTGTTCAAGTGGTTTCTTATTATGATTTCGGATTCAAATTAAATTCCTCTTCCTTATAATATTTAGACAAGCAGGGGGGTTTTTCATATTAGATTTTTTTATATAGAAAAACTGAAAATGTCATGAGAACGTCATTAGAAGCGTGATCATAAAAACTGGCATTTTGTACTGAAAACTGTATGAATACGAAAACAAATATGGCAACGGTTGTTACAATGCAGTCTGCATTAAGAGTAGATGGTGCTGTTATGTATACCGGTATATCTGTTTGCATATGACTGACTTAGTGATTTAAAACGGACGTTTTTCAATAGTTTATAATTCATTGAATGACTCAACATTTGGGAAAAACTTAGACGATATACTCATTATATGACTGAATATAAAATGTCGGAAATATTATTAATGAGTGAGTGTGCCTCCTACCCATTGTTGGGTAACGTTTCACCCAAAAAGGGTATCTCTTTGTTGACTAACTTGATTATTATTATTTTTATTTTTTTGCCCAGCAGTATCACGAGGCCTAAGTAACGAACTTAGGTAAATGTTTACCCAACTGTTTTTAGAGTGTATATTTGTTAAACCGACACATGAATGATTGTACTCGATGCATCTAAACGATTTTGCTTTTACTCTGTGCTTAATGTAAATAAGCAAAAATTTTATTCAAGAAATTGTCAACGAAGATGATGCGTTAGCAAGCAAGTTATCATCACTGATGCACATAATCTGTTGATACATCACGCGCGGATGAAAACGTAGAATCCGGCTTTACAATGCTGTACATACCGTTGTGGACTCGAAGCCGAAGCCACACTAACCGCCATGACGTCAGTTACCAATGGATGACGCCACCACATTACATGCTCCTTCACAGTACATCCATCAAATGAAAATGACAGCAGGTATCTTAAAGTAACAGTAATTTGCTTCCGCCATTCGTAATTTAGAAATATTATGGTAACTGTAATAGTCCCGTGCTGTATACTACCACACCTATAAAGAGTTATGAACGTACACTTAGCCCTCTCTGTGATAGCTCCATGCTTAGCTAATTCCTATTTGAAACGGTGAAATTAAGGCGAGGAAACGGGACTTCCTGCTTTATATTCTTGGAAGCTACTTTCCGTTACAAAATCTCAATAAAGGGTAATTCAGTGGCAAGTTAACAAATGGTCCCAGGTGGCCCACTCACATTTGGATGATACCATTGCATTTTCCAGTACAGTGAAGGAACAACCCTCATCAGCTTTTATAGTTTAACAGAACAAACTTCAATCCTATCCGGCTGCAATGTACACAATTAAAAGAATTCGCCACCATCGCTTCTTGTGTCTCTTAAAAAAGATGCAAATATTATTGTAAACAAGTCATCATTTTCAGGAAATGTATTTCTTTAGTAAATATTCGAGGTTCGAGCCTGTTGCTAGAAATCAATCGGTTGTGACGTAGTGCCGACAAATCTAGATTGAACATTGCCCTTGACTTTTAGCTCAAGCTGTGGATTACAGTATACTGCTCTGATCTCTTATTTGGTGATAAAACCTTTGCTTCACCAGGGAGTGACATAGACCTACCTTTGAAAGCATTGGTCGGAGCTACCTAGTTGCTTAAGGATTAGTTGACTTAAATGACGTTGGTCTGTGAATGATATTGAACTGATACTGACGAATAAAGGATAGAAATACCTTTGAGCTAATTACACTGCTTAACTTCGATTGGTTTGGTTTGGGTAAGCAGCAATTAAATTCTGTGTCCATCACAATTACAGCTCATCTGATTTCATGCGATTAATATGTTAGTACATTACTCATAGTGTCTTACTGAATGTAGACATTCATAGGGTTTTCATAATCTCTGAACGAAAGAGTTTTTGCGTCGAAGACCCAGCCAGAAACAGGATGAATGCAAAAAATGGAATACTGTTTTTGTCGGTTCTACGTAACACATTTTCAGGCTCGTGCTGAAGTCCAACTTTCAAAGCGTTATTTCACATACAAAGAAGCTTCTTCTGGTAAAATGTTTATGTTTAACTGATAGAACGGTAAAGAATCTCATATATTATGTGAAGTTTTTTTTTTTGTTTAGGGAGAATTCCTTTTAGTCAGGGTCAGTGCGATCATATTCTTGGGTTAAAAACTGTACGTTTTGGACATGTATTCACAAGCTACTGGCACAGGGAAAATGAGTTGCAGAGTACATATGCAGCATTGGAGATGTAATTTGCCCATGTATCAATGTCACACGATTGCAATTTCGAGTCCATTGAAGGCTGCTTCCTGCAAATCTCAAATATGGGCCAAAACAGAATTACCATTTATGAGAAATTTCAGTTTTAAAGGTATCATATCTCATTGTCCATAGCAGTTATCATCTTTTGGCGGCAACTGCCTAATCTCTGTCATAAATCTTCTCCTGGTGCCTGTTGGTGAACTTACAGCAAGTGTAATTCCAACGTTATCCCCCCCCCCCCCCCACACACACACACACACCGTATGACACTTTGTGGCTTCCTTTCCCCCAAAGAGTTGGATACTACTCATTTTCTTCCCTAGAATTGATAATCTAACCTTTAAGGCGGTCCATGAGGCACATATATGACCAGATGAACAACCCTCTTCCCAAAAAATTCATACTTGTGGGTAATTGCCAACGGGGTCAGCGATTCCCCCTGTCCAGTGCCCCATTTTTTTAAAGCCCCATTTTTTTGAAACATCCAAGAATTACCAAGTTTCCCCGCCCAGATCACTTAATCTTTAGTAAAGGTGTTTGCATATCTTTGCTCCCTCTTTTAGACCTGTGGGTATTAATGATGTTGTGTTAAATTGCAAAACCTTCTTAATCACCTGGGTTAGGTTCCATATGGGCCCAAATGTGGAGGTAAAAATAGCATCTGGTGAGCGAAATATTGCATTTTCAAGGGCCAATATTTTTCAAAGGAAGGTAGCTAAAGCAATTTTGACAACTGTTTCTATTTATTTGGTCACTAGAAACGCTACCTACAAATTTTCATTTCAGTTTTCGTTATATCATATCCGTGTGAAGATTTATGGGCCTACAAAGTCACTTGAAATGGCAATGGCAGCAATTTCCTCGAAAATACGGTAAATAATACTTTTCAGAAGGTCATAACTCAGAAACCGCTCGAGCTATGTACCGGAATATTTCAGTGATTTCATTTGGTGTATACTACAACCTTTTGAGAAAGTTTGATCAAAATCTGAGGGGGGGGGGGGGGGGTGGGGTCACATGAGAACTTTCCAGAATATTTGTTAATGTGGCACGCGAATGACCATAAAGTCTGTCCATATTGTAAAAAGTGTGGCGGTTCAATAACAGGACCACATTCTAACACTGTCTGTTCTCCCGTTTCACTTATATACGTAGTAGTGCACTACATGTATACGTGATTGGTCGAATTATTAGTATCTCTTGGGACGTCACTATCTTCTCAATTGCTAACCCTCTGCAAACGTCACTACTCAGTTACGGTTACTCGGTATCAAGGGAGACGTCAACTGCAGACGGTAGTTTGCGGACAATCTGTGTATGCACAGCTTCGCTGTAATAATAGTGTTAATATTCACTATTCACGAGTACGTGCGAAGAGTAACCGTAAACCAGAAACGTTTGCACAATATTCTCAAAAAGACAAATCACCTTTGAGTATTCCAACGCAAAATACGAGCTTTAGGTTTGAGTCTGCATCCAAATCCGCGGATGTTAGCATGTAATATGTTGTGGTGTATGGCTCGATAGCCCGTGTATAGATCATACCATCACAGCTATAAAACGGAGTCCCATAAACTTCCAAGCCCAGCTGATGTTAAAGGGAAATAAGGCGTTTGCGTTAAAGAAAGTAACGATAGATATAAAATCAGTGTTTGTAAAGGTAGAATGACAGATCATTCAAAATAAGGAAGGACCCGTAGCCTTCTTTTCAAGAAATAAGTTTCTGATAGATAGAAATTCAGTTTTTTGTTGCTCAACAATAATTTGTTCAACCAAACTTTTCAAAATTCAAATGATGCATCTTTCGTTACCACCACATGCATAATGTTTTGAGAAGATGAAGCTCTCGCAGATGTTTATGGGTGAGACTGAATGATTTAATAATGATTAAAGCTATTTTCTTTGTATGCCATGTTGGTATATTCTAAACGCCCTATTTCCCTTTAAAGTTCTTAACGTAGAGAATTTCTCCTGCAAACGTAAGATCATGGAGTCCCTTTTCATTAAAGGGAAATAAGGCGTTTGTTTTACAGAAAACAACCACAGATTTAAAACCAGTGTTTGTAAAGATAGAGTGACAGATTATTCAAAATTAGGAAGGACCGTAGCCTTCTTTTCAAGAAATAAGTTTCTCATAGATAGAAATTCAGTTGTTTGTTGCTCAACAATAATTTGTTCTAACAAACTTTTCAAAATTCAAATGATGCATCTTTCGTTACCACCACATGCATAATGTTTTGAGGAGATGAAGCTCTTACAGATGTTTATTGGTCAGACTGAATGGTTTAATAATGATTAAAGATATTTTCTCTGTATGCCATGTTGGTATATTCTAAACGACCTATTTTCCCTTTAAAGAGGCTCATTGAGTTGTTTTGTGAAATATCACTAAATTTTTCTAAACCGGTCAAGGTTCCTTCACATACTAATGACAAACAGTCAAACTAAAAAGATCCCAAAGTTTTACATACGTTGGAACATTAATGAGTGAGTAACCAACGATTAAATTTGGTTTTTGAAACTTTGTGACCAGACATTTTCACATTAGTACATTCACATGCACACAATCAGAGCAAGTAACGGTCAAAAATTCGAAAAAATTGACAGTTTTCATATAACTATTGGATGTGAAACTTGATTAATTATGCGAATTGTGAGTATTGTCGTGTGTTTGTATACTTCAAAATCACCGCAATCTTGACTGATATCAACTCAATGAGCCCCTTTAAGGATTTACAACCAACCCTTAACAGAAATGTCCAGAGTTTTAATCTTCTGCTATTCTTATCTGGTACTTACTAACTTATGTAAAAGCTGTTTTTGAAATGGATTGACATATACTTTCACTCAGTTTGCTATTTCGCCGTGACGATGTAAGGTGTATTCACACGAAATATTGGCGTAATATATTTTATTCATCATGAATATCAAACTCATCGCTATTTTCAGCTTTATTATTAGTATATGGACCTCACCAGTCATCATGACTTTTCATCACTCAAAGATGACAGTTCTCTCTCTTAGCTGGCCAAATCTCCGTCCCTATTATGAGCATCTCATTATTTATTAATCGTTCCAGGAATACACGTGAACTTTCCCTTCGATAAATTGAAATCGTTGAATTCTTTGTTCCCGTGCTATATCGACGCGCCGAAATTCTACGATGAAGCAGCACAATTTGAATGTAACACATGTACCTCCTTATAAACCTTCCCAGGGATGGAGACATAAGGAATGTGCATATACATGTCAGCAAGCGTAAAAACAGAATAAACATGGTTGAAAAATTTCTCTCTCATGTGACTGGAGAGAGTATAGGACTACCGCCAGTGGGTGGGTTGTTCTTTTCTATTTTTATGGACATTTTTATCATACAACCATAAACAAATGAAAATTGTATCTAAAGTCAA
Source organism: Stichopus chloronotus (assembly GCA_021234535.1). Classification (NCBI taxonomy): domain Eukaryota; kingdom Metazoa; phylum Echinodermata; class Holothuroidea; order Aspidochirotida; family Stichopodidae; genus Stichopus; species Stichopus chloronotus. The sequence continues at coordinate 10,250,132 of CM037842.1, forward strand.
ATTCCTTTTTATATAAGGGTGAAGGCTCGGACGGTCCAAGGCGCACAGCTGGCTAAGTTTGAACATTAATTCCTGACAGGAGGTTATTAGAACTTTCTCGGGAGAGTAGTAGCCAACAAAAAAGACAATAAATCTTGCAAAACTAACCGAAATGTTGGAAATAATTTGTTGCACAAAAAATAAAAAAAAAATAAAAATGATTTGTCGGTGTCGCGATCTGTGATGTACGGTATTTGCACAACTCGTTACAGTGTTTCAGCCACTCGTGCAGAATGAACAAGCGATTTAAAGAAATCCGTCATTTGAATGATGACACACAAGTGTATACGTTGACCAACATTGTGTTTATATATATATATATATATATATATATATATATATATATATATATATATATATATATATATATATATATATATATATATATATATAATGTTTACGTTTTTTTTTATCTTTACTGTCTCACCTTCAACGTTATTCACTTTGCACAATTCGGAGATAGCATCGACATACGATTTAGCTTAAAGATGCAATGTGAGTGTCATACCAAAAACCAACACTCCCCTGAGTCGAGTTTGACGTAAACTCTGCCAGGGTACTAAGATATGATTTTGCGTTTGACTACATGCATTGTAACGGTGATCATTTGTATCGTAGATCACGTAGGCCTCCCTTTAAGGAAGTGATCATAGCCAACTGAATTTTCGTCCTGAGGATAGCAATTCATTTTTATTTCGTTTTCAGAAATGGTATTTTTCTCTTGTTGATTTGGTTCTTTATTCTTGATGAAAGGAAATAAAAGAGCCAAGATCATCGTTATGACCTCTGCTGCTACCTACAGCAGATCAGGCCACATCTTGGTATATCATTATCAATGAAATCCTGCTACGGTGTACACTAAGGGTTTACCCCGCCCCCCCCCCCAAAAAAAAAAATATTGATAGAAATTGAAATTAAACCCATGGTTTCTACTTGGAGTATGTGTAAAAATTCTTCTGTCTGTTATATTTGGCATCTAGTAGGTTATTAATCAGCGTGATGGGAAGGTATATGGACTTGCTGATTCGCCAGAAAGCTTTCAAAGAAAGTTATGCATAACGTCCTACCCCTCCCCCCCCCCCCCCTTCAAGTTATCCTTTGTATAACACAGACACCAACACACGCATGCACTTGCCATTTGGTGGCGAAAGAAACATTAAAGGGATCGCGGCAGAAGGTCACTACTCTCGGGGCTCGTCTAACAGGAGTAGTTAATTTCACCGTTTTTACGATTGATAGCGATCCGGTAGGCCTACGACCATTAGAAAGAGGTTCTGTTTTAGTGGGTTGATAGCTTGGCAGGGAGGGCAGGATGTCAGATGGGTCAATCGTTCACTGATTGGGAGCAAAATGAAATTCTTTACGAGTCACCGGCTTGAAAATCTGCAGAAGAACTGCTGCTTTTTCGTACGGTCACTGGCTAAGTGAGTGAGTAAGTCAGTCAGTTATTTAAGTCAATCACTCATTCAGCCATGCAGTTTCGTGGTGTGTCGGTCACTCAGTTAGTCGGTCTGTTGGTCAATCAGTCAGTCAGGCAGTTAAGTATCCAGTCAGTCTGTTCAGTCAGTCGGTCAGTCAGCCATTCAATCAGTCAGTTAAGTGGTCAGTCAGTTAGTAATTCGGCCAGCCAGTCAAATCAGTCACTCATTCACCAGCAAACTCAATCAGGCAGTTAAGTAGTCAGTCAGTCAATCAGTTACTCACTCAGAGTCAGTCAGAGACTCAGTCAGAGTCGGTCAGCTAGTCAAGCCAGTCAGTCAGTCAGTCACTCAGTGAGGCAGTCAAGTGGTCAGTCAGTCGGTCGGTTAGTCTGCTAAACCAATCAGTCCGATAGCCAGGACCTAGCTCATTCAGTCAGGTAGATAAGTAGTTAGTCAGTTAATCGGTAAGTCAGTCAGTCAATTAGTCAGTGAGAGTTAGTCAATCAGGCTGTCAGTCGATTATTCAGTCAGACAGACAGACATGCAGACAGGGAGTTAAGTCTGTCTGTCACTTAGTCAGTTGGTCAATTAGTCAGTCATTTTGTCAGTCTAATGTTTCAAAAGAGAAATAGCAAACACTTAATTTTTTAATATCTATACTTAAAAAAAGAAGCTCTGCTGTGACCTGTGACGTAACCCACTGTTTGCGCTTGTCCCTATCCTACCGTCTGTGCGTTCGTGATCTTGTTTACCTGACTAAATTACGGAGTTACCCCTTGGAATATTTCTGCTTGCTCGCCATTGATTTGGCTTCCTGGAGCATACAGTCCGCCGAGAACCAACACTCTCAAACTATACTGCACATATATATAACATTGTAGTTACGATTGGGCTATGTTTAAACGATTGCAGCCGATAATTAACCCAGCTGTGTCGAAAGGACAAAGAAAGAAGAATGAGCGAGAGAAAAAAATCCTGCGTTTACACAAAAGGAAATCAATTCGAATGATTTAAACCGTTTTTAAAAGAGCCGGCAAATGTTGCCATCTTTGAATACGGTTTGTGCTTTTCATGATTTCGAGGTTAAGAGGAAAACAAAAAAGATCCAATTTACTGCTTCATTTTGCGGAAAATATTAAAATGCTGATGCTATTATCAAGATATTGTCTCAAAAAAAGAAACTTTTTTTTTTCAGAATCTTCCCAGAAATTTGTAGCATGTGTTAGTATGAATAATGTTGTAATGACACAGTCAGTAAACACCAATAGACGAATACACATTTTAAGTGACCCTAATGATGTACTCTAATGCGAGAAAGCTATAGGTCTATAAATGCTTCTTTACGATCGGGAGTACACGCAAGCTCAGTCTAATTGTTTTATCCATTGCGTAGTATTTTGTCCAGTGTGTAATGTCCAATGCCTATGTCTGGCGTCTATAGCGTATCATGTTTTGGCTTTTGACATCGTCAGGCTCACCACCTCGTTTCCCATATAGAAATGATACACACCAGCACGTCCTTACCAAGGCCAATTAATTAATTGCGGAATGCACGAGCTCGGCTAAATATTGATGACCTTTCACAAAACAACATTCTACGTTCAAACTGAGTGAGAGGCACAAACCTCAGGAATATGGGAAGTCAAGATATGGAAAATTAAAACAAAAAAACAACGAGATTTGTCTGTCTACTTGGGCACATTCTGACTGAATTTACCGTTGTCAGAACACTTCTTTTTTTTTTGCCACGGATCTGTTTAGGAGATATGCTTATAACAGATCTCGAAAAAAAGGAAATACCGATAAGTAATGTAAGATGTACACCACAGTGACCTATCCTCCTATAATTCTCGCTGCTTGTATTGTGAACAATATTGCTTGGTCGCAATGCGCTTCGTTTGCAGCATCTGCGTGCCCTAGCCTACACTAGTGTAAAAAAGAATAATAGTCACCCCTCCCAAGAATATCAAGGACTGTTTGCGTCATGATTTTCATCTTGTTTTGTTTTATATATGTATATGGTTATATATGGGTATATAACCAGGGGGACTTTTATTGAGTCTATTGGGATAACAACAGTAAATTTAAATACTGTAAGTACCCAAAAATCGACGGCCGATATGCTGTGTACTTGCCTCAAAGTTAAAAGTATTTTTTTTTCCTGTTTTCATTGGTTCCAGGTCAATATCATTAAACAGAGAAACGTCTAACAAGTAACTCGCTCATGCAGACCAGTACTTTGAAACGTAGGTCTACACCGCTGATATATCAAGAGCACTATGTCATGTGGCACACAACAAGAAACAATGATTAACTGAGGTAAATGAATACATTTAGTCCCCCATTGTAAGAAGGGATTGCATGTAAGTAAGCTGAAGAGGCAAAGGTATGTTTTGGTAACTAGATGAGAAATTTCTTCTTTTTTTTTTTAAATAGCCAATTAACACATTGTGCGTAAGATGTGTAACAAAAGATGCATCATTTGAAAAGTGCATCATTTAAAACAGCTGGTAAACACATATTCCTTCTGTTCTGCCTCATTTTAATGAAGGCTATCATCTTGTGTTTCTAAATATACCTTCTGAACTTTTCTGCTAAAGCAAACAATATGTCCCTGGTTTTCTACGCGCACAATTCAGGGTTCATTATTGATATTTCTGTTATCATTGTATAAATAATCTACATAACAATGCGACGATGAAATGACAGGATCATACTTAGTCTTGATCACTAATCACTGATTTGTTTTATGACGATAGACGCAAATAAAAGATCAAACTAAAATCAAAATCAAACTAAAAAATGCACTGCTGAATGATGTAGTCGATAGTTTGCACGCACTACTTCTTCGAAAAGTTTTGCATTCACAATGGTTTGTCCTCGTCCTCTCACATTGATTTAATGTTGTTATTTGCCTTACGTTCTGTGAAACAAATGTGTTTGTTGTGGAATAGTTTCATCACTATCCCTAACTCCACGGTTAAACGATAAATAAATAAAATTAAAAATAAATTAAAGGAGTTAATGAAAGTGTGCAGAGAGGACTTACCGCCACTGTTGAGGACTGGTTGGTATGCCAAACCAAGGCAGGAACGGGCGAAGGAATAAGTCCGATCATAAACCGTTGAATAATGACGTAGGCAGACTTCTAACAATCTCTTTTTTATGACTTCATAATGGTAATTAGTAATGGTAGTAGATCGATGTGTATTAATGTTATCTTATTATTTATTAAGCAAAGCTGTTTTAATTCCTTGAGTTAACATTTGTATCGTGTGTTCTCCTGTAGACCCTGAAACGAGAAGTGAATTTGCAGTCAACCTAAACTGGAGTATTTTAACAAGAAGTAACGTCGGCAGTGTTGGTGAAAAGCCTCCCGCCGAGTGTCTTGAAGCGCCAAGAAAGACAGTGCGATGGCGCTATGTACAATTCATGCTTCATATACCGTCGTATTCTACGCTCATCTCGATGTAATCAAAACGTGGTAAACGTACACACACGCAAAAAGAAAGAAGAAAAAATATGCAACGTCACTCATCGCTGTTGAATAATTTTTCGTTTTCACCTTTCGTCCAAATTAAAAATATGTCAGACCTTCAAGTTGCCTTTGCATACAAACATGCGAAGAAAAAACACACAGACAAATTGTGGTAGCAGTTATTTCTTATCGTGCTTTATAACTTTTACACTGACATGCAAATTAATTTTCGGTTTTCCGTTATGAAAATAAATTGGGAAGGACAGTTGTTGACACAGAAGGCTCAAATATTGACCGGTGATCTTCAGGTGAATGTTTTTAGTTTTTTTCTCCCCTCGTAATACTTCTGAGAAAATAGATTTACGACTCATTTATCGATCATTTCTCGATGTGGAAGGTTAAAGGAATATTACAGAGCGGCGATGGGTCTACAGCAACCCAAGCAAGGACATGTTAACTTGCACATGTAGGATACTCAACTTCAATTTCATGATTATAGGCTTACAAACTGAAATGGGTTGGAATGAAGAAAATGAAAAAAAAAAAAAAAATAGAGAAAGCAAACAATAATTAAACCAAGTGAACGATGGATTAATGAGTTTTTTGTTTCACAATTGGCAATTCCCAAGTAGCAAGTAGACTGTCTTTGTTCTTATACGTTGGTCTATCCTGAAGTAGCTCCATGGTTCTCAAACTTGAACACAGAGGGAACTCAGGTGATAATTTTGATCGCAATTGTGTGATTTGCGTAACTATTTGCAGATGCAATTCGTGTATGCTTTACGATGCTCACCAACCAGTTTGGCTAAGTGTTGGTTGCTTGTGCGAAGTGATGGTGGTTGAGAGTCAAGGGGGGGGGGGGGAGGGGGGCTGAGGTGAGTGGGTCGATCAGTGGGTATGGGTAGGTTGGAGTGGGTGGACGAGTGGGTCAATGGGTGGTCTGGTGAGTAATGGGGTTGGGAACTTCGTTGAGAATCAATGTCGGTTGTTGTTTGGGTCCGATTCGGAGGTTATGTTAAGAAAAAATGCCTTCATTTCTTGCTCTGAGCAACAGAGTTCGAGATTGAAAACAGTGACATATTTAAACGAGCACCTGTTCTATACTGGCAACAACAGAATAAATGTGCTAAACTAACTGTTCTCACACTACCGATACGGTATTCAATTTGTTCACGGGATTCCGATGTGACCGCTTTGATTCCTAGGGTGGTACCCCTAGTGTGCGTGTTTGACTTCTTTATAGACAAAAGTAAATCAATCCCATTTAAAATCCCATTAATACGGTGGTGGATTACGTAAGTGCTTTTCAAGTGGATCGAAGACAGTCACACATAAGGCTTTGTCGTCCACAAGGAATGGCAAAAGTCCGCACAGCCCATTCGACACATGCCCCTCTATAGGGTAGTATAAGGCTACTAATCTGATGGAGCATGGAGTCCATGTAATAGCTCCATGGATGGAGATATATTTCCTTTGACGCTGACTCTGGTGATGACGTCATCGTAGACTCATTTAAAATGAGTATGAGGCAAAATCTGGTGATAACGTCATAGTAGATGCATTTCCTTGTTCAAAGTTAAATAGAGGCATAAAGTACGTACTCATTTGATATTACTTGTGGGACGTTAACGAGGGAAAAATTAATAATGCATAAGAATCAAGGAAAATTATCTGTTTTTTCCATCTACTGGGGCACTTTCTGACTGAATTTGCAATTGGCAGCATCATTTTTTGCAAATCTGATGAAGAGATATGCTTACACCAAATTTGGAAGAAAAAAGTGCAAACAGTTGTCTGAGATATATATCACACAACTATAGTCTCAAAGTGGTTCTACGCACCCAAGCAGTAACCAGGATATCATGCATTTTATTACCTATTGAGACATGAATTTCCTTACCTTCATTAATTCTCTGATTGTAAGCTAATATTGTGACGTAATATCAGGTGTGACATAAGTGTCTAGAGAGACTACGAATCGGGGGGAATCTCACAGAACAAATCTTGGAGATTTGGTAGTTTGGGTAGTTTTGTTTCGTCAAGTTTCACAATATCTGGAGACGTACATGTCAGACCTGATAGACCTGACGAGGAAACTGTTATGGCCAGAGACATAAGGAAACTGGTGAGGAGATAAGTCTCAAGACTTGTCAAATACTTGATATCGTGTTATGGATTGGGTGGTCTAACGCAGCAAATTCATAGTTCTATTTAGTTAGGTTTCACATTCTGATCAAATTCATAGTTTTGGTTTCTCATAAGGTTTTACATTCGTGTCTCGAGACACACCTGATATACCTGACAGGTATAGGTTATGGTCAGAGGCATTAAGGGATACAAGTCGACAGACTTGTCCAAATGGATGATATCATGTTACGGATTTGCCAATAAAACGTGAAGTATTCATGAATATTCAATACCAGAGGGTATGATATCATGTGAGGATTGGCTGCCAATTCTTTCAGTCAACAGGACGTTGTATAAGCACCGTGCAGTTTTGCATAAATGAATATGCATTTGACACACTTTGTCGAACAAGAAGAGATTTAGACGAATGGTTGGAATTTCTAGACAATGAAGGGTTATTAGTTGGTCCAGATGTTCTTCGGAGAGATAGAACCTTGCTTTCGTCCATAGATACCCCACGTTTTTGGCAGACAAGGGCTCTTGAGCATTACTACAAAACCTAGTAGCTACAACTCTCCCATTTTGCCGTTTCCGGAGCACTGTATCAAAAGTCGGTAAGTCACATTTCTTTTGTTGAGGGTCCTTATAATGTGCAAAGTTTCTAAGCCACACTCTTGCAGTAATGTTTCTAGTCAACCACGTCATAGCTGAAACACTTACTTCCAAATGTAGCGAGGTTTTAGACGAAAAGCAGTGTTCCCAAAACCAAATATATTCCAGTCTATTTTCTGCAAACATGTTTCTGTTGTCATGGCTGCGTAAATTTTCATTAAAACAAAGAACTCTGGACGCTTCCTCTAAATTTTTTGTATATTTCTCATATCGATTTTGAAAGTTGGCATTCACTTACGTAGACTATCAGTGCCAGGGAATGACGCCAAGTGTTTTTGAAAAAGGATTTGCATCTTATCACCCTGAAGGTAACCCGAACTATAAACGAAAAGTAATTTGCGGTCACTGTGTTTAGGGCTTAGCCTATAGGTGGCTTTTAAAACTTATTTCGGTAAGGTACGACCAAAATCTGTAACTATCAAGAATAGCCTTGATAACCTTGATTTGAATAACAAATGAACAAATGAAAAAAGAATAACCTTGATTTGATTTGACAAATTCTAAATTAGTTGAGGTGGTCAGATGTGAACGCAATTCTTAAATCCTAGGGATGAAAGATTGCAGTACCTCACCTATTATAGGCTACTACACCAGACCAGACCACCATATACAAAAAAAAAAAGACTAGAGAGAGCATAATAAAAACAAAATGAAAGGTAAGGCTTAAAACAACATACAGAATGTTAGACAGTTGGCATACTACAGGAATATAAAGTAGAGGGAAAGTTAAAGTAATACATAGTGAAAGCTCTACAGGGTTTTGCCTTGGCTCATGAACATTTCTCGCTACAAATAAGTGTGTTCGGGGCCTTGTCGTAATGTAAGAATAAATGGCAGAGGGAATGGAAAATTTCACTTTAAAAGAGCGATATTTCTTAATTATGTGTATGAAATATGGCTCAATTTGAATAAATTTCCCTTTTGCGTTTAGAGAGTAAACTTAAACCTAACATTAAATTTTAGTTATGATTCGTGTCAGGTTTACTTGAGAACCATTATCAGACCATTAGTTGGTTAATTTTCACAAAAAAATGGATGGAAATTTTTTGTATCATCATTAGCAACCTTGACTTGTATCACTGATTTTACATTTGAGCCCTGACATGTAACTTTAAACGTAAACGTGGCGATTCGTGAGAGCATGAACCGTTTCGCAAAAAAAAAAAAAAAAAAAAATACCTTTGACAAAATAGGGGGCGTCCAACATGAACGATTCCAGGTGTTCTCCAGTTATGTTTGAAAGTATATTCGAAAATGCTCTGACACTTGCATGACTTGTACTATTATTTTCTTCATTTGTCAAGCAACTAGAAATTATCAAGTATTATGTAAGGTAATAATTTCATAAAGAATTATATCAAGAATTTAGAAATTATATTTCCTAATAGGACACCTTTCAGTTGTCGCCTAACCTTTGATGACCCATGTAAGATACCAGTTTTGTTGGTATCAATGACCATGTTACTGTCATCACACCGTCGACCGAATATCTGTGGAGTCTTCATTTAATTGAAAGTTCATTTGTCTTGCCGTAAACGTGAATCAGGAGAGCAATAAGAAAGAAAAATAAATCGAAATCATTAACGTACACGAGAAACAATGTAGTTGACCAATGATTGATCCCTGGGGCACTCCACGTAATAACCACTTATTTTGACATAGGCTAATTCGGTTACATAAACACATCCTTTCCTACCTGATAAATATGAAGTAAACCATTTTTTGACGATTGCTCAGAACATGGGTAAAACTTTAACTTTGTAATGAAACCTCATAATCAAAAAGATCAAACGCTTTCCTTTAAGGACATTTGACATGAAAAACACATTTTGGAGAATTTGTCATTAAAAATGTTGAAAATAGTCACAATTTTCACGAAAATCCATTAAAAGTTGACCATTTTACTAGCAATTTTCTTTTGCAATTGCATCATGACGAAACATAAAAGCTAAATAGGCAACCTTTTTGTGACGTACAGAGAAGGACTCACCTGATATGCCTTATCTTATCCTTCATTTATTTAACCTTTCTTTCAGGCAAGAACTGACTGAATTTTACATGCCCTGTGGGTTTATTTTAGAAGCACACATTCCCGCCTTTAGAAATATTGATATCACTTACCAATGTGAGACCCAGTAATTAAGAGATAAAATGTAAAGGCCTAACAAAAGAAGTACTGACACTGTGGAACACCCTATATAATCTGTTTAGCATTTTCATCAAACTTTGAAAAGTCATCCTGTATCTCAAAAACAGTAATGGATAGAAACACAATTCCAATGGATTATCACTCAGGATTTCACCCTGCAACCTCTGAATGAAGTTAACTCTTTTCTAGATGCAAGTCACGTGGTCTTCTAAGTCCAAGAGGTTGATCCTATGATGTTACCATTATCTATAGATATCTAGAGATCCAATAAACGCTCTTCGAATATGGAAAGTGAATTTCATATTTTCGTTTGACTGCAGTTTTGATTGTTTTTATTATTATTATTTCACTTTCAGGTCAAAATGAGCTTTATCGAATCAGAGCCGGCGTCCGGAAGTGACACCGCTGAAGAGCTGCCTACAATCGATCTGCAAAAAGCTGCTTATAAAGACCGCCCTCCACCTGTTCACTCCATGGTGCGTTCGGCGATAGAGGCTAACTCAGACCGAAAGGGCGCCACCGTCCAAGCGATACGAAAGTGGGTGATTTCGAACCATCCGGAGGTGGATCAAAATCGCCTCAAGGGCAGGTTGAAAGTGACCTTGGAGAAAGGATTACAATCCGGAGAATTCCTACGTCCCAAAAATTCTTCGGAAGTGACGAGCGTCCTGATTGGCCGATACAAACTCGGTAAGGCGCCGAAGAAATCAAAAGCCGCCAAAAAAGTTGCGGACGGTAAGAAGAGGAAGAAGAAGAAAGCACACAAAATGGCGGAAAACGGTGACCGGTTGGAAAATGGCGAAGAAAGCGACGAGGGACCTTCCATGACACCACCGCGACGACAGCAAGCAAAGAAAGCCAAAGCCATTAGACGGGCTCATTCCCTCTCACCGAAAATCCGTCAGAGCAAATCCAAGAAGCTGAGAAGAAGCATCTCGCTAACTCCCGGTAAACCGGTACCGCGTAAGAACAAACCGGTTGCTAAAAAGAAACCGGCATCTAAGGAGCCGGTGGAGAATAAACAGTCCGCTAAACAGAAGGCGAAACAAAAATCTAGCAAGAAGACCGCCAAAGACGACGAGGGAACCGCGAGACAGAAACCGGGGAAAGAAAAGAAAGCCAAAGAAGCAGCAGCAGCTACAAAAGACAAAGCAGAAACTAAGGGGAAAAAGAAAACCAACATGAAGGCTAAAGGCGATAAATCGAAATCCAAAGAGAAGAAGAAGAAGAGTAAAGAGTGCTCATGAATACTCACTGACTCTACTATCCTTGGCAAAACAAACTTGATATCGGCCCTATGGAAAAGCCATCACAATTATGACGTTGCCATGTAAATGATGAAGATTAAACTTTTAAAGTTGTGCCAGTATCAGTATATCGTAATTATGAAGATACTTCTCTTTCAAATGAATATGGCGATATGAGGTCACGTGTTACGACATTGTTATGTAAGGTATATGATTATCGAACGAATTAAGCATTGCTAGCGATAAATAAACGCGCTTTTCTTGTGTCCTAACAAAATAATACCAGATGGTTAAGGCTTTTAAAGTACCACCAAAAAGCAATGGAAATTTTCTTCGTTTTTGCCGTTTTCAATTTGGCTCGCATCATTTTGAATAACTCAGTTTTTCAGTCAAGTTCATTTCCTACCTGTGTTTCTGTTTTTCTACTTCATTTTAAAAATAAAACCAATCGAAAAATAAATATGTATATACTAAATGAATACGAGTATTGATATATTATGACGTTAAATTTTGTATCCAAACATAATCTAAGCCATATATTTCAAAAGAATTACAGAGCAGAGTTATATTCGTTACTTTAATCTTTCCTTTAGATTTTTTGTTTACTTTGTGTGTGAAATAAAGTTTAAGTTTACGAATTATGTGTGTTTTCTCTGTCTTACGAGGAAGTTAAACGGGAAGTGGCTCTGTAAATAATGGCGTGTTAAGGGATCAGTAGCGTTCTTTCTGTGGACTGAGACCATGTTGCCCCTCTTAATTAATGCATAAATAGGGGCCTCCTTCCGTACGGAGGGCCCTTTGTAAAGCAACCTGTTTTTTCACGTAATGCGGAAGGTATTGCTCTGTCGAATCTATTGATGAATTTGTAGAAAACATTTATAGCCTGGAAACAATGTGTAAGTATCCGTGCAAATGTCCCTAACTTAGACATTGCATCGATCCCCCACCCACCCCCCCCCCAAAAAAGTGTCTTGTTGGTTTGAGAGCGAGGCTCATTGATACTTATCGGAGAAATGTATCCGCTATCCCGAGAGCTAAAAGTGAATCTGCACGTTTGTGCAAGCGAACACAGTCACTTGAACAAAGAAATAAATACAAAAGCCGATAAAGAGAGAAAAAAAAAATGAAAAAACGTAGTAATAACCACAAAGGAAATACATCAAGTTGACCAGCATGTTCCACAATTTTGCAAACAGTTCTTTCTTCAATATTGAATCTCTATGAAAATAACGCGTCGATTATATGCATCGTTCGCCATACTCCTGTAAAGTCAGGAATAGATATTTTCCTTCTAGTGCAATCTTTGGGATCATGCTACGACGATAACCAAAAAATTTACCGACGAAGTTCCTACATGCTGCCCTCTACTTTGCCTTTCACTTCGCTTGCGGATTAGCAAGTTGATTTCGCTTATGTTGCTTGGGTATACTTTGCTTGCCTACTTGACAGTGCCTGTGATTTTCGGTAAAGGAGTTTTTCAGTTATTTTTAAGTTTTCCATTGGCTATCGTTGGCTAAGCATGAGACTTAAGTAAAGAAAAAATCGTTCTAAGGCATAAAACTGAGCGTGAAATTTCGACGTTTGCAAACAATGTGAATTCACGAAGATGTATCTGTGATGGCATTCTGCATATGGGGACAATAATCTTGAAAAGATGAATTTATTCGCCAGTTGGTTTGCAGTGTGACACTCCTACAACGGTTTACGCGTTAACTGCGCTACACATTAACTAATGCTTCTCTTACTGACCAACTCGTTTCGTGAGGCTTTGCTTCCTCCATGCAAGGTAGTCTGTTCACCGAGGATTAGTCTGACAAATATCGCATAAAATTGCGAATGTGACTAAATATTGCTGCTGTGTCACATGCATGCAACTTCAATACGTCTTACAAAACAAACTTCAAACGTAGTCAAGATTTATTTACTTGGCTCAGTGCCAAGGCTGTCTCTTAACGGCATTTTGAGTCTCTAACAGTTTATACGATCCTCTCATGAGTGAGATTGAAATGTGACGGTGAGGAAAAATCTGGACCAATGAAAAGTCTCTGCCATAATGCCATTCAAATTAGGAAGAAAGTTCTTCGTCTGAATTGGAGAATGGACGTTCATTATGCATCGGTGATCCATCGATTCATGTCTCTATGACATGTCCTCAGCTATCAATAGGAGGACAGGCAAAACCGTTTAATGTGGTCTACATAATGATTAAAGCGATTGCTTGTGTACAGAAAAACCAGAAAGATGAGATTACGTTTGATCTTGACTTTTTCTCTATACACTCGAAGTTGTGCTACATGGACGGGCTACATCTTTCAATGAACGAAAAAGACAGGAACTATTTCGACAAGCGACGGTATCAGCAGTAAAAATAGAAATCATGTTTGATACTTAACGGCTCTTATGATGAGCGCCTCCACAATGAATATGCAACAGCACATTTCCCATTAACCTAATCCTCACAGAATTTCCATAATGTGCTAAAATCATGTCTCGAGAAGACCCTTTTCCGCATGATAGAACATGACGTGATATCGAGGGATCCCATCATGGTTAGGGTTTGTTCCTTCGACTGATGAAACCTTATCATGTATGATATCATCTGAGGACTGGCTGCAATTCAGAGTCACTGACGATCAGTTTGTTGGTTATTTGTAAATACAGTGCTTCCTTTCGCCAAATACTGCGATTCCCGATACCGACCAAGGAGAGATGAATTGATAAGTATGTTTTCAATCCTCACATGATATCATACATGATGAGGTTTCATCCAAGGGACAAACCCTGACCATGATGGTGCGTCTCGATATCACGTCGTGTTCTATCATCCAGAAAAGGGTTTTCTCGAGAGATGATTTCAGCACATTACGTGAACTCTGTGAGGACTAGGTGATGAATTGCTTTGACTACTCGAATATTCAACACTAGTTTACTTCCCATTGGCTGCATTGTTCCAAGAAACACACACTTGGTTTTGAATACAAAGAAAAAAAGACTATCAACCGCTACATTATCGTATTTTACCCATTTTGTCGTTTAGGTCAGGGGAATTTGAAATCATATTACAGAAATTAACTAACTGAAACCTTTATAATTGTCCCAAATTGTCTGAATGGTGGTATGAATGGTCTTGTCAAACTTTTGGACATGGAATTTTAATGTTGTTACTTTATATCTACCCACTCAATCACTTTCAGTAATGTAGAACTGATAAATGTTGGCCTATATATGTTTTTTTTAAGCGAAATTGGCCCTGTTAGATTGTTCGTATTTGTATGTCGAAAGCTGAAATACTTCACCGAAAAAAAAGAAGCAACCGAACAAACAAACAATATGGCTTGGAAAAGTCGGTAAGATTTAATCAATTTTCATCTGAGCCTCTTCTGAAAGAAAAGATTTCAGGGGGTGTAATGTGAAGACGTACCGTACCCCCGTATTTAATTCCATCAGTTTATATGTCACAATTTGCATTCCGGTAAAACTATTATATAGCAAAATCGTTCACAACTTCAGAGACGTGGAGTAAAATTCTTTTCACGTTTGGGCTGACGAAGTCAAGACTACCATGTAACTTGAAGAACAATACCGGTACTATATAACTGTGAGACGGAGGATGGAGGGGGGGGGGGGGTGATACGGGAGGGAGTATCGAGGGAAGAGTGAAGGGGAGAGTGTGCGGGGTACAGTTAGATCATCATAACAACGTGTTTCTTCTATGCATTGGTAACCATCTACTCAGGTTGATATTCTATCTTCGCTTTGGGGGGCAATAGAGAAACTCATATCTGTTGAAGGAAGCAAAGTGTCTTAACTATAATCGTAAATAAATTGTGATTAATTGTTGCATAGATAAGAGACAATAAAGTCTTCCGGTGGTTCGTGAAAAATGTCAAGTGTTTCCTTAAAAGTTCGCACAAGTGACCCTTAAAGCGACGATTCCAGCTTGGCATTTTACGTCACATACATAAAAAAGAACTACTTATGTTAACGTTAATAGTTACGTCCTTTATATCGGTATGTGTGGGGTTAATAAAAAAGTTGAAAGGGTGATAGAGGAGGTAGATGAGCTAAGATAAAGGATCCACCTCCTTACGGCTTTTGAAGTTCTGACAGAACTACTCATTCAAGTTTCGAGCTTTCTTTCTAAATAAATATATAACGTATGTAAGACTTGCTGACGTAAATCTAGTGGCCGGTCAGAAATGATTCCGTACGATTATACCAATGCAATTCAACATCATTGAGCTCTTCAAAACAATACACACCCTCCCTTTCCCCTTCCCTGCAAATACTCTCCTACAAAGGTTCCGAGGGTAGACCTAAAGACCTCAAAAGCCGTCCATTTCTGCTTCCTTTCATCATACCTTGATGCTTTAATGTAAAGTCTATAGGCCCACGAAAATTTAGGCATTTTATATATTTCAAAAAGGTGGCGTTATCAAGTTCTCTTCATATTGTATACGTCTCTTTTTTTTTTTTTTGTATAAAATGTTTTGTCACTGTTGATCATTCGCCTGATTACTGGGGTCCGAAATTCTATGAGCAGGACATCTAATTTAAAATTTCGGGCCATTCTCTCAGAGTTAATACTGTCCCTTAGGTCCAGCCGAGCTTAGTAATATGGCATTGTGTCCTACCATACTTTCACCACAACGTTTCATATGTTGATAATTATTCATTCATTCAAAATTACGCAATGACGTGTGTCGAATACAATTCATATGGCTGGCTGGTGACTGCATCGACGTCACAGTAGAGCGTATTGTTTTCTTCAGAGAGTGGAAACGAATGTCTTAAACTTCAAGCACACAATGGAAAAATTTTGCTTTAAACCCAGTTGCTTCTTTGAGTTCAACATTCCATTCTCGAAAATAATAAACTCAACATTTGAAGAACTTGACGTCAATGACTTTTTTCTTGTTTTGAATGTCGGCTAAAAACAAATATGTAACTTAGTTTAGTTTGCACTTTCTGTATATGGTTTAGTGTTTTACGAATCATGTGGCCATGGCAACGCCGTCGGTTGAGTATGTGCGTGTGTGTGCGTGTTTAGAAGTGGGGGGGGGGGTGGTAATCAACATGAATGAAGCGCCTCCTCATTGTGTAATAAGCGAAACAGCTTTATACGACCACTTGACGTAGAAGGTTGCTAATGTTGACACATTAATGTACTCCCGACGCCGAACAATTCAATTCATCGGAAGAAAATGACTTAAAAAAAATGCAAAGAAAATGAAAAACCACAAATCGTAAATTAGTGTTTACTACACACTGAATCTAAAGACCGAAAAGAAAATTGTTTACGTGATCCCTTGACATGGGGGGGGGGGTTGAGAATTCGATCAAAACCAGTGAAAGAAGAGTTCCTGAAAATGTTGAAAATAACGATGATACGAAATCGTATGAGTTATGTACTGGAGATTGCAGTGTTTACGTATAGATGGCAAGAAGGAATTAAAGAAGACAAGGTGCTTTATATACGGAGATGTTATATCAAAAATGTTACTCTCCACTTTTCAGAAGATAGCTGAAATGTTTAGGTTTTCTTCTTTTAAACATCTAATCATTGGCGAACGGTGTCGTTATTGGAATGCAATTATAATACCATTCTAACCAAGTGCCAAATATGATAACAATTTACGGACTACGGCAATAAAATTGCAATTAAATCGCGTTCCATGCTCCTGATGTTGCATGCGCATTTCTAAGTCTTCTCGACAGCATGGTATAGTTATTTTTCATTGTTGTTGTTGTTTGTTGTTTATTTCATTTGTCATATAAGACATTGCAGTAATCTCGTGGCTAACTGAAATTGTGTGAAGAAAAACAAAACAAAAAAAAAACCATGCAATTATACACCCAAAAATTGTGTTTCATTGACTGAAATAAACACGGGCCACTTTTTGGTTAACACTTCCACGGAGAGATGTTTTTGAAGCATGACAATTGGGAGAGATGGAGAGGGGGGGGGGGGGGTTGGCGGGCGAGGATCAGTTGGATGATCCAAAAAATCCGGTTGTCCTGTCACTGAACTTACAGAAGGCCAAAAAAGCTGTTTAACAAGAAGTTCAATCTCTCATGAAGTAAGCAGGATTGCGGAAATAACGATGGCTTCATCGGAAAGTTTGCAAGTTTGCTCTGAGGAGATGTTTGCGGAGAGCCTTCGTCGTCTGCAAATGCCCTCCAACAGTTCACCATTATCACGAGTCCTGCACTGACCGTAGTGGAGGGGCGGGGGGATGGGGTCGGATGTGGCGAACAATAAGATCACGAATAAAAAATAGCGCCTTTCGTTTACGTCATAGGTTTTTGTGAGATTCAAGGACAGTACCACACGCTGTAGGGCTTCGATATTTTGGTTTCGTTCAAAACGGGAAAGATCAAACTAATTTCTCTTCAGTGTTTGGACAACATGTGGAGACCCATTGACGTCATTGTGTAAAGTGCACGTACACTTTTCTATTCCGATAATGAAGGTCTCGTGGCGGGGATATTGCCTTGCTGGTCTTCATAAATCTATCTGCTCTTCCTCTGCAAAAGGCGTTCTCGTGTACTAGTGACTCCAAGCCACATGCGGCGGTCACTGGAAAAAAAACAAAACTCTGTTTTTGGCAAATGTCGTACAAAACTGCGTCGCCATGATGCTAAACTTTTGACAGTGCTTTTTTTTCAGTGTTTCTGAAGTGAACTCATCTCATGACAAATAGGTTTCAAGCAAGTTTCGAAAGGTACGTAGACCGTAGACCATCCGTTTTGTTGGGAAAACATTAAATTCCAGGTATAAGGTCTGACTTCAGATGCGATAAACCGGCATTATATGTTATTACAATGCAACTCAGGATATATTTGATATTCAGTAGAAGCCATTTTTTGTACTGATTCCGTAAGTACCGTACCTGTACCACAATGTTTTTTACATAAGAAATACAAGGCCGGGAAAACCATTTGACTTATCCGAACTACCCGAAGCGGTTCATTGTATCTGGCCATTGACATATGGGTGGCGCACGGTCGGGGCCGCACTGCTCTGATGGGTCATTCTTAGCACCTTTAACAGCCCCCCCCCCCCACCACCACCCGACTCATCCCTTCCCTCTGCTCATCCCCGCATCTCATTGCCTCCAGGCCCTCTATTACAGAATGAGTTCGCAATATCAGTACAGTGCCATAATTATTCACAATAACCAAGGTAGGATGCGGGAACAAAAAAATATCGCCCCTCCTTTTATCCCGGTATAGTAATGTTTTCACCATCACAGTGTTTTCCTTATGAACGGGTTTGTTTTCCTTGTTGCCACACAGGAATGGTTACCATAAATGTTTTAATTGTGTGGAGATGTTGAAGATTACGAGGATGGGGTGTTCTAACTTAAGCAGTGGTTACCAGGGCAGAGTATCTCTACATAGATGTAAACAAAGAAGAGTTTCATATTGAAATGTTACCCAGTCTGTACAGCAAAGTATCTACAGCAGAGAATAGACGCCTGGTCATATAAGTTGCTATAATAGGCTTACTTGTTTACATCACGAACTGACATCTCTATAGGTTCTATCATAAGTATCCAATAATGTGAATGCAGGCCTATATTATCCGCCACATAAAATGACGTCACACGGTAGCGAAAACTGATCAATTTTATCAGACGGAATATATGCTCGACCGTGAAGCCCACTCCCCACCATGCAACTCCTCACCCCCTCCCACCCTGGGGCATTCCATGCAAGATTTCAATCCATTTGGGGGGGGGGGGCAATTGTGCAGTTACACAGTTATACTACACCAGCCAGTATAAGACTTAACCAGATGTGTAATGATATTAATGATAATAAACAGATGAATAAACCAGATGTTAGTAATGTACTTGGGTAGAATATAGCCATAAAAGAAACTAGGAGACATTTCCTGCGTATATACTGCACATACCTTACACTACGCATGTACATACTTCGACTAAATGGTAACTTAATAACCTCAGTTGTAGTCAGGGGTGGCAGCAGAATACTTTGATAGGGGCAAACGCATACAGATGAATTGTCGAAGGTCTAGGGGAGGCTTTACGGGGAAAGTTCCCCTTCCCTTTGAGAATTGTTTTTAACCACCAGTTAACCTAAGACGCAAATTGGTGCCATATTTTGAATCTTGTGAGGTCATACTTTCTCCTTTATTTTCCTCCTATAGAATCCTATAATTTCCTGGTAGGTTAATCCAACATTTTCTACTGTCCATTAGAATTTGTTTTTTACATGTCGAAGATTGTAATAGGTCACATAGCTATAGGGTAGCTGAATAAAAAGGAGCTCGTTTAGTGATACTGCTAACTGTTGCAAGAGAAAGCCACTCTGTTGGAATAAACATTAGCCCGAGATCAAGTACAATATATGCTCTTCAGAAGTCGATTTTATTTTTCTCGTTTCCCTGCTACGATATAAGGCAAACACGGGAAATAAACCAAGAGTGGAGGTATCGAATTTCAAGAGTGCCCAAAATGGAGAGCAAAATTTCGAGATTTTTTTTTCGGTGGATAATTAGTCTTTAAACTCCTGGATGTCTCGTTTTTCTTCTAAATTCTAGAGAGATGTATCAGCCTGCCCTCATGCGTCTCCTCTTTTCTTTCTCTTTTGTTTCTTACTCTCGTCCATCAAGCGTCTCTTTCCTTTTCTCATTTTCTTCGTATCCCACTTCTTTTCCTTCTCTTCTTTACCCTTTACCGCAAATGGTAGATGGAGGAAGGGGTGGGGGACTTACCAACCCTGTTGCGCCGCTCCTAGGCAGGATATCTTGCCTGACCTTTCCCCCAACCTTTGTTACCTGTTGACCTTACCTAACTGCTTGATCAAATCTAACTATAACTGTTGAGGTCATTGGGGTCATTTGGTGCCGATAACATCAATGAGAGTCTTTCCAGGGAGGTGCACCTCCCTGTTTTTTCAGGGGTGCCAGAAGAGGGGCGAAGGTAGAACGAGCAAAGTAATGTATCCAAATAAAGCCCACTGGTCTTTCAATACTACGCGTCTTTCAAGCAATCAATGACTGGAACAGGAAGGGACGGCGGAGGAGTCCGCTCATTTTTTTTCTTCTCTTCCCAGAAATTTTAAGGTGAAAAAACATGATCAACATCAAGTAATATGTGCCTCTGGCTTTGCTCCCTCTATTCTTTGCTCCCTCTATTTCTAGTTTTGCCCCAAGGAATCTGACTTGGCTACGGGACTGAACAGGAGACGGTGAGGGGGGGGGGGGGGATTGTCTTTCTGTGGCACCATACCTTTCCGGGGCGAGCTTAAAGATGCAGTTAATATGACAACCTTCACGTGTAGGCCTACCATCAATTTTCCAATGCTAAGACAAACAAAACAACATACTTTTAAAATCCTACTGACGAGATTCGTGGGGAGCATATATATATATATATATATAAAGTTCTCTGATTATTATTGTCATCGTATCCTTGTAATCACCAGGAATCACATTCTGTTTGATCAAGTCTACTTAGTTCACCCAGTGAACCAACTTGTTTACCTATACTCCCAGGCCATTGATCTGTCACGTCACTTGTTGTAATGTTTGCGGATAAACGGTTTAAAAATGAAAAAAAAATGAATAAAATGTGAAAAGATAGCAAGACAACAAAGCTGAAAACTGATTATTACCACAAGGACATGCATGAGAGATCAACCCTTTACCCCCATTTGGTGAAATATTTCCATCTTACGTGCCAAATCAAACGTATCTGCCTCAAGTCCGGATGGCGAATTGAAAAGTAACGAGGCATGCTATATACGCCAACTACTTGATATGACCTGTTAGACTGGAAGACAGTAATTAATTCGAGAGAAAGTTGTTTTTCTTCCGAGGAACACACCTGTATGTGTACACGACTCCTGATATTATAAATGCCGACATCAAATATAACCATCTTTTTATGAACGTATAAAAAAAAAATATGTTCTTGCTTATAGGATGGTACTTATCCATCATATTGTACCCTCTAGATACCGCTCTTTCCGTTTTTCTTATGTAGAAACCCCACCCCCCCCCCCCCCCGACCACCAGTTTTCGATCTCTCTCACCCTCTTATTCAAACCAAAAAGGAAATCGAATAAAAAAGAACACTTGTGATTCGTATTTTACTGTTGGTGTGAAAGACGTCATTTATTTGAAGGGTATCAACAACGATAAATGTTTTATTGGCGGGAAACACTACCCTGGTTACGACGGAACTATGGCGGTGACGTCCGCTCCTGAAATGACGGTATATCACAGACGTACATATATGTATATACATGAGCCAAACACCTGATGACCGGTTCCCATTATCCAATAGCACCGTAAATCAAAAGAACCATAAAAAAGAATATTAACATTAGCTAAAACAATAAAAATCAAAACCAAAGGAATGCAACTGAGGGCGCTATTACAGTTATCGTCACCATAAACACGATAAGATCGTAAATCTTTTCAACCTTTTTTTTTTATTAACATCTATATATATATATTCTAAGGCTGGTAACGTAATACGAGACATCACATGACAAAATAAAAATAGTTTATGGTATTTTCGTGGTAATGTGCACGCTAGATCCACCGTTGTCGGAATACCATCGGTACCCTTTTAGGAGGTGATATGGTATCGCACTGGCATTTACGCTTCGAAAACAATTTACGTAAACAGTGAGTGAAGACATGTTGACGTACGAAGTCACCGTTTGCGAATTCAGGAGGTTGAGGCTCGGTTAAGTTTTTGGTGGTACAATCTGGACACGGTAGGTACGCATGGTTGTTCCATGCAGTTAAGCAGCAACTCCCTGTTCCATGTAGCCCCTTTGCCGTTGGTTTGTACTGAGATTTACACAGATTGACCCAACTATTGATGAAATATGAAATAAATCTATATTTGGTTGAATATTATGCCCTTTTCACATTGATTTGTTTGATTCATGTCTCCATTTTTGTTTTGTGTGCGCGTGTGACACGAATTGCTTTACAGTTATCAATAAATTAAGGTTCAATAAGATAATATCTTCATAGACCCACTAAAGAAATCAACTATAAATACCGTGGGTAATTTCAGTGACATATCTCCAATTGTGGCGGAACAATTCAGGAAGGCCCCTTTGGCCCACAAAGTGGTGTTCGACTATACATATATAGATATATTTCTCTTCGACTCGAATATAGTGATATCGTGGAAAATATATTTCATGAACTTACTTTGTGTCAGTTTGGAAGAGTAAGCAGTGAACGGGATGAAGCATTAAATAATTAATCTTTCTGCTCCTTTGGTTTTCTTGCCATTTTGAACATAATGCATTGATCTCATTAAAATAGCTTTAAGGTGGAATATATGTTGAAAATTTGTGAAAGTCAAAATGTTATAGCCACTACATGGAGAAAAAAAAAACATTGTCTGAGACTCATTTTTGCATACATGAATATTCCTATCCATTCCCAATGGTCTGTTTGATTTCAAGTAACGACGGTTGGCTGCTATGCTTTCTTGGAGTGTCTGAATTATGTAGGGCCAACAAAAATGTCTAGGCTATTTTCGTATGCAAATATCTGGAAGATGAGTGCATAGTTCTCTGTCAGATTTTGTGACAGTTGATTTTTTCCCCTATACTTTCTCCTCTCTGAAACACTGACGAGGAACGAAGGTACTTGACCAGGGGATTGGTCAACTCATATTTCAGCTTAAACATTTCTTCTCTTCTGAATTGTGTTTTTTTGTCTTTGCGCATTGCATTGCCATGATATGGTATGAAATACAGCTCAAGAAAACCGAGACATTTTACATCTAATTGACCGTGTTTTTGTATCCTTAACTGAATGGGATAGAATAACACAATGGGGTAACACAAATTACCTCACAAGCTAAGAGGTTGGTAACGAGATACACTCCACATTTCTTTTGTCTAGGTGAAGAACAGTGATTTTTGGCTACTTCAATTCAGCATGCATCCAGACCAAGTGAACTCCACCTTGGGATGTCACGTGACTAAATAAAGATGTTTGACCGGTCATCAGGCTCGTGTCACAATTGACTTTGCCCGCGGTTCAGATCAACATGCGGGAATCATGAATCTTACAAATCGTCGAAAACATTATACATCAAACACCCAGTCATGTGAAGATGAGGAACTTGCCAGGCAAGCTAATGGGGTTGAACTCTAAAGGGAGAGGGGTTGAGTAGGCGTTTGTTACATCGCAGCCCACACTTCTCACTCTCTATCAAGCATTGGGGGGGGGGGGGGGAACTGACCCACTGGAGGGGGAGGGGGGGTCATGCAGGTATAGGAGACGGATGGTCACCCTAACGTCCTCCTTCATAATCACATACAGTACTGGTATTGCCATCACACTAAATGGAGACTCCAATTTCACAGGTTCCATTCATTGGAGGTTTATTGCTATTACCTAATCTAAAATTATTATTTCGTTAAAGGTTGGACAAGGAGGTTCGTAAACCCCTTTTACAGTCCCCCCATCCCCATTTTTCATTTTAACAAAATTATACTGTACAGATTGTTCCAATTTAGGGAACAAATCTAAAAATGTCACGACTTGATTGACACAATCCACCAGAATAAACTGGTGGGTTTTAATGAGAAGTGTATGTTTCGTCCGTTCACAATGCTTCATTCATGAAAACAAAAGACACTGTGCTAAGGAATATACAGGATTTACTTTAAAAAATAGGAAAAAAAAACTGTGAACTTAATAGATAGAGGTGGTGAGATGCAGTAGGATGTGAAAAGGGTCTGGGTTGAGATACTGACTTGGTCAATACACAAAGTTATCTTTGAATTTATTACTTTGTTACTCACCTGTTCTCCAACAAACAATATTTACCCACATGTACCCACCACCAATCACCTTCTGACCCACCTGGTCCCAAGACGTGGGCGAGATTCCAGGCCACGCCTGCTTATGAGAGACAGGGCTTCACTGAAATGTGAATTTCATCAAAACCGAAACATGAAAACCAAAACGGAAACATCGCTGGAATATTCGATCGTATGCAAATTTTGTTACTCATTAATAACTGAAAATAATGAAAATAGTGTATGAGTGAAAATCGAGGAGATTTAGCACTTTTGGATCTCTACTAACATTAAATAAGAATACTTTCTTCTTGACGATGCGACTTTTGTTTCAAGCCTGAGGTGTACCATAGATAGCAAAAACACCCAATTTAGTAGAATTTGGTCGACCCGGACATCTCATGACCACTTTGTCAGTAAGCAGGAGAAATGTCCCGTGGCTCAACGGAGGTCATCCCTACGGCTGCGATGCTGATGACGCATCATGAAGAGATGTTCGGAGTGTTGCATGAAATGCTTCAATCGACGTAAGTTAAAATTTGACTTAAATCAGGTCAAAAGTTTTTACTTTGAGACATATGTACTAATTAAAAGTGTTGGTGGCGTGTATTACAGTAATTCTTGACACAATGACAGTAGCCTAGGTGTTCATTAGAATAAATGGAGTACAGAATCGTTGGCCCTGCGGCGTTAATACGTGATTTCAATGGAACATCTCTTTTTTGGGGGATTCCAATTCATAGAACAATTAAAAATGTCATGAACATCTCTAAACATAGCTTTTAATTTATTATGCACTGATTTAGTGTTTATAAGGGATACTGCTTAGAATTGCATTGTAATTAATGGCCAACATGATGATAATTCGAACTTTCGTTCTAAACCAAGCCCCTAACAAATTATACAAGACAAACTCACTGAAGCGAGCAACAGAATTAAAACTTTTGAGAAACTTTTTTAGAGGGCGCTATGTCGGGAAACCAAGTTTGTTTGTGACTTTCTTGAATCGCTCAGCAGCAGTAAAATAATCATCCTTAGGCTACAATGGAGGAGTATGACGAGAGTTGATGGAAACACGGGAACGACACGGAAGGATTTATATTTATCTCGTCCTATCTGGTCTGTTTGGGAACCTTCGAACCACAATACCGTAAGTATTAAACTACAGAATATCATCAGATCGCTATACGTGCTTGTATTTTAGCGAATTTGGAGTGATTTCTGTCGGTCGTTGATCGGGAGTGGTAGCCTAGCGCTGGTATCTGTGTGAGATCTGTTATGTCGTATTGCCATATGCAAGCTGTATGTCATATATTTACAGCACAATGTGTGGTAAAGGTGTACTACTATACTACTGCTACCAGAAACTGGTACTTGGCAGTAGCAGTAGTAGCGCAATAGGGTTAAATGTAGACCTAGCCTAGGCGCTACTGTAACTTAGGCTTACCAATAGACCGATTACAAGCTTAATGTCAGCTACGTACAGCGCAGCAGCCTACAGAAGGCTAAAGTTTGGCCTTACTTCTAGCTTGGTTGTACAGTACAGTACAATGAATAAGGTACAGTTGTGTGTAATGCATTTTTGGTGTTTGTCTTAATATAACAAGTGCAGCAGCAATATTAGTAATATTACACCGTGCAAGGTGTGAGCCCATTTTGGTTGTCATCAGTCAGTATTTCATTGACTGATTTGGCAAGTATGGATCTAGCCCAGGCCTAGATGAAATAAGTTAGGCTTACGTCTGTATTACTTACTAGGCCAAGTACATTGCGGAAACCACATCTGCTTACAGTGGCGACAGCAATGACAGAGAGTCTGTGTTACGCCATGGAGAGTAGGCTAACCTCTGGTATAAAGTAGAGCTTGATAAAAAAGAATTCTCCAAGTTATGTCTTATGTTGTTGTTTGTGTCTAATGATTTCGTTTCTGTATGAACACTGTTTCAGCTGTTACCTATAAAATTGCTTCCGCTTGTGGCTACTGTTGTCGTTTGTCTACCGCTTTGTTCGTAAAATAGGATTTGCACAGCAGGAATTCCACCAAAACCACAAAAAGGGGAGATTAATTACTCCTAAACCCCAAGTCCAAAGTGTTGCTTTCCTTGGCCAAAGTTACAAGTAGGTTCATGGGAACAAATGCTTGTACCAAGGGCCCTATAAGGTGCAATTTGAAGGGTCTTAAAGGCCAGTTATTTATGTTCTTAAGTTCAAAACTTCTGCAAAAGTGTCCTCTTCATAAGAAAGAAACCAAAATACTGACATGTTTTAATTTTGTCAAGTATGATGGGGGGGGAGGGATTTTACCCACCTTTTTTGGGGAAGGGGGACAAATCTTCCCTTTCTCCCCCTTGACGGAAACCCTGCATGCACTGTCCACAATATTTGTATGATCAGCGTTACATAATTAGTGGAGACATTTTCGCAGCTGGTACATGACCAAGAAACAGCGAAGTAACTACCACTGCAGATACACTTGTGTTCACTTCTACCCCTTCCCATCTGAAAATCATGGATATTTGGGCTGTTTTGGATTCATTAAGTAGCATGAGTCGAGTACAGTCAATCATTTTGATTTTAAAATATGAAAACTTGATTAAAATATATACTTGACTGTGATATTCAGTGATGTGCCTTTTAAAACTTTCTGCTACGTTTTGGTTGTGTTAAAAATGAATAATTCCATGGAAATTTATGTTTTAAATTTAAGTAGGCTTTCCATAACTCAAGACTTATGATGGAACCTGAAGTCAATCAACAGTGTCCAAAAGTAATCATGAGTATTTTCTCTACTATCCAAATTTTGAATGAGTTTCATCAAAGACATTCTGGTTAATGTTTTGGTGGGATGTGAAACGAGCTATAATACTGAAACTTGAAAATTTGCCTGTGAGTAAAATGTTTCCATGAAAATGAAAAAAAAGCACGCAAATGCTTGCTGTTGATATTATTTGAAGTAAATATGATGCAGGCAGTGCGTACTTTGGCATCCCTTTGCATCCACAAAGCCTCACTGGGGTTAAGAATGTGTCAACTCAAAGAAGTGATTGAGTCAAGCCACAGTACGTATACAGTAATTCACTCTTGGTGTTTCTGCACTGAGGATGGAAATCAATTCAAACCTGCTTGACCTGTGCAAGGTGACCTGCTGGCTGCTGTGCAGTAGATTGACCTGGTACCCGAATAAACTCTAACGACGCAGGTACATAGATTCACGGTCAGTGATCTTTGGAACTAACACCACAATGTAAATACTGTACATGAAAGTTACATTGAATTTATAGTGTAGGGACATTCATGTATTCTCGGTGTCAAAAAACAGAGGAACTTCATTACGGTGTAGCTACCTGCCTTGGAATGCACTATCATTCTTTAAACTTTTTCAGCATGTTGAAATTTTGTCATTGATCGATGCTCAGTACATCTCCAGAAAATTTCAGTGTAGTTGCTCATACTTACTTTTAAAACTTACTGTAGGCAACCCTTTAAGTTGCAAACAATCTTGCACACAAAGAACTTCTACGATGATTGTTTTTTTGATGCAGCGAATTGTGCATACGCAAATTTTACTATACCCCGCATTGACTTGTCTCGGCACAACAATCGTACTCTCATCTTCTAACTTTTGTTTTGACAAGTACTGCTCTATAGTACCAGTGACAATCTGTCTCATTGTGCTATTCCCACCTGCAGAGATTGCAGTGAGTACGTACAGTCAATGTACAATGATGTGTGAGTTTTGTCAAATATGTGTGTACAGCATTACTGGAGAACTACGGTATGTCTTCATTTCTTTGGCCAAGAAAATTCTTGCATTGCCACACCATTGGGCACATGCAGACTTGTTGGAAAACATTGCATGGAGCCTCAAATTTTGAAAACCATAAACTTACAGAGACAGTTTTATGGTAACATAAAGTAAGTGCTGCATTGCTTTGTCACAATATATCAGCAAAAGTCAGCACCACCAAAATGATGTTGAAAGAAGCATTTGCTCCATTTTGTTTTTGTGTAGTGCTAGGCATTTTGTACAGTTGTTGTAACTTCATGACCAAGAGGTGCTCTAAGTTTTCTAAAATCAAAACAAACTATATAGATGTACTATTCCTCATCAGTCGTAGTGCAGTGCTGATAATAGAGCTCCAGGCTGTCCAACTTCCATGATAAGATGCCTCATGGAGAACATGAAATGGTAGCATCGTTTGTCTAACACTTCCCTTAATTTGTGTTTTAGCAAATGATGTTTATTCAATCAAGTGGTATTCATTTCCCTGCTATTTGAATAACCATCAATTTTTCCCATTTGTCAAGTTTCCTTTCCGCAGGGTGCTTGAGCGTGGAGCACCACGTAGGGGCCGTAATTAGCCCCTTCATGAACTCTTGTGAGTGCTGTAGTGCGTGACGTTCCTAGCAGGTGAAAGGTCAACCAAGATATTTGCAGTTCTGACCTTAACATTGACGCTTTCAACTTTTGATTTAATGGCACAGAAGTACTGCAGTGGTGCTCCTCGGTATGATGCAGTTATCCTGACAAAGTGAAACCACTGATAAGCCCCCCCCCTCCCTTCTTCCTTACCTAGGTCCTTTTATCATGGCAGTACCAACTGCAATAGGCTTCCAGAATTACAATAGACCTGGTACAAAAGTTAGGTGGACTAAATGAACTGGACAGTAAAAATACAGTATACTGTAGTAACATAATATACACAGGTACCACATACAGTAGACTGTATTCCTGGACAGATTTAATTTGTCTTGTACTTTTGACATTCAATATGCCATATTAATCTTATTATAGTGTGCAGTACCTCAAATTGTGTTAGTAAGCATTAGAAACATCGTAAAGTTACTGCACATTGTAAGATAACTGACCTGCTGCACATGTACAAACAGGGTGTGTAAAGTACATCAGCCCTTCGCTAAAGTCTCAGTTGTTGCCTACGTGTAGTTTTGCCGATAAATGATCTGTACTGTAAATGGGAAGAATCATCTTTTTTTTTCCATCCATGGACATTTTAACTGTCATCACACCTGGTAGCTTCAAGTTCACATTTCGTACAAAAGTCCAGATGAGTGGATCAACAATTGCCGCAGCTGGTCACAGCTGCGACATGTGTTTGCTGAGCTGTAGAACACACTCGACAGGAAAAGTACGATGTTAGCTCATTGCGTCAGCCTCTGATTTATACTTATACAAACAAAACCAAAAAAAAAAAAGAAAAAAGAAAAACATCTTGACAAAGTTAATAACTGTCAACACTCACTGGATTATAAAATTTTGATTTAAATGCATTTTCCCCTCACCTGCCTCCACACAACTACAGTAAATGAACAATTATTGTTCATGGAAAACTGATATTTCGTGTACATACTTCAGTCGTTTTATTAGAATAGGTTTATACCTACCTGTCTCCAAAATGTGCATGAATTGTTGAAATGGCTGTTTTGGCCGTCATTGACTCACTAAACAGACTTGATTTTTGCTTGTATGTGGATTACCAAACTTAACCCTTTTCAGTGGTTGTACTACTGTACACTGTATCCTGTGCATGTCACGACACTATTCGCCATCCATCCAGCCATCCCTCTGTCCGTCTGTCTGCTCATCCATCCTCCATCCATCCATCCATCCATCCATCCATCCATCCATCCATCCATCCATCCATCCATCCATCCATCCATCCATCCATCCATCCATCCATCCATCCATCCTCCATCCATCCATCCATCCATCCATCAACCCACCCCTCAGTCTGTCTGTCTGTCTACCCATCCATCTGTCTATCTGTGTGTCTGTCTGTGTGTCCATATGTGTGTCCATCTGTCCATCCATCTGGCTGTCATTTTATCCATCTACAAATGTACAAATATCCAATCATCCAGATCCATCCATTCATCCATCCATGCTTCCAGCTTTCATCCATCCATTTATTGTTTTGTTGCATTCAGGAAGAAACAAAAAACAAACCACCAAGAACAAATTAACGGATCAGAGGCTGTATTGTGTATGGTTTTTGAAACCTTTCTTCACTCTTTAACGAACAGAATGAATAACAAAGATTCCCTAATTTGTATTATTGGCAAGCTATTTGAATCTCTTGAATCACAAGTTATGTTTATCAGTAAAGTGAAACCATGGATATACGTGTACTGTAACCATGGATAAAGTGAAACCATGGATATACTGAAACCATGGATAAAGTGAAACCATGGATATACTGTAACCATGGATAAAGTGAAACCATGGATATACTGTAACCATGGATAAAGTGAAACCATGGATATACTGAAACCATGGATAAAGTGAAACCATGGATATACTGTAACCATGGATAAAGTGAAACCATGGATATACTGTAACCATGGATAAAGTGAAACCATGGATATACATGTACTGTAACCATGGATAAAGTGAAACCATATATTCTGAAAACGGTTGAGCATTATACTGTAAACATATTACAGACATTTTCTTGATCATTTTTAAGTTCTTGAACCTTCAATTTTGTGCCAAACCTATGCTTGGCCTAGAGGTGCAGCAATGAGACATTTCCAACTCTGTTAAGTTATTCATTGTTCTCTCACAAAATTGTTGAAAGCTCTGTGTTCTTAGAATGTGGTTGATGACTATGTTAGTCCACATGTGGGTTTGGTTTGGCCTGCTGTTGCATAAACAGTGTTTACTAGAGCGGTAGCCAATTTGTCTAGCCCATCTCTGGTACTCCTATACATACAAGGGAAGTCACGGTGGAGGGAAGTTTACTCATTCGGCTGTTTGGTTTTTGGTTTGTGGAGTGTGTGCAAGGCTTGGAATTGCCTTGCTTAGATCCCTTGAGCAAGCACAACATCACAATACTAACACCACAAACAAGCAAACTAACAAAGGTGGTGATTTTACCAAATACCTTATCATCCGGACAAGAGGGAGTAAATCAGTCTTCTAAACTTCTCTTATATTGACCCTTGGTCATTGAATAGACAAATTCGAGATGCTGCTGACAGGATACAGGTATTCTCTCTGCAGTGCATACATGTGGGTACAGTAAGAGTTTTAAGCCTGCACTCACTGCCTGGTCATTACTATAACAGTGGTAGTGCTCTGTACATGTTTGAATTCTTGAGGTCTGTGACCATCCAAAACTTTTCTCTGTGTCTCTATGTGAGCTGTAAATGCCTGTCTCAGTCTCTGTATATCTGTCTGTCTGTCTGTCTCTACAGTGGGTCCATCGATCTGTATCAGTCTGTCTATCCATGTCCCTCTGTCTAACTACTGTTGATCTGTCTGTCTGTTAAGTACTCTGTCTGTCAGTCAGTACATCTACTGCATGTCATGTAGTACCTGTCTCTATTACATACTTGTTATTGTAAGAGCTATACTGCTGTACTATACTGTTGTCATTACTGAAACAATGATTCTAGTCTGATCAAGGGGAAAGTGGTCAATCTGTTTCTGTCTCTTTGTTTGTGTCCTTGCATATCTTCAGACATGTAGTTACATAGTTATGGTTCTCTGGTAATAGCATCTCACCAACAGAAACAGCTTTTTTTGTCTGTCTCTCTGTCTGTGTCTGTTTGCCTGTCTCTTAGTCTACCTACTGTATCTGTTGGCTTGTCTCTTTCTGTATATTTGACTCCCTGTGGGTATCCAGTCTGTCTGTCTGTCAGGTAGTCAGTCAGTCAGTCAGTCATTCAGTCAGTCATTCAGTCAGTCAGTCAGTCAGCCAGTCAGTCAGCATACTTGTTCATGTACTGTAGTGCAGTATCTACAGGTCTGGCTGTTGTGCAGTTCTTTGGTCGGCATTGCTCACATACATACTGGTGGCTCACCAGAAATTTATGCAGCACTGTACCACAGTGAGGTGTACTCAACCACTGTCCAGTGACTCCAGTGCAGAAGGCTAGAGCTTTGTAGATCTCTCCAAATCAATTTCTTCATCTTGGCTGTGTACCACATGCATACAACCAAGTACTGTAAACTAGCTTCAAGCATTCTTTCACAGCCTCTGCCTTTCCATACACCCCGTTCACAATTTGAAAGATCCATTTATAGAATTCCAACAGATTGTTTGTTGTTGTTGTTGTTGCAAAGGTGAGTTGCTGGAGCAGTATCATGCTGTTTGCAAGAAGTTGCTACTTAGACTCTCCAAAGTCTCTTTCTGACGGACCCATTCATCGTCATTTTCTCGAAGTTTCCAATTAGATACAAAAGAGGAGAATCTGATGATGGCTTTCTCAGAATTATCCATCAATTCAAAAAGGTTGTGGTGTGCTGGTTAAAGTACCTGCCGGGTGTTCAAACCGTAAATGAGGAAGAAAGAACTTGATGGATTAAGGAGAAGAAGGGTGTGTATGTGTGTGTGTGTGAGTGAGTGTGTGTGTGGGGGGAGGTGGTCTACAAAAGGTAGAGTCAGAGAGTTAAGTTCACAGTGAGATGGGTTAGAAGGATTCAAATTCCATCCTGATCAATTTAGTGAAAGGAATCATCAGTACAGCGCTGTAAATTGTGCCTTTGTCAAGCCTCTGAATCGTTCGACAATTGGAAGCAACCAAGTGCATTTCTTATATATCGAGACTGAGATGGGCTTGAGAATGGATTGCAGCAGTGTGCAAGTCAACTGCATAAAATGGGTAAACAAGTCCGCCAGGTGTGGCCGGTGGGCCAACAGTTTGTTTACAGTAATTTACAGTAAAATGCCATGCAATACTATGATCAGGGATGTAAATGAAAGAACTTTGCCCAGCTGTACAACATTTGCTGACACAAACTTGTACAGATTTCTCAGATTGACACTTTTAAAAGTAAATGGGATACTTTAGTGATGTATGCTCTGTCATGAAATGAAGACAGTGATGTTAACAAATACCTGTAAACTCACAATTTTCTTCTGACGTTTTTGTGCTCTTGAATGTTCAAGTTTCATTTGGCATTTCTGATGTTTTAATTTTTTTTTTTACAGTAAGCCTCGAGTACTTACTATGAGTAGGATGGGTTTCATGCAAAGAATAACACAACGGTACAATAAACCAGATTAACTTACAGAATTGTGTAATTGTCTTCATCACCAAATTTGTATCTTTGAATCCAAGAATGATTAATGGAGGTGAAGAAAGTCCTAGACCTCTCTTTGAAAACTGTTTCCATGGTGACATTAAAAACCTTTTAATTTTTCCTTTTGTTAGCAGTGGACACAGCAATTTGTTTCCCATCCTGTTGTTTCAAAGCAAAGCAGGTTGACGGTAGATCTGGAAGTTGGCAACATACATACTGTATCCGTTCAG
This sequence comes from Stichopus chloronotus, assembly GCA_021234535.1. Taxonomy (NCBI): domain Eukaryota; kingdom Metazoa; phylum Echinodermata; class Holothuroidea; order Aspidochirotida; family Stichopodidae; genus Stichopus; species Stichopus chloronotus. Next base: position 10,283,357 of record CM037842.1, read on the forward strand.
TACACTGTACTGTATGAATGAAACCATTTCCACAATCCTCATTTTCTCTGTCATCATACTTCGTGATCTTATCCCTCCCTTGACCTGGCAGTACGGATTCTTAAATCACCGGATCATAAGGTCGATACGGCCCAAAAATCTTCAGATGCAGGAGACTGACGTATGGAGCAACCGTTCAAGAATGTACCCTCCCCACAAGTCCACATACTGTACACATGTACGTACACACATGTATGAAAGTGTGTCGGTGTCAAATATCGCATTACTGCTGTGCTGTGTACATAAATATGACAGGAAGTTGTGACCCTGCTTCTTTTTGCTGTTAATCGTGCCGGTTGATTTTGCTGTTCATCGTACCGCAGGTCAACTGTGTCCACTTGGCCCCAGCTGTGTGTAAGTCGAAAAGAAAAAGGTGTAATTTAACCAACAGCAAAAAAAAAAGAAAAAAAAAGAAAGAAAAATATAGAAAGAAAAATGTGATAAGCCAGACGTCCCTAATCAAAACATTACACATGACCTATTAATGTTTTTATGCTTACTGCTACTGGGGCTCATTACTGTGTCAAGTGTAGGGAACAAGAATACAGAAGTGGAGCAGGTCTTGTTGAACCCTGCTTGCAGAGCTAGTCTTTTTCTTAATTGGAAACAACATCCGCTAATTCTCAAATACTGCACTGGTGTATTTTTTTGGGGTGGATTGTAATTTTGGTCCCCAGCACAGTATGACTTATGTCCTTCCCATTCCAGAAAGGATTGGTTAAATACCTTCTGTAAATATTTTAATCAAAAATTCTTGAAATCACTGCCATTGCTTAAAGTAGCACAGTGGATTGAAACAGACCATGTGCAGGATTACTTGATGACCGGTGGGGTAAACTAGATTACAGTTGGCTGGCTGCTTGCTTGCCTTAATTGGCACATTTAGCTCTGGTAATGTTTGTAAATTTACTTCCTGTTCTGCCTTGGTTATAGTCACATGTGAATTTTGGCTTGGTTGAGACTGGAACCTAGTGCAGGAATTTGTGTTTATGTTTATGTTAGCACATCAATTTTATGCCCGTATAAAACATGCATTGTAACATAGAAAAGGAAAATGTCACACTACGACTTTACAACAAACTCATAGCATAATGAAAGACACATTTCCAGGTACTAGGGGTAACCCTGGCTCAGATTTTGGACCTGGTGCAAGCAGAATTTAGTGTAGTGCTGCTCAGGCATGTAAAGACCTCAGTACAGTTCAGGACAGTACATTATCACAAAACAGTACACATACCTGAAGTGCAGGACATAAACCCTAAATGACTGTGCAGGCTTGCTTGGAGGTCTAGAGTGGGCTGTAAGTACAGCTACTGCTACATTAATGCTGTCCAGGTCGGTACAGGACAGGAGGGCCTAAGTGTATAGAACAGTACAGTAGGCTACAAGACAGTAGCCCAAGGGCCAACAGCACAGAAGAAAGAAATAAAGCTCAGTACGGTCCCTTGGGCCTCTAGTGCAAAGTGCAGTAAATAAGTCACCAAGTTACATGATATGCCAGCTTGGAGAAAGAAAAACGCAAATTTAAGATAAGTGAGATGTACATCTTCATTAATGTGGAAAATGTGCCTGACCGAAGTAACAAAAGAAAAAAAAAGGACAAAGAGTTATTAAGGAATAATTTAGCAAAGAGTTGCAGAGAAGTTTTATTGAGTCTTTCAGTTATTTGGTCAATGAAGATCCAGTTACAACGACGTGCATGTTTGCATCTCAGCACGATGCAGCAGCTCGGTAACAATTCAAAGACACAAAATGCCACTTTAAGGACCATCTGCCTGTGAGATGCTTTCAGTTTGCTTGGAGCCACAGAAAGCTGAGGGGAACTTGAGTAGCATTTACATTCCAGCTGTAAAAAAAAAGAGTGTGGAATTTGAAGGAGTAGGGAAGAATGAATGTATGTGTCCCCCATATCCCCTGGGAGGGGTAACTTTCAAAACTTGATTAACCCCTGTACCTAAGGGACAGGGTTTCTTTGATGTCATTGGCCTTCTGCCCCCATTGCCTTGTTGTTTGTAGGCTAAAACACAGCACTCCTGGTTATCTCTCAAGAAAGCATGGCATAGAGTTAAAACGGGAGTGTGATTAGATTTGCCATACATCAGAGATGTCTAGGTGTGATAGCTTATGGACAGCAAAATAGATAAAAGAAAGTCGAGTCACTCTGTATACATAGTCCTGGCAGATTCGCCATGAGCTCAGAAATCTCAAACCCTGAGTTTCTTGCAAGAAAACCTGGAAATCAAGTTCCACTGAGTCCTGGAGGTTTTTGAAAAGCTTGTCACTGTGAAAGCATTTTCTCATCTAGGAAAATGTCTCTATTTTTCCTTCACCTTCATAATCCTGTAGAAATGGATATATATTTTGCTATTAGTCACTTTCTTTCTTTGAATCGATAACTTAAAAACGGCGATGGAATACCGCTAATCTTTGAATAAGAACATATAGTGATTTTCATCATGAGATGTGGCGTTTTCGGCGTGAGACGATGTCCAAAACTGTGAGACTCACGTTTAAACCGTGAGAGTTGACAACTCTGTCCTGAGTCAAAATCTCCTTGCCAACAGGACTGCTGTAGGACATTTCGTTTTAACAGTTAAAACAGTGAACAAAGAAAGCATGTAGGTTTACCATGCTGTATACAGTACACTTATGATTACTATACGTTAGAATTAGTTTAAATACAAGAAAGGTATGAAATTTCTGTGTTCCTAGTCCTAAAGACCCCCCTTTTGAACTTGCTAGGAAAAAAAAAATTACTGCCTGTAAAAATTCTTGAAAAATGTGCTTGACAAAAGGCCAAAACTCCGTTACTCAGACACTAACGTAATTTTCAAAATTATCCTTAATCTGCCCCACTCTAAGTATTTTTCCAAACTCAGCATGGTACCTATTTTTATTAATGGGAGAGTCCATTGTGGGTTTGATCAAATAGTTTTAAAGAAGAACAAAAGGATGGAGTATGGAGACGGGTACTTGTTGCAGGTCCCATACTCATTTCGTAATCAGGATCTATTTTTTATTTTCAGGATAATTTTTTTTTTTTTTTAGAATTTTTGTAATGGAACAGTTCATTTTCTTTGTGATCCAAAAACTTCAGAAGGAAAAGTAGACCAAGAGACAATTAGAGGGCCACTCTGCTTTAAATTGTTAGTTTATCGTGTCAGCAAAGTACACCTTGAATGCAGTCAGAATGGCGAGCGTGTGTGCGTCATGTGCAGTCGACCCTTGCTTTGGGTAAACAGTGTTGGGACTCTTGTGGTAGAGATTTTAATTTAAGGTTGTCACCAGTTGTTTAGTGTTTTTTTTTTCTTTCAACTAAGAAAAAAGACAAAATCTTAAAATTTAATTCATTTCATAATAGGGTGACATTTGCGATTCTCTGGTCATTGAATCCATCCTCTGGGATAGCACTGCACATCTTTATCATTTGCTCTACAGTACGTATTGCCCCACCTCCAGTGGGCCTCAGGTTTACGTCGAAGAAACCACCTTTACCTCATATTTGTCACCTTTCGTGGAAGAGCGACCGAGTCGCACGTTTTTGTTTCATATTAAAGGAAGTATCGCTAGACCCCGAGGAAAATATCACTAAGTAATCAACGGAGTTGTTTAATTTCTCCGTGTCAGGAGCGGTGGAATGATGCACTGAAACTGCACAAGGTACAATATCATCAAATTCTGGTAAATTGAATTAAAAATCTCTTTCCTCTCATGAACTGATTAGATTCATAATGACCCCAAGGTAGGCAGACTCGACGATATATTTTTTCTTTCTCCGCCCGCTATCTGTGTTTGTCTCTTAACGGTGATTCATCGTCTGCGACAGAGACCCAAGTTCAAGTACCTGGTTTCTGGACGGTTCCACGGCAGACAAACGTCAGTGCTTCCGACGACGGAGGATGTGCTATAGTAGTAAATTCCATCTATTGGTCACACGCCAAATAACAATTTGACTGAGACAACAATTTGACTTCTAGGATCAGAACATAAAATATCTCCATAGCTATCTGTAAACTTTGGCTTTCAGTCATTGCAAAAGAAAGTAGAAATTTTTCCTTGAGACAAGGCGTATGTGCCTCGCAGTTCACATACTTTTCTCAGTTTCTTTCAGACTTATGTGTCTCTCCTACAATTAACCAGAAAACAGTAAAGTCATCATTTTCCAATCTGTACATGTATTGAGCTTTATGGGGAGAAGTTTGTGCTATAAGATTAGATCTCTGTATTCTCTTTGTACCACATACACCATGTCTTGTTTAATACAGCACGGGAGCAGAATGAATACTGCACCTGGCCTGCAGGTACGCACATGCACAGTGTGTGTTGATTCTAGAATGTGTGACCCTTCACATCATGGACGCAGTCTTGTTTACCGTTGACCATGTGAGGGCGATGTATACCTTGCTTCATATATTTTGTCTTTATGTTTAGTTTCCTCTCATTGGCATACCGTAGTTTGCTTCTCTGCATTAATTTCAATATACCTGTCTTGCATACATGTACTCAACTCAGTAGAGGCAGCTGTCCATCCTCCGATTTGCTGTTCAAGTCGCCGCTGCCGACGGACCAGACCCAACGCTCTGTGTGAAGTCATCGTATGCGAGACTCTGTAACTCTTGGTTGTTGCCAGCCAAATTCAGTTTTTGAATCAGTTTTTTGAACCCCAGGGTAACCAGTGATAGTCTTCGTGCAGGCATTCCATCAACTTGGGGACAGCATGGGGTCAAAATTTGATACACTGAGATCTCTATTCTTTAACTTTGGTTATTCCAAAGATCACGAGTGACAGTAAACCGACGGTCAGAAATGGGATGTAAATACACAGTACCTTCACCACTGTACTTGTACAGTATATATGCACAGCAATTCCATGTAGTTAGCATCAAAGAGAGCTGCTATGTAGATGTGGCTTTGTTGGCTTGTGATGGCTCGCTCAAGGGTCATGCTCCGTTTGATGATAGTAATTCCATTAGTTGTAACAGATTTGCATTGTTATTTATAATTCTTGCAGCAAATGATGAAGGGTATTTTTGAATGAAACTACCTCTTTTTTCTTGCACAGTTTGGCCTGCACTTATTTTTGATTTTACTTGACCTGAAGCAAAGTAAATTTGCCTTGATGTATTATGTAAGAGTGTTCACTACTGGGTTTTGTCTGCATAGTGAGTATGCTATACTGCATGCATACAGCCCTAGTTAGTTTCTAGAAGGCTTACAACCCCTGTTGGCTGATGTACAACTGGACAGTACTCGAGTTCAGTAGAGCAGTGTAAATATTTTACTGTACAGTTTTGGGGTCAATGTTGCAGCTCACCAACCCATGTATATATGTCACATTGCTATGTTGTCACAGACGGTGAAAGTATCCCTTCACAGTACAGTAGATGGTCCACTGTACTGTAGTGTAGATACAGAGCTCTGTGTTAGGTATGTGCAGAATTCCAAGTTAAATGCATTGGTCAAATTTCAGGTGGATACATTCATGTACTACAGATAGGTCTTTACTCAGAAGGGAAATTCTTTATTTCATTCATATGCATCACAGCAGCTTGTTATTTGACCTAATTGTACTGTACGTAGATGCAGTTTATACTACGTAGATCTACAGTATGTTACTTCTGTCACATAAAAATTAGTTGGTGCTTCAGATTAGATTGTGATGGATTTTGTACTTGCAGGTAAATGAATTATTGCTTCTTGTAGATACATTTTAAAATTTGTGAGACATTAAAATGACACTTTGGAACATCGGCTGTATCGATCCATATGAAAACGTCAGAAATGGTCACAAAATTCATGGGACGTTGACGATTTTTCGGGAAAATTCCTGTCTTACACCTGCTGCGTGAATTAATAAACCTTAGCCATACTGTACTTATTTTCATTATCATCAAACTTTGAATTGTCATATAACTCAAAAAAGGAAGCAGACCTATCGAAACACAATTCCAACGGCTTTTAATTCAGGGTTTCACTCTACAACTTGTGACTAGAGCCAGCTCTGAACTCTAGATGCATGTCACACTACCTTTAAGGTACCAAGTATTTCTATGATTTGTTGTAAGAATAGATTTTCCTTAATTTTAGTGGGATTTACATGTCAGTTGTCATATTTCTTAATAGAGTACAGTACACCTTCCTTACAGGTACTGTAGATGTTCCTTTATACTTTAAAGGTGCCTATTGAGTTATTGGGTAGATGTCAGCAAGATTGTTGTGATCTTGAAGGGTATCAACATGTGACAGTACTTACAATTAGCTTAAATAGTCAAGTTTCACATCCAGTGGTTATGAAAACTGTCAAAATTTTTGAATTTTTGACCATTACTTGTACTGGTTGTGTGTGCATGTGAAGATACTATTACATGAAAAGTGTCTCGTCATGTATTTCCAAAACCAAATTAAATCATTAATTACTCACTCACTACTGTTCATTTGTATGTGACACATTGGGGTCCTTTTATTTTGACCATTTGGCATGAATACAGTAGGTGGACAAAACTTGACAGGTTTAGAAAAATTTAGTGAATTTCATGAAACAACTCCAATAAAGCTTCATTAAGGTAGATGTCACATTTGCAGGTACTGTACAGTAGGTACAATATTGGTAGATGTTGGAAAATACTTGCATCTTGAGGCCATACAGGTCTGAAAGTGGATGTTACCATGTGCAGTGAGTGCCAGAAATACTGCACACCTGTACTTCTGGCAGGCCATGCTCATCAGTACTAGCTGAAAACAGCTTGACATTTAAAAAAAAAAGATTGTGTCTTTGTAACAATGGAAGCATGAATTGATATAGTGTGTGCTTTAGTAAACATATGAGTGAGTGTGACAAATATTATAAATAAATTTGAACAATGCCTTGATGTCAATGTCATCGGTCAGACATTGAAATCCCAGAGACGATGATACTGTACCACAATAAGGGGGGGGGGGGGAAGGGGGGGGGTTGGGAAACATGAAGAGATCATGTGTATTACTGCTGACTTTAGCAGTACTTGGATTGTTGTTGTTGACTTGTCAACATTGATGGTGCATGTAGTGGTACTGGATTAATCATCCAATTAATACTCACATGAATGCGCACATTGACAAATCTGAAGGCAGGAAAAAAAAAAAAAAGAATTTCCAAATGTTTGTGCTCGTCAAGCACCACAAAAGCATGGAGTATATTATGGACGTTTATAGAACTGGGTCTGTACGGTAGAAGTGGTAAAGTCTGGCCCCTGTGTGAGTGTATTGAAATGAGGTCATTGACCCAGCGGTGTGAAAAATCTAGGTCGTTGAATTACCCAGATACCACAAGCATTCCCCTGTTATCATCTCAATTCTGGGGCATGCATATAGTTAAATATTAGTCACAGGTGATGTTAAAAAAGAAGAAGTTTGATGCCTGTTGCCTCAGAGCCTGTACTGTAGGTGTCTCATTAATATCTTACATATTTTGGATGTTTTATCTTGTGAGGTGGGAAGAGTGGAGAGGACTTTCCATATTTTTCTGTGCTGGTCTCTCGTACAAGCCATGCAATCGGGTGTCCCATAAAATAAATTAATTACTAACCAGTCAACTATCATCTGTTGTAAGGTTCGACCCAACAAAAATCCACTAATGAACAGAAATGTTGTTTTCATCTTGAAATTCTCCTTTGCTACGGTATACATCAGGACCAATTCTTTAGCCACGTTGGCTGACAAAGGTCAAATGTAGCCGGGACAGATGCTGTCTGACTGGTATGAAGAGCAATGAATGCCTGCTTTACTTACGGGTCCAAGAAAAAATCCTCAGAAACTGGAAAAATTATGAACAAAAAGACTAGAGTATCACAAAAAGAACCCACTTTTTCAAAGAAAGAACAAGATAGGGCTGAATTCCTGGCACAAATTTATCTAAGAATACTAAGAAGATTGCACATCTGCCATTAGAGTATACATGCCATATGAAAGAAATGGCAGGGGGACATCCCAAGTTGCCTTCCCTACGAAGGCGTTGGCACTGTGTAAGTCATTTGAGGTCAACAGGGTCACATTATGAAATGAAATTCTTGCAAATGTCATGTCAACAAGGGAAGCCATAACAGATGTCATATTCAGTGTACAGTAGTTGTATCTTGTTGAGTACCAGAACCATTTGGTCTTTAATGGAGGTCAAAGGTCATTTGATGTCATCAAGGGTCAAATTGTGACAACCTTGTACACATCTCAAGAAAGGAAGCTTGCACAGATCTCATATTTCATATAAAGCATAGGTAGCCTTTGACTCTTACTAATGCCATAATTTATGTCAGAGTCAGAAAAATGCTCATAATTGGATCATTGAAACCACAATGCATTTGTACATTCTGTTTACCTACTTTTGATCTGCATCATCCAGATTTTGTTCTACTCCAACAAAATTATCATTTTATTATCATTCTTTTATCATACTTTGTTGCATGGACTCACTGAAAATCCCTCCCCCCCCCAAAAAAAAAAAAACTATGCATAGTTTAGTGGAGTTCATTCGTCTGTGGTGCGTGAGTGACTGAAACTTCTGCACGTGGCGAACAAATAGCATCTTGCCCAGTGGAATATTGTATCATGAAGAAAATTTTGAGAAAATACGTAGCAGTTCTTGTTGTGATGCATAAATGCCAACCCTTCTGGGATCAATACTTCACAATACGTGTGCACGAGTGCAATGCTACACTGTTATCATTGTACCCATGATGATCAAAATCTTTGTGGGACCTGCAACATGTGCCACGGGGCCCTACAGCCTGACCAGCCAACAATAGGGTTATTAGTCACAAATATATCCTTGTGACTTGCAGATGATCAATACCATATTCAGGCCAATTGTGTAACACCCCTTTCAGAGTGTTCATTGCCCCCTTTTCTCATTATCTTTACCCCTTAAGACACAGCCATTGATTGTGTGCGTACCCATTTAACGGCATAGCCAGTGGATGTTTCAGATCGTCGATAAAAAGGCCACACCAGTCGGGTTTCCCTATTCTCTCCCCGTTGTTGTTTGCCTTGTCTCTCAAATCCTCCTGGCTACGGGGGTATTGATGGCCAAAGTTGTAAGGGCAAACCTAAAAAGAAACTAAGAAAGAAATAAAAAAAGAAGAAGCCAAAAGAAGAATGTAGTAGCCTGGACTGCTTAAGTTTTTTCCGCAGCAACCATCTCTTTTACCAGAAGGTCACAATATAGAAATTGTTTGGGCAAGTTGAAAGAAGAAAAGGTGCAGTACCACCTACTACGAGTTGGAGGAAAAATGAAAACCTTGTAAGGCGTTCGGTAAATTTCCCAAGTTGGCAAATTTCAGACTGAGTGTTAAGTAAGTGGTAAGGTTTGACATAATCTGTCTGCATCTAATCCATGGCTACCACAATGGGTTGAAGGAGGGCTTAATGACTGTAATGCCAAACAACAGCAAACACTGATGCCTGGAAACTGTCCTCCACAGATTTTACGACCCCCTGATCCGACACCTTTTCTAGTCCAAAAGATATCGGAAGGATGCGGGGTAGCTAAAAGTCAATTTTAGGCTGGAGGAAAAGTTTTCCTATCACGAAGGAAGTTTGCTTGCTTGTTTGAAATATTTGCCCACTGTGTTGGCTCTGGCAAAGGGAAGTAGTTATGGTTTAACTCTGAGTCATGTACTTCCAGGAGTAGTCAAGGACTGAAGTGGAACATGTTCATCTCAAAAAAAACAACAAAAAACACAGGATAAAGTAGAGTTGATATTAAGGTGAAATTGTTTACATCCACTTGGAATACATCCCCTTCAGTCTAATAGTGATACTTCTGGTAATACGTCCCCTTCAGTCTAATAGTGATACTTCTGGTAATACACCCCCTTCAGTCTAATAGTGATACTTGTGGTAATACATTCTCTTCAGTCTAATAGTGATACTTCTGGTAATACACCCCTTTTAGTCTAATAGTGATACTTGTGGTAATACATTCTCTTCAGTCTAATAGTGATACTTGTGGTAATTCATTCTCTTCAGTTTAATAGTGGTACTTCTGGTAATACAGTACTTCCTCCTCAGTTTAGTAGTGATACTTCTGGTACCTGTATATGCTCTCTGCGGTCCAGTAGTGACACTTCTGGGGATATATTATTGCCAGCTTAATTGTGATATATGTGGTATACATCCTCTTCAGTCTAATAGTGATACTTGTGGTATACATCCCCTTCAGTCTAATAGTGATACTTGTGGTATACATCCTCTTCAGTCTAATAGTGATACTTCTGGTCATACTTCCTCTTCAGTCTAAAAGTGATACTTCTGGCAATACATTCTTTTCCATCTACGGTAGTAGTGAAAGATACTTCTAGGAATATTGTTGTCACTTTAATCTTTACATTTTTGGTAGTCTTTGTCAGTGGAATTGTTAAACTTCAGGTGCTATATATTCTTCAGTCTAACAGTCACTCACAAGTCCCCGTCAGTCATGAAAGTGATGTTTCTCAAAGTACATCGGCGAGCAATCATTTTAATTCCATATATGATCCGCAGTGTCTGTGGATTCAGAAGCACACGTGCACGCTGAAATGCTTTCCAGTGGCCTAGATTGGATAATTTTATTTCATTGCTATTTTTCTGATTTATAAAATAAACTCTACTGTCTTTGCACAGATGATCGAGGAGGATGGCCAACCTCGCCACTTATCTCTTTATCTCCTTGTACCATTTTATGGTCTACGTGAGGAATTCGCTGCCATCCGAGATGATACTGCTCTATGGTTGCATAGCGTCACATTGTCGCGGGGAATTATTACCTGCGGGGAATTTAATGGCATTTAATTTTGTCTGTTAGAGAAATTCTCAAATCCCCTTAGTGCCGTCATTTCGCCTTAATCAAACTCTCCGAAGGCTACCCTTTTCGCCAGAATTCATTCCTCCTGTTCCCTCGATCGCTGAGGAAGATAGGTAGTAGATTGAAGTAACTCATTAAGCAGTATTAAGGCAGTTCTGTTGTTGCAGTTTATTACTTAGTGTCCTGAAATTCCAAAGAAGCTTTTAGGACCTTTTAACAGAGTTGGTTGCTATTTTTAGTTCATAGACTACTGTAGAGAGCTGTCTTTTGCTTTCTGCTGTAGATTGCTTTGTACAGTATGTGCACGGCTTGCTTCCCCGTAGTATCCTGGTAGGATGGGCACATAAATAGGCCTCTACCTCCGTGCATGCACATTCTAGCGATTTATTCCGAGTTTTGAGGAAAATGCCTCTGCTTTTGAAGTGCTGTTTCCATAAACCTGAAAAGATGGTACAAAGAGAGCAGCATTGTTAACTCACTTTGTATAAATTGCACCTAAAGTCAGTATCATTTTTTTTTCACTCTGATTGTTCATATTGGACGTATCCACTGGCAAAAGGAGATCACGATCCAGTTTAAATAATGGATATCCATTAAAAGGATTGTAGGCAAAAGAAAGAGAAAGTAAATCTGGTGAAAGCAGATATACTGTCAGAAGGAAATTGAATTCCTTGTCTGTTGAAAAAGATATGATCTTGATGAGAACTTGCGCTTAGATATATATGTTACTTGTGTCACACCTGTCACTGCTGTCACTGTTCGTTACTTTGAGATTGGAATATTGTGTCACAGTAGATGAAGTGTATAAGTCTTCACATAACTAACAAGGGGCCCCAAAACTGTCAGACCGTGTACCGCTAGTCTGGGGGAAAAACCAGAACATGTGGAAAAACGCAGAAGATTTGAGTAGTCACGAGTGGGGCAAGACAGTGATCCTCGTGTTAACATTTAATAAATCTTACATTTCAAGAAAAGCCTTTGTTTTCCTTCTTCATCGGTTTTTGCAGTCCTTTGGCCGTAGAAAACCACAAAAGCAGCAGGACGTCCAGATCTTGGAAAGTTAATTGGTTGTCTGAGGAACAATCATGAAAATTCCATCAGTTTTATGTACACAAATGATGTGTATATTCCTGCCCAAATACCATTGAGAGCAGTAGATATAGAAGAAGACTCCCAAAGGTCCATCCTTAGTGTATGACGAAGATGTTTCGCTTGCTCCCCCTCGGCTTTTAACGGTTAATCCACAAAAGGAGTACATTTCCCCCCCCCCCCATCTCTAAAGAAAGTGAGTTTTCTCTAATCTGACATTATCAAAAGGGCTGTGCTGCTGGGACCATCCATTCTCATCCTTCTTCTTCCAACTGTAACATTTTTTGCTCTCCTCCTTATTTTCCCATTCTCTGCTCCAAAGCTCCCCTTTTGTGGCCGTCCATTGATGCTATTTGTGAGGAACAACAGTGCGAGGGCACGTCAGTGAGAGCTGCATCGAGATCTGACAACTTCCTTTGATGGTCTTTAAGATTTGGTATCCTTAAACCCATCAATGAAATTAACTCACCATAAAAGCTCCTTTTGGAAGGACGAAGAACGTTCAGTGAATAGAGAGAGATGTAAAAGAAACAGCTCTTTTTTTTCTCCCTCTATCAATCTATCTTTCCTTTAATTCTTCTTCTCATTCTCCTGTTTTTTTTTTTTTTCTCCCTCATGGTTTCTTCCCTCTCCTCGGGGACAAGCAGATTATGGGGAGTGTTAATACTGCCTGTACCATGTTTCCCCATCAATGAAAAGTTTAATTTGAACCGGATTTTTCGATGAAACGTAGAAGAAAGGAAATGTCAGAATCGTTGTGTTCGTGAGCATCAGGGCATGTGCAGATTTGTGAAGGGTTGTCCATGTATCGTGCAAGACACGAGAGTTGATCTAGGGGTGTACTGTGCTGGTATATCAAATATGAATATTCATGTAGTTTTTTGTCAGCTGCAGAGCCACTGCATATTGCATTGGAAACTAATTTTGCAAGTTCAATTTTCAAACTGCACCTGTACTACAGGTGTCAGGTATGTGGCTTTGCTAGTAAAAATGAAGAAATTTATTGGACAGAGACCCCAAACAGGAGAAACACAAAAATACATAACACTCAACTAAACAATAAGCTCAAATAAATTTGCTGGAAAAACAATTTACTCTTTATTCCTACTACTTATATGATACTGGGTTGGCATAAGGGCTCAATTTTAGCATAGATCTGCATCAGCTGAATAAACTTGCTAACATCAACTTGCTTCCCATGCATACCGATAGTGTTGTGTTCAAGGTTGTGGGAAAAGTCAGCTATAGTTTACAATTAGAGGTACTGTATATGTAATGAAAATTAGATGCTAAAGGATATGTACCATCATAAGAATGTGGTAACAGTCAGGAATCTACTTTGGTTCTAATTTACAGTCTGTACCAATCCTGTAATTAGTATACTGTAGCTATAGCTCACTAACCTCAGCCTAACTTCTAAATGTCTGACCTGGGATACAACAGTACAAAGTGTACTGTATGGATGGCAAGTTGAAAGTTTGCCAACTCCTTCAGCAGGTAGAGATCCTGAATGATGAGCCTCTACTAACACATAATGACATATAGTCGAATGGACAAGGAATTTTGTAAAAATTATGTGTCCGCTCATCTAACAGTACACCTACAATACTGCATACACCAGCTCTTCTGGTGCAAGGTTAGAGTCCTTCTTCAGCTGGTCAACTTTTTAATTATCAATTGTAGCTGAAGTTTTGACAATGAAGAACATCCACAGTCGTTTTGATTTTTGTTTCATTCGCACTTCTTTCTTTTCTAACAAGACCGAGAGAAGGAAGGAAACGTGGCCATGGCATTCATACTCAGTCATCGGTCATAGGGAGGTCGATCAACCCATCACAGTTGAGAGAGGTGCACCTATGTCACTTGACTATAACTACGTGGTGCATCATCCAGATCTGCAGTTGTCATGGTAACCATCTGTTAAGTTACTCCGGTACTAGACAGTAGTCACAGTATGGCTGCATTCTGTAGGTCGTCATGATCTTAGGCTGACCTTGGACCACCAAGTTTTTCACTTTTACCATTTTGATCAGGTGCAAACTGGTATCGTAGTTACCCCCATCAGCCTTTGATCAACATCTGGAGTTCAGAAGATGACCAAAGGATCTTTCACTCACAGAAAGTTTTTTTTTGGGAATTTATCAGACCAGTGTCTGATCAACAGATTAAGGTCAGGCGTGGACGCATGCAACCATTGTAGTTACTGCCAGTTTCTCCATCTATCTTGAACATTTCTCTAAACTGAATTTTTTTCCTCTGCAAATTTATGGTTACAACCTTGGTAACCCTTGCCATGGATCTGCTCAACTGCAAATACAATGTAATGTACTGCACATTGTTTATGAACTCATAGATTTGACTAGTTTACCCCTCCCCGATTGATTGGTGCCAGTATCCCAGGTGATGTTGACATGAAAAGGATCAGCAAAGATATTTCAGAACAATTGATCTCTGTTGTTCTCCGATTGCTGAAAATGTTACAGTACATGAACTCAACAATGGAACCAGTAGGACGGTTATAAGCACTGATTGTCCACTGGGATTCAGTTTGTTCGGTTGTATCATATAGTTTACCCAAGGTCTTCCTTTCGTGATAACCTATAGGGTCTTTCCTCATTGGTTGGTTTTAATGTGCTTGTGTTTGCCTGACTGAAAGAAATCCTGCTTATGCTAAAGATATTAAACCGATTTGAGACCCCGTCATCTTCCGTTTCATGGTAGCCATGGTCCTCGGCCTTGGAGTGCATTGTCTGGCAGGTTCTCCCATACCGTTCCGTCATGTGCATGACTGTCCCCTCTGCAGGACTAATCTTAACAGCGCCTGGCTTCGTAACAAAAATCTATGGATTTTTCGCTCCCTTTGCCCGACTAAATAGGCCCCTTTCATATATTGAATTAGAAGTTGTCATTTTTTATGGGGATTAGAATGGGTGAAAATCCTCTTCTTGCTCACCATGTCTATGGATTTCTTCTGATGGAAAATCACTTGATCCTTGCCAGGTTGTTCTTCAGGGCATTGTGACCCTGAAAGGGCTCGTGGGACAATGGGCCCTGTCAATCGGACCATTGGTAAGTTGGCAACAATGGCATTCAGAGGTGGACATTCACAGGGCTTCTCCGGGGGGAGAAAAAAGAATAGAGATGGAATTTACAAAGAGGCAGAAAGATGTTGGAAGATTGTGTTTGCTCTCCTGATCTTCATCTCAGCTTAATCAAGTGTACCAAATCTTTCCCAGCGTTGCTCCAGTGCGATGGAAAAACCCGCCTTTTGATGAACAATCCCTCTTTTCATTGATCAATCGCCGGGCTTCAGAGAAAGTTTTAAGGAATTTGGAAAATATTTTTCCTCCATCCCAGTGAGTCAAGAAGGACTTTTGAATCGCTTTTCATTGAAAGTAGCCAAAAAAAAAAGAAAGAAAAAAAGGAAAAAAAAAAAGCTTGTGAGCTACATAGATATCATCTTTTCTGAAGTGTGCAGTGGTCATTTTGGAGAGGGATAAAATTCAGTCGATTCCAGAAAGGGAGAGAAGCACCCTATTTAGGAGAGAATTGTGAACAGCTTTTGTGTGGGACTCTACCATTGTGTACTCAGCACTGTTCTGTACTTGTAAAGTTAATCACAGCAAGTCATAAAAAAGTGCATCTTTCCTGGAATGTAATAGACACTTTACGTCGTGCAGTACGTTCAACATACATCGCTGATGCTTACAGAAATGTTAAATACTGCGATCACAGAGTGAGTGTGAAAGGCTTTCTGCAAACCTGCAGACAAACAACAAACGTAACCAAAAAAAAAAAAGAAAGAAATTGTTTTTGTCATTCGGATTTCACTTCACATTTGGAGTAGTATTTGGATGTATACAGTGAATCTCGTCTGCAGAAACTTCTGGTAAGTTGCAAGGACGACATTGCCTTTGATACTTTCCAAAGTTTGGTTTGATTTGTTTTTCCTTTTGAATACTCATCTTCGGACATACAGTTTGGTTCAGGGGTATGGACAGACTTTTTAAAATAACTGTAGAAAATACCCTGTCAGGCATATTATTGTATTTTTTTTTTGGGGGGGGGGCAGGCATATCATTGTAAATATGGAGTGAAACAATTGTGTACTGTATGTTGGTCTGGTGCAATATACAAGACAATTGATCTGTTGTTAAAGGGGTGTCATTGAGTTGCTGTCAATAAATTTGTGAGGGTTTTGAATGGTATGACCACATGGCAGTGCTTGTAATGAGCAGTAATTAATAGAAAAGTTTCAAATCCAACAGTTACGAAAAATGTCAATTTTTTTTTGTTTGTTTTTACCCTGGCTTAATTGTGCATGCAGTTTACATATGAATTTGCACATATGAATTTTTAATGAACAAATGTGAAAAAAAGTCTCAGGTTACGAATTTTTGACACAAACTAAACTGAATTCTTGGTTGCTCACTCATGAACTATTCACTTGTGTGTGACGACACATTGGGACATTCGGATCCTGTTTAATAGTTGACCATTTGTCATGTATGAGAGTTACACTCGACAAGTTTGGAAAAATTTCAGTGAATTTCGCAAAACAGGTGAAGATACCCCTTTAAGGTAGTAAAATCATATTTTAGAGCGCTTTAGAACAAAAAATGAAATGGCTCTTTGTAAATAAATTTACAGTTCTATGATAAACAATGATCTGGATGAGTTGTGAATGCTTTTGGAGACATTTGCCTCGATAGCAACGATGATTCATTGTGATAGGTGGTGACCCCAATCAGGCTTTGTCCATCCGTTCTCATAATGCCAAACCTTCATTTTGGATGCCAGGTATAGGTGGCTTGGCGGCAAGCTTAGTACAAACTGTTGAAATATTTACGTTACCCGTACTGCCTATGTTATAAAAAGGCTGCGAATTCTTCCAGTTTAAAGTCATCATGATAATTCTTTTATTTTTTTCTCAAGTTTCTTTTTCTATACCATAAAGGGGAAAGAAGATTGTAAAAAAAGTGTGAAAGGAAAGAACAGAAAGGTTCCAAATATAGGAATAAGATGAGAGATTGTGTAAACATTTGACGGAAATGAAAAAGCCAATAATTTACTCCACCATTTAAAACAAAAGGTCAGCACAGCAATTTATTTATTTTTTGCTGAATTATCAATTGCTTCTAAAGTTTACGTGCACTTCCAATTGTAGGAAATCTGCTGCATATGCCTGGGTTACAGCATACTTGTTGCTATGGGAGTAAGACCTCTCCCATGCATGTAATCACGACCTTTCCATGGTCGGAGAATGAACTTTCCAGTTTTCTACAAATTAGCTTGCTCTGCTCTCTCAATGTACAAGCATCTATCAGGGAGATGGTTTGGTATAGCATTGTACCATCCTTGTGCACCAGCTTTGTGTCGATTTAACGAGACAGTCGCCAAGAGCTCTGACTGACTGTCCATCTTTGGATGTGTCCCTATCTTGTGAGGTGGAAAGGAAGATATTTGTTAGACAAATTTCTTTTTAGTGTCACTAATTCGGCTCTCTCAAGTAGGTGTGGGCGATATTTTAGGAATCGAGCACTCGCTGCCAGAATAGTTGCGACTCTTAAGCTGCTTGCAACCCCTACTTTGGATTAATTTCAGTGACGTACTGCCACATATATGTATACAGTGCAAAGAGTTATCTTTTGAGCAGGATTTAGATCCCCTAGTCAGGATGGCCAGGCCCAGTTTGTTTTAATGGTATGGCTAGAACTGGACTTGTTGCAAATAATCCAAGATGTTGGAAACCAGAAATTTAAAAAGCGCTGTGGGGCCGCTAGATTCAATGTTACAGTTTGTGTGACTTGTGAAAGAATGTTAAATCATTTGAAACACCCAGAGGTGATGATCTTCACGATCGATCTTTTATAGGGTCGAAAATTCCAGAGACAGTGGTGATGTGGAACTGAGAGTGGCAACTCCTGGCCGGTTACTTGCGACACTGATGACGCACTATGTCCATTCTGCCCAAGTCTACTGTCAATCGTTACTCAAAACCAGGGTGGATGTTATGGTTCACATTATACTGTGCATAAATTTGCATTTTGGGCCCCACCGGTCATTGAATTTTATAGTTGGTCAGGAGCCTGTACCATTCGTTTGGTTATGAGTTTTTTGTGAAGCCATAACGTAGCCTGTATTTTTACTTTGCATGTTAGTTTAACACCAGGTATCTTACCTACGTGCATGGGCAATGAAGTGGCCTTAGGTGGGCATGCATGCTGAATTTTGTCCCACATACAGTGTTTGTTTCTGAAACTCCAGATCCGAGGCGCAATCTCTTAACCAGGTACAGTTCTCTTTGGTCAGGGATCCTGTGCCAGCTTGCAAAACGCTGCTGTGGAGCATTCATATTTTTGTCCTGTGTCTCTGCACGGCGGTGCACAGAAGGTTAATGATAAATAACAATAATAAAATAATGCTTAGAATGCTCCAAATCCGAAGCAGTGCTAATCGCACTTTACCAAACAAGAGAAAAAAAAAAAGAGAGCAAAAGTAAGCAATAAGGAACATGCTCAACAAAAGATTAAAGCTAAGATTTGGTATCAAAGTAAGAATCTTTGTTCATCAAATTTTTAAATCCTTGAATCCTGATCACAAAAGGTTATTGTTATGAATACATTAAATGTTTAAAAAACATAAAAATATAAAAAAAATGTTATGATGTCTTAAATTTACATAGCAACAGTTGGACCGCGACCAGCCAGATGGCAATCATTCCGGGTCAGTGTACTTTCTGGAGAGCTGACCTAAGATTTCTTCACCTTTGTCACAAAATTTTGTAACGTCACGGTCACTATTTATGTCATTTTCAAATTTCGTTCCAGGATGGATTGTGGTTCGTGCAGTCAGATAAAAAGCAGTAAAACGTTGTTTTGTTGATATGTTTGATGGGACACTACCTCCTTTCAGAAAAAGTTCATGCTGAGAAGAGGTCTGCTTGTGAAGTTCTGCAAGTAACAAAAGACAAACTAAAAATGAAATATTGACTTTTGTGACAGTGCGAATCAAATCCTCTCCATATATGGAAGATAAATAGACAGACTTTTAACTCTTGGACGTCCCTAAATCTCCGGTAATTTACGACCTCGTGGAAAGAAGCGAATTTTAACGACCTGTTCCTCCTGACATGGAGATGAACATTCTCATGAAAGTCAGCTAAAAGTTCCAACAGACCAGAGAGCTGTATCCTGTAGGTCAAGTGTGGATGTACAACTTCATAAGAGCAAAAATTCTGCATAGCATAATATTCCAGTTTGTGGATCCCCCTCCTGGAATCCTCATTTACCTATTTTTGGTAGACAACATGTCAGGGTGGTTGATTCAGTTTGTATTCTGCCCGCATTTGTGTCGGCCACTTCGTCCATCGCAGGGTTCATGCGACCCGGAAAAGTCATGGAATTTTATTTCTCCCTCCCCCCTAAAGGTGCAGGAACTGTGCTGCAGGCATGCTATTATGTTGATTTGGAGTGACTTCATGTAGAAGTGGAAGCAACTAAATTTGAAAACCCGTATCATTATTAATAATTTTGCTAGAAAGGTGAAACGGATGCAACTTAACCTGTGGAGTCATCCTTCTAAAATGGGCCATAGGAATGTTTCAAGTGAATGAAAATTGATGGACTTACAGTGCTGAGTCTGCAGTACTTTGTGTGCGCTGAACCAATAGAGGAGGCACAATACGGAATGTCTTGTTATTTTCAAAATTAACTTGTCTTCTAAGGTACAGTTCTTAATGGCAGTTACATCCTTGATAAAAATTGGTGAACATTCAGTGACTGATTTCTGTGTGAATTTATTGTGCCTTAGATTGTACTCAGGTTGTAACATAATGTCATTGCCAAACAATACTCTATTTCTTCAAATATTCTTTACAAAGGAGGTGGGAGAGGGGTTGAACTATAGATGTGGGACAGGGATTGGGACAGAGATGCCTGGAGAACAAGTGCTTTGCTCTCTAGTTCAGGATTTAGTGTAAGGCAAAAGGGCAATTGTTGGTCTAACATGACTGTTACATCATCTTATCATAAACTTGTCAACGCTGGCTCAATCTTACAACTTGAAGAGATATTTCTCATCGAATAGCGTGTTCCACGGCAGCAGAGGATCTGCGACTCTTACAGTGCTAGTGATTCCGGTCGGTTTCCTTCTTCAGTATTGCTGTGAGAGCTGAATTCTGAGCTGCTTGAACCAGCCAGCCTTTTATGTCCCTGTTTTACTGTGTGTTGTTGCTCTCTGCCTTTGAGGTTACGAGAAACAATTTTTATAGCTTTCACCTGGTGTTGTTTCGGAACCAATCTGTCAAAAGAAGGAACATTTATTTTTTTGTGGTTGATGCATGTTACCTCATTTAGGTTTAAGGTTTACAGTAGTTTCTGGGCTTTACTGTAGTTGTGAAGGCATTTCACATGCTATACAGTATATATTTAATACACACACACAGATGTGTGGATGAATCTGGTTTTTATCAGGTTCCTCCACACAGGAGGTGGGTGGTTGGTTTGTTCGTCTATGTTTGCTGAGTGGGCTGTAGATCTTTTTGAATCCACACCATATAACCGTGGGGTTATGACTAAAGGTAAAGTCTGTTATTGTTGGAAAGACAAAAAGTGCAGTGACTACTTTGAGAACCTTGGTCTTATGACATCATCGTGAAAGTCGCTTCCGGAGAAGTTATGGAAAGACAAAGAATGGGAAAAAAAGTAAGAGTGTGAGCTGACACATGTTGAAAGTGATTATTAAAACAGAAGTCATTTGAAAACACTGTCTGAAACAGTCAGTTATCTAACAGAATTCTCTAATGACAAGTTTAAGGAGTTCTTAAAGGTAAGAGCTTATTTTTTTTTTTTTTGCTTCCTTGCGGAAGGCAAAAGGAATCAATGTGGTGGTGATTTGTGCTACATACATGTATATGTGTGTGTATGTATGTGACCCATTTGCTTGTTAACATGATATCTCACCTTAACTGATCTGATACTTGGATTTGTGGGTTGGTCATATTGAGTAGATGATCCCTATTGTTTTTGGTGGAGGTCAAAGGTCAGTTGAGGTCAACAAAGGTCAAATTTTGAAACCTTTGTAGACACCACATTAACACTATCTCAGGAAGTATAGCCATGACTAATGTGATACTTCATGTGTGGGTTGGTCATATAAGTAAATGATTTTTATTTTAGGTAGAGGTGAAAGGTTGATTGTGGTTACCAGAGGTCAGAATGTGAAAACCTTGTAAATACTATCTCAGGAAGGGTAATAATGACTAGTGCCCTCTTAAGTGTGGGTTGGTCATAGTGAGTAGATGATCCCTGTTGTTTTTGGTGAAGGTCAAATGTCATTTGAAGTCAGCAGAGGTCAAAGTTAGAAAACCTTGTAAACTCGGTATCTCAAGAAGGGTAATCTTGACTAATTTCATACTTAGTGTGTGGGTTGGTGTGAGCAGATGATTCCTATTGTTTGGGTGAAGGTCAAAGGTCATTTGAGATCAGCAGAGGTCAAACTGTGAAAACCTTGTAAACACGCTGTCTCAAGAAGCGTAATCCTGACTTACTTCATGCTTAGTGTGTGGGTTTTGTTATAGTGAGTAGATGATTCCCATTGATTTTGGTAAAGGGTGGATCTGTCACCTCGGTCTGCCAGGACTCGACCACAACGCAGGAAGAATCATTACCGCTCGCGATCCTTCTAATGATAATTCAGTGTCTGTTGCCTGCATGCACGGCTGCAGTATTCATAGATTCATAGGGTAACCCAGTTGACCTACAGTAGCTGTCGAGTTTTCTCACAGCTACCATCATGAGTCTAGCCGAATTACCTGCTCTGGCGGTCACTCTGGATCGTTTGAGGTAGACTGTCAGAGGAGTCACTAAATGATGTGATTTTATCACCCAGCGGGAAGACGATCTACGCCGTTTAGTCACGAAGCTCGAAAATGCTTATCTTTAGGGCTGTCTCTCATCCTCTCAGCTTTTTGTGCTAGGAGCTGTTAGATAAGATGTTGTTTATGTGATGCTTGTAGAGAGACAATAAATTCACTTCCCTGACAGTAATAGATGCTAGCTGTATCCTCTCGATAGCTGATAGATGCTGTATCTCCAACCACACAGTAAAAACTCATATCTGCAGTAAATGGAAGGGGTGTCAAGGGTCACACATGTGCAATGATATCGTCCCAGGACGTTTCAGCCTTGAAGTGCCTGTTCAGAAACCAAAGTTGTTAACAGAGTTCGAAGCAGGCTGCTTGAAAGAACTGTAAAATGGTATCAGATTCTCCTCATGATGGAACTGGGCATGAACCCTAAGATGTTGGAACTCTGTGTAAACTACAACTTCCCCGTTCGGTCAGGCAAGAGTTTCAAAGAATAGATTGTTTGTTTCATGATCTTTAGCCTCCTAAGGTGAGAGTTCTTCATAGAATGGGGTGGGAGACAAAAAAATAACCCTGCATCCATGAAACAGTGCAGAGTTTCAGGTGTGAAATTAAGAAGCAGGTCTGGCCTTCATTTTCTAAATACATGTTTTGGTTACAGTAGGTGTGGTTGCAAGTCTTCCGTCGGACTTAGGCCACACGTTCAGTGGTCGCAAGATAGTGCTACATGTTAATTTAGCACAGAAGTACGAAAACCTCAAAAAGCCCTCAGTCATGCTTCGACAATCTGTTCAGCCATTCATAATCTTACTGCCTGTTAGACTTAATGGAACATTTTTGAGCCCGGACAAGACGGGGGAATGTGAGGGCGGCTCCTTCGGTGGCCCTGCGGCCTGCTGATCCACCGACATTCATCCGTTTAGTGAACTATTTCCGTAGGTTACTGTATTCAGTCTTGGATCGTCTGGAATACGAGTTGCAAGTCTGGTAAATCGCTTTGTCATCTACCTTTGTTCTTCGTCGGTGTTTCAGGGAATCGAAAGTAGGGGAAAAGATGGCCTGCCGCAAAAACCTGAAAGAGAAGTATGCACTCATCTTCTAGGTACTTGAATGCGAAAATTGTCTTGACGTTTTTGTCGGCCCTACAAAATTCAGATTCTCCAAGATAGCTTAGTAGTCAAACACCATCACGTGAAATCAAACAGGACCAATTGGGAATGGATGCGATTATTCATCTGTGCAAAAATATGGCGTAGGCATAACATATTACATGGAATTTGACAAATTTCTCTGACAAATTTGCAACTCATCTTCCAGCAGTTTTAATTAAAATGCAGAACAGCATCGCCCTATGAAGTTTCTATTTCTCTTTGTTTTCTGCTCCAGGTCTTACTTAGAACATCCAGCGTCCAGGATATACGTTACAGCTGCTTGCAAGTAAGTAGTTCTCCAAGAACGGTTTTTCAATTTTTCACGAGCGAGGCAGCTCCCTTTTTGACAGGTTCAGAATCTACTCCTCAGCAGGGTGCATTTGAAGAGGCTTAACTTTTCTTCTTTGGATGAAACTCAGAAATCTGACAGAGGGGGAAAAAAAAACAACAAAAAACAGGTCGAACAATGAAGGGCCCTGCAGCCAGCTACCGTATGTAGTAGACCTGAGGTACATAGCATGCAGGTGTTTACTTGGGGTAGGACGACAAAGAGGTGCCGATAGTGTTTTTCTCCATTTCTCAAAAGAGGGACTCCAACTTCCGTTTAATCGTCCTATGGAGCGGGGTTTTGGAGCATCCATCAAGCCTCTATTGAAGTAAATATCTCTAGATAGTTTTCAGTTCTTAGACTTCAGTATAAAACATGCCATTCTCAAGTGTATTTCAAAAGAAGGTCCAGCCATCCGTGGCACCGAAATTCAAGCTTTGAAATCCTCTCAGGTGGGACCCCTAGGATTTATCCTCTTCTGCTTCAGAGACATTTGTCAGGATCTGTGGAAAGTTTTTGTCTACCGGTGATATATTTTTTGTCAGGATGATTGGTTATTCTTGTGATAAAGATCTGTGCACCAGTACTTGCTTCTTGCATGTCACATGTGTTTAGCTTTCCTTGAAGGAGATACACCCTGCATATGAGTATGAACGAACCATGCGGCCAAGAGACTCTGGACCAATACACACAAAAGGAAAGTTCAGAGTATCAACTTTTTGTCTCAAGTGTGTTTTCAACTTTCCTGTATCTGTGTAGATTATTAATTAAAGTTTCCAGATTTCCTCTAGAAAGTTGTACAATTGACTGCAGAGTTAATGTGTTAAAAGACCAGAGTACCTGTGCTTTGAAATTCATTGTAACAGAAATGCACCTTCCAGCACAATTTAAAGGTCATTCGACATGAAAATGACATTGTGGAGTATTGGGTGCATCAAGCATTGAAAATGTTAGAAATAGCCACAAATTTCATAAAAATCCATCAAAGACTGACAAATTCACCGTAGGCTAATAAGTGTCTCAACGCTCTGTCAAACGTGAATAGACATTCGCTAGGTATGCAAATTTGTGACGTCAAGAGATGAACTCCTATGATATATCTGATGTTAATCCTTTGTTGATGTAACCGTTATTTCGAGGACATTTGAGGATTTTATATGCTCAGAGGATTTTATTTTGGAAGCGTGTATTTTCTTCTCAAAAAAGATGTTATCACTTTGTAACCAAACGTGAAACTCAGTAATGAAGTAATTAAGAGATAAAATATACAGGCACAACAAAAGAAATAATGATGCTGTTCAACACTCCAGGTCATCTGTTTTGCATTGTTCTCAAACTCTGAAAAGTCGTACTTCAAACCGCCACTGTAATAGATAAACAAAATTCCAACGGATTTTCACTCCGGGTTTTACTTTGCAACTTCTGCATGAAGCGTGCTCTTTTCTAGATGCATGTCACACAACCTTTAAAAGCTCTTTCTTTGTGGCAAAGGGTGGATAGAAATACATCTACTGGGTAAACAAGATCATGTCTAAGTTCTGTTTCCCCCCCCAAACTTTTTCATGCCTCATGTGAAGAGAAAATGGGAACTTGTAATCCAAAAGGAAAATGAAAACTGGCAATCCAAAAACAATCAGGCGACAGGCAATTTGGCCTTTGTAGATACTCAAAACAGAAGGAAGAAAAAAAATAGAAATGGAAAAAAAAAGGAACTGGCATACTTTTCTTTGAACTTGTTTTGACATCTTGTGTTGTTTAGAATTAAAATATTTAGAGATGGATTTCTTGTCTCTCCTATCTCCATCCACCCATCCAGGATGGAGTTAATTTTTTTGTCCTCCTGTTTTTGTAAACCGTGAGGTTTCTGAGGGTTCTTTTCAACTTTATCTGCTTTTGGGGGGAGGATGTTGATCCCATCTTTAATTACACCTCTGCCGGCTTGAAATTTCACAAATGTTCATGAACTTGAAGCAGCCCTGCCCCTCTCTTCGGTCGGTTGGTTTTCCGTTTCTTTTGCCCGCCTTCCTCTCCTTTTATCTCCACAGACTTTTTGGCAAGCGTGAAGTGCTGGGTAGTTGTGTAGCTATCTCTTTTTCTTTTTCTCCTTGTTTTTTGCTCGAGCTGTTTTCCTCCCCATCGGAATGTGGGCGACCTCTGTCACATCTCGTAGGGTGCGAGCTCCACAGAGCCATAAATCTGCCCATAAATCACTCCGACTGGAGGCTCATTGGGTCGGTCTTTCTTAATCCCAGCATCTCTCTCCGTAATCTCTTGTTTATATTTGCAGTTTTAAGGTCTAGCAGTAAGCAAGCCCAAATTCCAGCTCATATTTTACAGAGATTATTTGAAAAATATTTGGTTCCACCATAACCAAGGAGCGGTTGCTACAGCAAGATTCTATTCCTGGAATAGTTTTAGGTGAAAAACAAGGGACAAAAGATCTCCCAAAAAATTTTCTCGAATTATTTTCACAAAGAATGCGTTTTATTTCATTGTTCTTCCTCTATGCGGCTTTGTCCTTTACCTTACTTCTCCGCTGGTGTGTTCAGTTCTGGATTCATTGTGTTTGTTTTGCTAGGTAACCATGTGAAAGGGAGGCTGTTCCCGTGACGACCACACTGCAGATACACCTCCTTCCTTGTACACAAGTAGGTAAGTACTACAGATATTGCTATGACATTCACTCCCTTAGTGTTTGTTCTGCTACAGTCGCAAACTGCGTGTCGTGTCACCGCAGCAGTCTTGCAGCACCAGCAGCCGGAGCTTTCGTCGCTGGCGGCAACTGCTCGAAGGCTTCCTACGAATCATGTACTTTGTATGAGCCTAGGCTACACATACCTATGGTGCTCAGTGAAATGTCTGTGTTCTCTGCCTTATGGCTACCATTCATTTGAAGTAGATTTTGTGATTAAGCAGGCAGGGAGTTGTTACGCATTCCCTGGAACAGGTCCCCACCCCAGTTACATCGTGTGAAGGGGGTCTTCTACCCCTGAACTTGAACTTGTCCTTGGCAAAATTTATCTAAACTTGATCTAAAACATTGCGTTAATGGTAACCAGTTGTGAAGTAATATGCCACAGGCCTCCTCACTTGTGTGGTTGCTTAGCCTTGTAAAATAATTCCAAGGCCCTTAACTTTTTGATGTGTGAACTTATCACGGAGCTGTGATGTGGACTCTAGGACTGCATATAGCCAAAGACACCTTCAGCGCAACAAATGCCCTTTGAATAGTAAGGGGAATTTGATTCATGAATATTGTAGGAATGTAGTTACATAATAATGGGGAAAATGAATTGTTTTCTACAGTAGTCACAGCATATTACATACTTGCTGTGGAATTGTGAATGTTCAGTCCCAAGTACCTGTATAATTATTATATAAATATCAGTGAATTGGTCAATGACAAAATGAGAAATATTTTCCCAATGTTGAAAAGGTGGTTGTGTGTGTGTGTGTGTCATCATAATGGTTGTGCTTGTGCTTGGCAGTAATATGTTTTTGGATAGGACCCTGCATACAGTGAGTGCATGAGCAAGCATTTCTTCATATACTTTAATACTGTATTATACATGTACTACATGTAGGTTCTGTAAACGGGCCAGTCCTCATACAGACTTAGAGTTTGCAAATGTGGCTAGAATTGAATTTTGAAGACTTTTTAATCTTAATGGCTTTTGTGAATGGTCCCTGAAGTTTTACTGACATAATGTAGCATCTGTGTGAGTGCAAGTTTCATGACTATAGTTATAGCATACCCTGTTTCAAGTGACATGGATACAGGAGACAGGGTGGCTGTCCCCCGCTGACCCCATACTGTAAAGTCAAGTACACCCAGGTAACCGGTACATAATTTTGTTAGATCTGCTTAAATTCACAGTCTGTAGCTTCAACTTCATGTATACTGTAGGCCTATACCTGTATGAGATATAACAAATTGGCAACGTTGGTATTTTGTGCACTTAGTTTAATTGCTATCCAAAACAAGCCATTGTCAACCCGTCCCAACGAGCATTTGTCAGCCCATCCCAACGAGACACTGTCAACCTGTCCCAAATGTCCACAAAGTTTCCTTTGGCTCTTTTCCTATCAGAAATTTCTTGTTCCTTTGATGCAGACCGTGGTATTGTACGTTCAAAGTACTGTTTGTGGAACCACTGTATTAATATACTCCCTCACTGAAATTTGGGCCAGATTAAGATGGCTCCAATTAATTAGCAAAAGAGAAAAGGGGAGAAAAACGAAGGAAAGAGGGTGTGCGGTACTCTACATACGACAATTCGATGTAAAACTTACATTACCATGAATTCCAGCTAGGGGCATAGCCAGCAATTTGTCAAGGAGGTGGTAAAATTCTGTATCTGAAGACTGTCTGATCGTAGTTCCATGATACTGTAGGTTGATGCAAGGTGTACCTGGAAGGTTTTGGCCTAAAATACCTCCCAGATTGCTGGAAGTGGCACTTTATAGGTGTTTTAATGCCAAAAATTGTAGGCCCACTTCAGAAATACATGAAAAGGATACTCAAGGGAGAATGGCTGTTCCCATCCACGCTTGGCTATGGGCCTGATTGCAGGTATCAGAGCTGTATCTGTTACATTATCCCACATCTGTTTGTAACACATGTGGCAGTGTATCTAACACATCACCTGTTGAAACGTATGTGTAGGTATGTACTGTATATCATGAAGATAGTTCTTTTGGTACCCCTACAGTTTGAAGTTCCTCACAGTGGCCAAGTCTGTTTCAGTGCTCGATTTCCTTGATAAGCTCCGAAGCTTTTGTAATTGATCTACATACAGCTGACGCCCCACATCAAATCCATTCACCAATATAGTCAGACTTTGTTCTCAAATATTTTTACTTTTATAAAATTTTGTATATATGATATACAATGGAGTATTAAAGTACTACACCAGGTAGTACACCAGGTAAATCATACAGGCTCTACCCTGATCCAAATGGAGAAAGTAAAAGGAGAATTCCTTGCTCATTGTCCTTTACTGATTTCATAGCTGAAGAACGAACTTGTCCATTAAACTCATCCCATTACATGCTTGACAAGATCTCAATGCCCGGTCTGTGTGCAAATGCCTTGTAGGTACGGTCCAGCTTCTGTCTCGACAGTGGGAAATTTCACGAGTCTCGTCCCTCCAGAACAAAAGCCAAGCAGAATGCGCCGCAGGAAATCCCTAATAGAAGCCATCGATCAAGGTTCCCCCCCAGTCAAAAGTTGATTCGGTTTGGGTACGCTCCATTACACTCGGAAAGAGAAATGTCAATATACCGCAGGTGTCAAGATTTACAGCTAATTGTGGATTCTTGTCATTTGTGTTTACCTTTTTGCCTCTTTTTCTTTCTTTTTCTGTGTTTGGGATTACCAACCAAATTGGTCATGTAAAGTTGAATGTGAAGGACAGAAATGTTTTGTGTGGAACGTTCTGAGCATCAGCAATGGAACCATTTGCGTACAAAACCTCACTTCTGCTCCCCACGTTTGTCGCGTTGTTTTAAATTTACCTCGCTCCGAACCTACAGTCCTTGTCTAGGGAGAACCAGTGCACCTTCACCTTTGGGCAAACATGACTGGTAACCTTAGACAGTGTCATACAGCCTCTCTTCTACACGATTAAAGCACCTCCTCCTCAAATTGCCATCACAAAGTGTTACATTGGGTCTTCATAACATTTTGTTAAAATTTAACTGTTTGATGACCTCTTTGGATGCATTTTATTCAGAGTTTCTAGGGATATGCATCTACGAAACTTTCCAAACCTTTTAGATACATGGGGGGATAGGTGTCCCCCTCTTCAATCAGGGAAATTTTCGTCATCTTCTTTCACATTTCAGTGTAATGCACGGCTCTCATGGTACCCAATAAGGTGCGGACTGTCGACCAATGGTTGTCAAGGATGCAAATGCGATGTGCTGGTCGTCATGGCATTGATGCCATTGACACATGACAGTCTTTGTAGTGAAGGAAGTGCACCAATTTGATTATAACCATTGAACAAAATTTCATTTAAGTAAATTATTTACATGTCAGGTGTTGTCATCATCATGAGTGGTCCATGTTGTGATGAATCCTGGTGAAGTTCAGTCCACTCTGGCCCCCTTACACGGTATAGAGTCTGAGTACCGGAGGAGAGCATGTGTGGAAATGTGTAGTTTGTATCGCGTTGATTACGGCTTTACCGTTCCATGAAACGTTGCACATGTCATGCAAAGCAAACAGTATTACTACATTTTTTAAGTTGAAATGTCCCAAAAAGTATCCTGAAAAGAAACAGGTACAGGCTTCCGAATATTTCAAGTGATAATATCCTAACATAGTGTGTGTATTTTGACGTAACTTGAAAAATATTGATTATGAGTAAAAAATACAGGTATTTATTTACAAAGATAGTAAAGTATTTCGCATTTTGGTAAAGATTGAACGTGAATGGTGCATTTGGGATACACATTTGGATAGATTTATTTACCAGTTATTTTTGGACATAACTATTGAGAGTTCTAACTGTTTGGTATGATCTCCGCATATCGAAATAAGGATCGTACACAAGATAAACTCTGAAGTAAAAGTTAGGGAGCTGTACACCAAAATGACGTATTTTGAGATTGTTGGTATACCAATGTTTATTCCGACCAAACTATTTGTAGTATTGACCAAATTATTGAAAACATTTAAAATAGCCACAATTTCGCTCAAACTACATCAAATATGGACCATTTTACAAACACATTATTGTGTTACAATTGCATCATACAGATTTAGGCTGTCAAGGGAAGGGCCTACATGATATACCTTATGTTATCGTTTGTTTATTTAATTTTAATGTTAAGGATTGTTGAACTTTTTTTTTGATACCCCATGGGTTTTAGAAGCAACTATTGTCTTTACAAATATTGATATCAGTTTCCAATATGTTTGCCTGGTGGCATGTAATTAAGTACTGTAATTCAAGGAAGTTCTGGTATTGGCTTTGCTGTCAATATTGCCTGTGTACATGTACTGAAGAAGGGTTGGGGGAGAGAGAGCAATTTCTGTGCCTTGTGAAGGATGCTTAATTTAAAGGGAAGTAAGGTGTTTGTTTCACAGCAAACAACCATATTTTTAAAACGTTGTTGTCCAATGTTTATGGGCACAGAATGATAGATTTTTCACAATAACAAAGAACAGTAACCTTCTTTTCAAGAAATTCTGTAAACGTTTATCACAGGTAGAAAGTCAGTTATTTGTTGCTCAACAATAGTTTGTTAACCCAAACTTTTCAAAATCCAAATGATGCATCTTCAGTTACTCATCACATGCACGTTTTGAGGAGAAGAAGCATTTGCAGATGTTTATTGATGAGACTGAATGGTTTAGCAATGATTGAAGTTATTTTCTCTGTATGCCATGTTCTAAACACTCTATTTCACTCAACACCCTATTTCACTTTAGGTAATTCTGTGGGTCTTACATTAATTTTGTTCTCCCTCGAAATACACCCTTCATAATGAGAGCACTTGAAATGTAAGTTAATAGTCATATCTGGTTTGGTCTGACTTGACATTCTTTACACCTTCTGCAGTATACTGCCAACAGTGTGTTTCCTGTATTTATTGAAAATTGCTACCTGGACAACATGTAGTTGTCTTTTTCACAAGTTCAAAAAAGAAAGAAAAGAAAATGGACCATGAACAAGTCTGTTTTGCATGAGAACTGATGCATTTTGTTCACTTAATAAGGTGTGATTGAGCCGTTCTTGTCGTGGGGAGGATAATTACTGTGGGGGTGGGTGGGATGAGTCGTGAGAGAAAGGGAGGAGAATAATATCGGAAGGGGGGAGGAGGAGGAGGAGGAGGAAGAGAGGACGGCAGTTACGAGGACAGATTAGGATAAGGTTACGCTTAGGTCAATTCATGGTGAACATGCATCCATACATCGTGATGCTTCTTAAAACTCAATCTGAAGTGTTCCTTTTAATTTCCACCGGTGACGTCAACAGTTTCGAGCAACCTGTGGCCGTCTTCGTGTGGTCTTCCTGTCGCTTGTCTCGTCTGGGGTCTGGGATGATTTGAGAGAAGAAGTGCAGATATGAAAAAAAAAAAAAAACTCTTTGAAGCCAAAGACCTGTCAAATTTCTTGGGTTATTTTGAGGATGTCTCACGTACTGTAGTGGATGAGGTTTGCTGCAGACGTGGGTGAATGTGGAGAGGAGAAGAAAGGGAAGGGAAAAAAAAAATAGCATCTTTTTTTTTTTCTCCCTCAATCTTTCTTCTTCTAGAAATGATTATCTCAGAGGCAGGATTAGCCGGAGGGCTTAAATTGACATGTTTGTGCATGCGTCATGATTTTCAAGTGCGGGCTTTTGATTAAAGTATGTCAAATTCCTCCTTCCTATTTTTTGATCTCCATCTCGAGGGCCTGCTCTCGAGATGGAACCTTAAAAGCATGAAATAATGTGTTCTGGTTTTTAATCTGCTCTGCTGAGAGCCTGTGTGTGCACAGTAGCCCAGTTCGGCCGGCCGGAGCCGATCGCAGTCGGAAGTAGAATCGTCATTCTGCGGAGGATGTGTATGTGACGTGGTCGGAGGGAAGCTCGAGTGTCCTGGTCATGAGGTGGCACAGTTCTTTTTTTTTTAATTTTTCTTTGCTCAGGACTTATACTAGTTGACAGAAGAAAAATAGAGAGGAAAAAGAAAGATTCGCTATTGGTACTGTAAGAAGTGAGGCTACTGTACTTTAGGTTGATGAGAAGGAAGATTATAAGGGGCCAAAAAAAGAAGCAGCGTGCTATGTCTGGAAGTGCTTATTGTTTACTTTCATAGGAGAAAGGTGAATGAGTGATCATTGGTGGTGCTGTCTGTGGGGTACTGGTTTTAGTGATCATACATCTTTGATCAGTGGAGCTACTAAGTGATGCTGTGGTGATTGGAGTTGTTGAGTGATGCTGTGGTGATTGGAGTTGTTGAGTGATGCTGTGGTCATTGGAGTGGTTTAGTGATGCTGTGGTGATTGGAGTTGTTTAGTGATGCTGTAGTGATTGGAGTTGTTTAGTGATGCTGTGGTGATTGGAGTTGTTTAGTGATGCTGTGGTGATTGGAGTTGTTTAGTGATGCTGTGGTGATTGGAATTGTTTTAGTGATGCTGTGGTCATTGGAGTTGTTTAGTGATGCTGTGGTGACTGGAGTTGTTTAGTGATACTGTACTATGGTGAGTGGAGTTTAGAGGTTGTTTAGTAATGCTGTGTTTTTGTGGAGTTGTTTAGTTAGGCTGTGGTTAGTGGAGTTGTTCAGTGATGCTGTGATCAGTGGAGCTACTGACTGATGCTTGAATCGATGGAGTTAGTCTGAAAAATTGAGATTTGCTGAAATGAACCGTGACACTTAAATCAACAGTCATGCTGTGAAAAATGGAGCTGATTAATGATGATGTACAGTAATTGATGGAGTTGTTCAGTGATGCTGTGGTGAGTAGAGATTTTAAGTGATGCTGTTATTGATGGAGTTATTTAGTGATGCTATAACTGATGGAGTTATTTAGTGATGCTATAACTGATGGAGATATTTAGTGATGCTATAACTGATGGAGTTATTTAGTGATGCTACAGTATTTTTGATGGAGTTACTCAGTGATAATTGGTGGCGTTATTTAGTGATGCTATAATTGATGGCGTTATTTAGTGATGCTATAATTGATGGAGTTATTTAGTGACACTGTAATTGATTCAGTTTTTTAAGGTTGCTGTGATGAGTGGAGCTGCCTGGTGATCCTGTGATGGACAGAAATGTGTAGTGACGATTGGAGCTGTTTAGTGATGCTTTGATAAATGAAACTTTTTAGTGCTGCTGTGATTAGTTTACCTATTTAGTGATGCTGTGGTTGGATATATGTTTAATAGTTACACTGCAATTACTTTAGCCTTCTGAGAAAAAAGTTTATTGTAATCTGAATCTGTCTAAACTTGGAAGTGTGAACGGAGAAGTAATAGATCTTACTGAAACTTACAGCAACCCTCTCATTCCAGATCCACAGTGTCACCTGCCTTGGGTACATGTTTGCATTCTTCTTAGTTGCCATTCCATGACATCATTAATGTTTGATCCAAGTGCAGGGAAGTATTGATCCTGTGTCGTCTCAAGAATTTAGACTGGAGGTAAAAAGAGTGAGCTGCAAAGAAAGAGAATGTAAATTTAGTCAAAAGTGCTCTCCAAGCTCTTTGGTTTTTCACTTTTTTAATTTTTTTTTTTTTTTTAGGATAGTGTTGTTTGCAGTGCTGGCTTTACAACCATGTGTATGTTCACTCAGTCTGTAGAACTCTGGTAATTAGGCCTACTGTAAAGTGAACATTTGTTATTGCAGTTCATGTTATGCAGAGTTAAGGCAGGCAGATGCAAATTGTTGGCAAAGCTTGTTTACTCAGTGGGGCACAATAGCCAGTCTAGCAGAGTGGAGACTTAAACTACTGTACAGCATACTTGTTTACCTTTCGTTGTCCTCAGTAAGTGGGTGAAATCCCCCTCTAGTTTTATGTCAGAGATCTGTCCTTTCCAGCTCTCTGGCAATTAGAGGTCGGTAACCGATCTGAAGAAACATTTCGATTGTGCCCCATTGTTGTTACAGAGTTTCTTGCAATGCAAGAGTGGAACCTACAGTGATGGTGTCACTTCAGCCAGTTGTACTGGTAAGTTGAACTGCTCTGAACAGGGTATAATAACATGTGAACTACACTGCAATTAAACCCTAAAGAATGAGTCCTCCAGTTACAGGAGGGAAGACTTTTTTTTCTTTTTTTTTTTTTCTCGTCTTTTAATCGTACCTAGCCCTACCTGCCTTGGAGTTCACTGTTATTCACAACTTTAAACCAGGGTTGACGGGAGTCTTCTTCCAATGACCGTCGTCGATCCCTCCATTAATGCTCCAGTAAGCCTGACGCTCCTTGTATGCAAGGAGGACCCGCAATTGTCTTGGGCATCACTAGATACAAA
This sequence comes from Stichopus chloronotus, assembly GCA_021234535.1. Lineage (NCBI taxonomy): Eukaryota > Metazoa > Echinodermata > Holothuroidea > Aspidochirotida > Stichopodidae > Stichopus > Stichopus chloronotus. Next base: position 10,317,616 of record CM037842.1, read on the forward strand.
GAGAGGGAGAGGGAGAGAGAGCCAGGAGCAAAAGAGAGGCATCCATTTAGGTTTTACGATGAGTTGAATGTTTTTGTTATGAATCTGGTTGCAGGTTTGTCTGTTGTAGCTCCACTTGTAACAAGCGTCACAAAAAAAAAAAAAAAAATCAATTTGATAGATTTTGTTCGGCCACCCACATTGAGAACCTCCTCATTTACATACCAGGAGTCTGACTCTGTGTTATATATTCATCTGTAGTGTGAACCACACCAGTAGACCCTATTAAAAAAACTTTCTATTACTTTCAAGCTACAACTTTGAGCAGAGGGTTGGAGGTTGTGCCCCAAAGTGACAAATTCAGGTTTCCTTGGGGACACTGATATCGGCTAATAATTGTGGAGGAGGTGAAAAGGTGGACATTCTGAGGATGTTTTTGCTTTTTAGGTGGTCTTTATATCTAACCAACTCCTCCAGGCCTGATCTTGCTGCTGTTGCTCACATGGTTGTTATTTTTTTTCCCTCTTCGTAACACGTGGGAAGAAAAAAAGGAAGAGGAACGAAAACTGAAGTAGGAAAAAGGAATTTTCTTGGAATAAAGAGAAGGCGGTGTAAGAGATTTTGATTGGACAGAAAGTGAAGGTCTACTCCTAAAAGAGGAGGGGATGGCAAAAGAAAAAGAAAAGGACTTTAAAACAAACAAACAGTTAACAAGGAAGTAGGGTAAAAACAAGGGCCATTTAAGACAGCGACAGCACACACAACCACGGAACGTCATGACCTGGATGCAAGAAGGGTCATGGTTCGTGACATGTGCAACTACCAAAAAGGTGGTGCTGTGCCATCATAAATATTGAGAGCAGTGATCAGTTCCGATTCGAGAGACAACGTCGACTTTGGAATATCACGAAGATTTCCATACTTATTAAAGTTGCACATTAGCCACTTGTGTGCAGTAAACAAAGACAGACAAAAAAAAGGGGAAAAATGGATCGAAAATGTCATGAATGAAAGGATGAAGGTTAAAGCTGGAATTTGAGTTGAAAACTTTTCAGTGAAAGTCAAGTTCGGCAGAATATGTTATAGTCACTACAAAAAAAAAAAAAATATTGTTTTAACCCCATTTTGGATGCTTCGATTCATATCCATTCCCATTGGTCTGTTGTATTTCAAGTAATGGTGCTTGCCTGCTATGCTTTCCTGTACAGTCTGAATTTTGTGGGGCCAACAAAAATGTCAAAGATAATTTTCATATTCAAATATCTGGAAGATGAGTGCATACTGTAGTTCTCATTCAGATTTTGTGACAGGTGATCTTTTTCTCCCCTACTTTCTCTTCCCTGGAACACTGAAGAAGAGCAAGGGTACATCACCAGGCGATTGCCTCTACAACCCGTATTTCAGCTTTAATTGAACGCAATTCAAAAGATCAAAGGAAAGGAAAAGAAAAAAGACAGACGGAGAAGACGACATGAACTGTGGCGGACTTAAATCTATAAACAGACTCTATCTCCATGTTAATCTGTGTCTAAGCTTTAAATGCAAGTTTTAATAATTTAGGAAGACCTAGAACATTAACTTCATGTCAGCTAGCTTTGATTTTCAGTAAAATTTTCAGTTTACAGTTCCTTGAATCATTCATAACTATCAGCACTAGTGAGTATTAACAGCAATTTAACATCAGCGTAAAACACACCTCTCCCATTTTTCCCTCTTATCACCTATTTAAGTAGTAGCTAATAAGTAGCTCAAAAGTTGCTATTGTGCTGCTCCATACACAGCTAGCCCCTTGATGGAGGGTTTTCAGTAACCACTTCTGTAGCAACTGTATTGTATTTAAAAAATGTACCAGTGCATTCTTAAATGTGAACAAGGCCACCTTTGTTGCAAAAAGGTTATAGAAGTCAACCTCTCCTCAACCTTTGTCCAGGCATATATTCATGGATCATTTGAATTACGACTCACCCAATTGTAACATGATATCACGCATGGTAGTAACTTTTGAGACTTGTAACTTCAATCTTTTGCCATGTCTTTGACCTCAGCCTTACCTCAAGTATTATCTTGCTCATGTCACAAAAGTATGTTAAACCTCACAAAGCAAACCGTGAGGATTTGGTCGGCCAATTCATAAAATTTCTTTCTGGACAAAAGTAATTCTGATTGGCTACTAAAATGATGGAGGTGGTCTTTCCCAACCCTCACTCTGATGTGTCATGAGGAGATTCCTCTCTGGTTCTGTCAAAAAGTGCCAAAGACTTTATGAAGACTGCAGGTTAAAAGAAAAAGATGTGTAAATGTTTCTCTGACAGTACTGTACTGTACCTACAATCCTTTGAACCAACTGGTCAAGGTTGCAGTAATTTCTTTTACAAATGCTGCCCTCACATCACTATCAAAAAATTCTGTGAGGTCATTACCACAGTATTATAACTTGCCCTGAATTACTTTCAAGGTCATTTATTATCCAAACATATACAGTAAAGGGACAAGAAGAGAATACTGGAGAAAAGAAAAAAAAAAAGATAAAGACTAACAGCTAGTTTACCTTCTAAAAGGAGAAACTGTTGGTTCTCAGAAAGATCCAGTGTACGTCTTTACCTGTGGTCTTCTACCAAGTAAGCCTTAGAAGTGCTCTCTACAAAGATTATTAAGTAGCAAATGGCAAAACAGCCAACATTTTGACAAACAAATCAGTTATTTGAAGTGGAAGACATTGGCTGTTCTTTGGCCCATGAGAGAACGTGGAGATCTTTAACAGAACCATTCAGGGTTTATCAAAATGTGGATCGAGTGCAAATAATTCTTTCAACATTTTCACATTGTTCTTGCTTTCCGAAGCAAAGCTTCTGAAATTAAGAAATGCCGGACGGTCGTATTGAAGTGCAGGGTATGGAGGACACATGTATGGGTCCATTGGTAGCAGTCAGAGATTCTGGCCAAAAATAACATTGACCCATATCAGACATTAATAGTCTCATTTTAGTTCAGGAAGATGCAACATGTCTCACTTTTCCTCTCCCCTTTGTTTTATTGGTTGTCTTCTAGGCTTGGGCAGGTTACCTGACTCTACATCATAGTCACGACTCCAGCTGGCAGGTATGGTCTCGACGGACTCCACTTTCCTCGGAGTCTCGACCACTACTGTATGTTTGCACTTTTAAAACTAAAAATTGTTACCTATTTGTAGAGAAATTTTCTTCCTTTCTTTGTGTGCTTGGCAATTTTAATTTTTGTGCAAGTTCAATAAATTTATCATTACATAAAATCTGTGTAAATCTGTACATGTTTATCATTTCCAATGAGGCCTAACCTCACTGAAGACCTGGTAACGTAGATTATGGAAAAGTGCAACTGTAGTACCCACCAAGTCTGTTTGAGGCCTAACTGTACATCGTCTGCTCAAAATTTCCACCCAAAAAATAAAATTAAATCCATCGTGTAGATGTTTGTTCTGACATCAGTGAAAAAGTCATCAAATTGGGAGCAGCAGGCAGCGTCAGATGGACATTTGGCCTTGAGTCCTCGGCTCCAAAAATGTTGGAGTTGCCAAAGCCCTCAGTATAGTCCACTCACTCGAGGAGCTACCACCTGGAGATTTGGTGACTGACCAAACCCTTTCCAGTCCCTCTAAAGTGAGTATACCAGGCTACTCTCTACAGTTGTATGCTTCTCCCCTTGGGCAAGGATGACATCCACACCAATACCAGATCAGAAACAGTTGGTTTAGTCCAGGGGTGAGCCAAGAGGGTGGCCATCATCTCCATGGCAACTAGTCTGATAGAATATCAAAAAGTCCTCAAAGTACCTGGTATAATCACATCTTCTCAAGGTTTTTCATCATTTTTTTGCACTATTCAGTGGGGAAGTTTGACCTGATTTAGGTTGTAGGTATAGGCTACTTCTCTTCGAGTGTAGGACAGAGTAACAGAGCCTTTCAATGAAAGTGATGTTTGCTTGGTTTCAGGATTAGTTGCATGTACGGTATCCTAATGTTGCAATATGCATGCAATTGTCAGTCGACAATTTTCGTATGCATAATTTTCAGCATGCACTCCCTTGCCTTGTGCCGTGTTGACTCCCGTGTGTTCCGCCATTTTGCATTACACAAGGGAGGTGATGGGGTACACTCAGTCACATGCACACAGTTTCCAGATGCTAGGTTTCACTCATTACAGTTCATGCATAGGTTGGGCCTACAGTATATGAGGTTTAAACAGTGCATGTTAAAAATTCCCAAACCATGTGGTTTAATATGGAGAATACATTTGAAAATCTTCAGACCCGTTTTAGGACAGAACTGAAGTTATACACATTGACAGTTTGCAAGCACAAAAACTATAGTACTGTGCATATGCGATGGGAGAGACAGAATAAGATAGGGAGTAAGCAGTCACCCCAACTTTATTCTGAAGCATCAGGTAAATCCTGCAAATCTCCTCTTGTTTGCCTTACAATTATCTATTATGGTATTTCAAACTATTGTGTATGCAAGCAAAGAAGTAATTTGCATGAACTTAAGCAATCCAATGATGAAAATATAGTCACTTTATGCAAAACAGCCATCCATGAATTAGGAAAGGGGACTATACTAATACGAAGTTGCGTTAATGCATTTTTCCTTGAAACATACCGTATGTTTCTCATGAAATAAATGCTTGCAGACCATTGTATGAGGATGCTCAGTTATGTACTTCTCTGCTTACACATGTCTTAACACAGCAAATGAACTCTTATCTACTATGCCAAGAGCACTGGTAACCTTTATCACTGCCTTTGTGGCTGATCAGTCTAATACCAGACTAGCGCCCTCCTTCTGATCCTGCCATCCTGTGCTAGGACTGTTGAGATTCTGTAAATGTCCTCTCCGCATTCATCGCTTCTTTTTACCTCCTTCTGGTGTACCTCGCCTTGCAGTTCGCTTTTGGATTGTATTTTCAGCAAGCTCACGTAACTTTCCACTAAGTACCCTTCTCATTCTTAGTAAAAAGTCATTCTTAGAAAAATGTCGTCACAGTACATTAGTTCGTGAGGGCACTGTTAAGTTGACAACACTCAGCATGCAAGTACAATTGTGGATTTGCATCAAAATTGACTGCTCTGTGGGGGGTCTCTCATCGTTTGCTCCACGCTCATCTTTACCAGCTTGTCTATTTCGTAAGTGAAATTGACAATTTTTCGGATACTTACCACTTACCCCAGATATCTCATTGGTCCCTGTTTAGCGTTTGTCTGTTTACCAGGTGCGTCACTTGCTAATTTGATTTGACGAAATGAGGCTTCATACGTGGCAACGTTTCAAAGTGGTTGCAATATCGTAAACAACAAAGATATGGGGACAGAAGTTGTTATATTATTCACCCCCCAGAATTGCTTAAATAAACAAATGTTTCTAAGAACCCTAGGAATCCTGTGATGTTACTATCTTAGGTGTTAAAAAAAGTCATGCTCCACTTTAAGAAAGGTTTCTCCAGATCTGAATCTATATTTAGTGCCCAGCTGGTGTTGACTCACGTAAATTCGACCCCCCCACTCAAACCGAAAATAGCTCCCGTTGCCTGGATTCGAGGGAATTTTGGTTCCGAGTACTTGATCTTGGAGATTGGATGTGTTAAGATTCCCATTTTATAAGGAATAATTGAATGGCGTACATTAGCGAATTTTTGGTTTTCAAATATTGCTCAAAGGTGGCTTCGAGGAGGTCCATGCTGAGGAAAAACTACTTTTTACTTGGATCTTGGCTTCGTATTTACCATGACTCTGTAAATAGGAAATGGCTTGTAAATTAAAATGGTTTTTAAAGAGAAATGTGGATCCCATGCTCATCCTTCATCTTTGCATGTGGAAGGTCGGAAAAGATGAAAGTGAAGGTCATTGGATGGAAAGTCACCTCTATGATTGCCATTTTGCATTAATTATTAGAAAAGACCAAAATATGTAAAGATCTCCCACGTGGAGGGGCTGTCAAAGCGGTAATTGTCGTTCTCATTTTTTTTTTGTTCTCATTTTTTTTTATCATCGTCAGTCCAGGATGTGTAAATTTCATTACAAAAATTAATTCATATTAATTGTCTTTCTAGTTTCCCTTTGGTGTTCTGAAACAGTTTTCGTCCTTGAAGGGATGTTTGATTCTGGATTAGTTCACTCAGCATTCTCTTCACGACCAGACAGAAAGAGTTAAGATGCTGTCATCTCGATGTGCTTCCTCCTGAAGTCGTTTTGTCCATTCTTTAAATTGCTGGCTTTTGTCATTTGGATTAACATGTATTCAAGTTTGGAGTGGCCTTATTGCACCGGGGTCAAATGGTCACGTTAGTTTGGATTGTGTCTGACACACACCTGTGGATCTGAGGTTTTGACCCCAAAGGTGGATTGGAGGTACCTACACATGTCGTCGAACTTTTGACCATCTTCCATTGCTATGTGCGGATCCATTCCTCTGAGGCTTCTAATCTTGCATGCTGAGGTTTGTTCTAGCTGGGATTTGTCAAATGGGCCTGTCAATTTTTTTTTTTTTTTATGACTTTATTTGGTATATCACTGTCTTTTAGGGAGACTAGGAGCTCACAATTAAATGTAACATTGGAAGAAAAAGAGTGCCAGACCACACTGTTGTTTCCTTTGGTTCTCTAATTTCTGTTAATTGGGGAAATGTTCCTATTGGGCTCTGTGCAGCTAGTCCTCACAGAGTTTCCGTAATTTGCTAAAATCGTCTCTCGAGAAGGCCTTTTCAACATGATAGAAAATTATGGTCGGTTAAGGGAGGTACTGTACCTTTCGAGAAGGGATAAACATGTATGATATCATGTGGGGATTGGCTGCTCTGTATACAGTTATACATGGTTATTTGTGTCTAATGGTAATTACAACTCTGCAAGCTTGTCTAATGTGCATGTGGAGAAACCAGTCTATTAGTACTGCACAGTAGGTACATCCACACATTCAATTAACTACAGTAGTATTGTTGGTGAAAAGATTTCAATCCAAGTGCACATGTCTTGTTTGTGCGCACGTCTTGTTTCAAGACCTTTCTCTTTTTTAATGCAAGCACATGTGTTACATGAATTCTGCGTTACATGAAATTGCAATTACACAAAGATGCATACTCATGCATTATACTTAGTTTTCAAGAAATATCTACCTTTAGTTTTGATCAGGGTGCACTGTGACTGTGTTCTGTGCAAGTACAAAACTGATTTAGAATGGAAACTACTGAAGTCGTACCCTAAGTGCTGAAATTATATTCTTCTGGCGAAAATCTTGTAATTTAGCCACAGGCTTGCAAAAATTTTGAAAGGAAAAGGCTCTAGCAATATACACCCAATTGAAGAATAGTATGATGAAATCAAACCTGTGTTTTCTGCTAAGTGAGGAGATTTGGTAAAGTTGTGAAGCATAATCTCAACAGCCCAATTGCAGTTCAGCTTGTGCAAGGCTGCTCAGGAAATGTTCTTAATCTCCCTCATGGACATACTGCATTATATTCTCAGGACAATTAATGCTTGTCAGGGGGTTCCTGTTCCCTGGGAAAGTCATGAAGTTTTGTTTTCCTGTTGTAGAAAAAGTGCTATAAAAGTCTGTGAAGTTCTGTAAAATGACAGAAGTCAATGGGAAAGTCATGGCTTTTAGGGCAGAAGGCTAAGGTTTTATGATGAAGAAAAAAGGAAATGCGGCTGAGTTGTATGCGCCATTATTTGTTGATTGTACAGTCTTGAAACTGTCATTTAAAGGTCATGAACTGGACATGGAAATGTCATGCAATTTTATTTCCCTTTAATGTCAAAGGCGCAATAACACTGAATGGTGCATTTACACTACAGTGGTACATTACTGTTCCAGAGTGGTTTGTAGTCAGTGAAGACTTAATTTCAAACTGTCCAACTGGCACTGAGAAGGAAAAAAAAAAGGGAAAGAAAAGAAAAAAGAGAAAAAAGTTCTAAATTGTATGTATGCATACCTCTTGTTCACCTTGGTCATGTTTGTGTAAAAACCACTTAAATTTCTAAACCTTGTTTTGAGTGGGTTGTTTATGCAAGCTGAGAGGTTTTAATGACATGCCAAATGATTTCACCTTCAACAAAAAGAGAAGGTTACTGTGGTGATGCTCCTTGAGTTGAAGGTCCCTTTTGAAGTTGTGGCAGATAGCATCCATGCATGGATTAGGGGAACAGCTCCCTGTACTTGGCTACCACAGTGCTGTCACATAACAACTTACATGTACAGTAGCTGCCATGGTACTGCTTTATCAGTACAGCTAGTACAGTATAGGTGTATTCTGTTTGTGTCATCGTGAGCCTAGTGGTATATTACCCTGCAATATGGGAGTACTGCCTAATATGCAGTAATGCCGTAACGTACTTATGGACCATTTGTGGCTTTTGTTACATCGTGTACACACAGCATCAGTTTTCTACCGTACCTTATAAACACGCATTCTGTCAAAGGCAGTTTCCTATCGATGGTTGGACTTAAATTTGCTGTGGAGGCAGTCTCTCCCTTGAATGAGAGAAGGAGATGGTATGTTTCGATGAGAACCTTTAGTACATACAGTTTCTTCAAGATGGTCGGTTGATGTATCGGGATGGATGGCGCAGAATTCAGATTTTGCACCTGGTATTTCAGCATTTCACCAAAATGGATTGCAGGGTTGTTTGTGGTCCTGGAATATCTAGGTCTGTAATCAAAGCAGAGTTTTGAAGAAGAGGCTGTAGACAATGTCACATAAATTTGTTGTGAAAAAGAAAGACTTTGCTGTGCAATTCAAGTGCAGTGAGGACCGCTGGTTATTTATGGTTAGTGGGTAAGTTACATCATGACTTTATAAATGTGTACACAAGTAGGCTTACTGTGTGGAACGCCGAATTGGAAGCCTTTTTGGTGTGTACCATAGCAGGGTAGAAGTTAAGCAATTTTCGTGGCCGTATTTAAATATCGGGAAGTGAGATATTGTATCAGTTACCCTCAATCATGAAAAGCGATGATTCTGTTTTATTCTAATATTGAAATGTGCTGTAGAAGATACAGTGACCTTTTCTTTGTGTGTTGAACTCGACCAATCAAATTGACCATGCCGAAACCATTCTTGTCGATACGTCGTTTTCTGTTTTCTGTAATTATCATAAGGCCGTCTCTGCAAAGGGGTAAAGTTGGGAGTTTTGTTTAATATTGATTGTCATTACTTTGATAAAAAGTCACGGAATCTCCAGAAATCACGTTTCTGTATGATATTTTTCGCTGCTTCTGGTGGTCATAGTGTAGTACCTTCCCAGCTGATCTCATTATAATATCAACTGTCATGTTCGGAAACTTTGACATAAATCTTCATGCAGAGCATAGAGAAATTTTGCAGAGGTGTCTAAAGAAATAAAGGAAATCTGAGCAATTACCGCATTACCATTATCTTTCCTTGTATGATTGCACTCACATCAACATACTTCAGTTTTGGCCCAGATATTTCGTGCATGTTTAACATAAAATAGAAACTCCTCAAAATATTTTGCGCAAATTGCAACACACTGGAGATGGACTTTGCTCAGAGCACTTTGCAGAATGTATTACAAGAAGTGAAAAAAAAAACAAAAAAAACAATTAGGGGCCTAAAAGCAGTTGCAAGTAAAATGAGTCTTGGGCAATTACTTTTCACCATGGATCATCTTTGCATGATTGTGCAGTGTGATTCTCCTTAGCTAATAGCTGTGTGGTACGGTATGTTGAGGCCGATACGAAACTGGAAGATTTCTGGGAGAAGGTTATGTAAGGTTTAGAAAACCACATTTGGGAATTTGCAATATTGCTATGATGTTTATCTGTTTCATTTATGTGTATTCTACCTTGTAATTTAAATGGAATTCATGCGGTCACCGTAGAAACGTACTCTTCAGTAGAATCAAAGCCAACTTGCCGCTTTCAGAGAGAATCCTTGAAATGATGGAGCGGATCTTCAACATCATTAATTTGATACCTTTGGTATGATTTTCAAGCAAATGCCCTTGGTTGCTACCATGGTAATTGTAGCTGACGTATCATGGTCAGGAGTGTAGGCTAAATCGTCTCATGTATCCATAGCACAGTAGGGAATCCAAAACTGATTGCTTCGTTACATATCAGCAAAGGTCACATTCATATCCATCCAATAAAGGCAAATCAAGTACGGTTTATTTTGAAGCATCATGCTGAACATTGAAGAGGCAGTTTATGAAGATAAATTAAAAATTTTAACAAGATTCCAGTTGGAGGACAGGTTATTACACACCCTCCAGGTAGAACAGAGAATTGCCAATTTAAAAGGGTTAAAGGGTTTTGCCAATTAACAAAGTTTATTAGTAATGAAAATGAAACAAAAACCTTAGAAGAAATGAAACAGGAGGACAGTTTATTGCAAAACTTTGTGGTAGAACAAAGACTGCTGCCGATTCACCGTAAGCAGAGAAAAAAACAATAGAAAAAAAAAACAGCTCATTGTATTGCACCCTGGTAAAACAGAGAATTTGCCAATTACAGTAACTCTATAAAAGGAACTATAAGAATGATGGACATAATAGTCCAAAACTGTCCCTGGTAGAAGAGAGAAGTATTTATTTCCAAAGAAAGAGAAGATAAAGGAAATGTATGAAAAGGAGGTCAAAACTAACAATAATAATGAATGATAACTTTCTCCATAAAATCACCTTGATAGGACTGAGAATCCATCAACTGTAAGGTATGGAGCTAATAAAACAGAAGGAAAAAGGAAAAAAAAACAAGAAACAACAGTTATTGCTGAAACTCTGTGAGTGACACACAGTGAACCTATGCGAGGATGTATCTGCCCTTGGACTATTGAACTCACTAAAATTGTTGAAATTTTTGGAGGATTTTGAAAACAATACTTCAAATATTTCTGTGATTAGTTGTAAAGTAATAGTCTCAAATGGCTTTCAAAGATATTTGGTTTGTTTGTAGTAGAAGGTTAATGGCATAATTATTGGTGCAAAGGTTAAAGGTTGAATTAATTTTATTATCCACCCCCCACCTCACATGCACGCGTTTAAAGTTTAATAATTTTGGCTCGGTCAGTATCTTAAATTATGGCCTTTTGATTGCAGAATGCACAGTTTCCTTTTTAACTGCATGACTTTCACAATGTTCTTCATGCTGTGCTCAAGACTGGACTTATAGTGGTGTAAATAATCTCACAAGAAAGAGCACAATAATAATGACTAAACAATTGTCAAGTTACAGGTTCTCTAAAACTGTGAAAACTTTATCCAAGCCTCTGGAAGTTAATAATTTTCAAGCATTCAAAGTATTACCAGAACTAATACACACACAGTGGCGGCGCCAGGATGTCAGACTTGGGGGGGCAAACTGAGGGCAGAGGAAAATATGGGGGGGCAAGATTTTTGCGCAGCGCGAAACCGAGCTCTAACCGAGGCTGTGCAGGTGGTTTCCAAGGCCCCGCCTTAGGGCCCCCGGTGGGGGTCCAGGGGGCGAAGCCCCCGGAAGCTCTGAGGTTTTAGCATATCTCTGGGTGGAAAATTAAGTCCCAAGAGAGGTATATTATTTATTTTTATATTATTTATCTTTTCGGTTGACCGTACTCCAAAGTTCCCAACTTTTTTCTTTGGGAACTGGGGGGGGGGGGGCAATTGGGGGGGGCAAGGAAACAATCTGGAGAGGCAAATGCCCCCTCATGCCCCCCGTAGCGCCGCCACTGTACACACGTCAAACTGTACTTGCAGTGGAGAAGTCGGAAACATCAGATAGCATTGCAAAGCTTTTTTGTTGTTGTATTCAGGCATGTAGCCAGACTATTCTTTTTTTTTTTTTGGGAGGGGGAAGATGCAGGCATCAATGGGAGGGGACTCATTTTGTCTTCTGCAAGGGTTCCAATTCTGAAATGGTGCACATGATATTTCCATCTTTTCTTGCTGTATTTGTTTTCCAAAAAGCAATAGCTTTTATTGAAGAATTATGAAGATATTTTTGGGACATGTGGTCCCAACACCCCTCCCCCACCCCTGGTCTACGTGCTCTGTTGAAGGGAATCACAGGAAGAGGGTAGATCTGGATATATGTGACTGTGAGACACTGATTGATTCAACAACAACCAAATATTGAAGTAAGGTTTAGTCCGATATGACTTGTCTGGTCAATGTCATCAAGCACAATTTATTCTTTCAGGGTCAAAGGCTCACCGCTGATAAAGTAACCTAGCTCTGCATCTTCTTTTATCCTCTGAATACAATTAACTGTACAGTTGAAATGGTATCCTCACTTCTGAGTAGCATTCACAGCCTCACATATTTGCAAAAGTGAAACTTTCATTAAAAAATTTTAAAATGTTCCACATGAGAATTAAGTGAAGCGGTTTTGGTAAATAGCCCCTCTGTCGATTGTAATTACCACATGGGGTACTAAATCAAGGTCTTTGTTTTCCAGCAATGACCACATCTGCTTTCATTACGTGAGAAAAACCAACTTAGGTTAGAGGATGGAGTGCTGTCTCAACTGGCACACTAGGGTGCCATTTTGTTTTTCAAACATTGCTGTGCATCAGGGATAGACTGGATTCGTTGAGTCAGGGATGTATTTGTCAGTACCTACTTAGCAATCCCAGCTGTACTGCAGGTTCTGTATTGCATTGTGTGTACACTGCAGTTGAAGTTATAAGTTTGCTGTCTGAGTATGGTAATGATAGAAAGTTCTGTGGAATTTTGAAATGGCAGCTTGACTCAAAGTTTGTTAACAGCACACTTATCTGTACTAATTTTTTTTTTTTTTTTTTGACTGTCCTACGTGTATGCCTATACTATAGGTTGTATACTGTGTGTATATAGTGTTGCAATAGACTTGCTCTCAAATTGTTGAGTGAAAGGATTTATAGTCCGAATAACAATCGACAAAAAGTATTTTATTTCTGTGATACACAGATTTAGCTAATTGAGATGGGGGAAATGGGGAAGGGGCAAAGATGGTCAAATCAGGGAACCAGTACCAGTGTGTCTGCTTTCTGAAAACGAGTTTCTAAGCAGGGGTTTGCTGATAAGTGACTGAATCATATGCATGCCATAAAAACTTAAAAAGTTTTCAGTAATGTAGATTGTTTCATCCAATTGCGATTGAAATGCCTCTCATTTCTCCCACCCCCCTCCTCACCGCCATATCCCCAGGTAAGATTTCCACCCTTTAAAAGCAATCTTTCATCACAAAAATAGGTTTAGCAATCGTGCTTAGCAGTAGCTGTGTAGCTAGGTTACATATTACTGTCTCGTTGTCGGTCAGAATTTTCTTTACACTAGACATTGCTGGATACAATTGACAAAATCTGTACACATAACTCAAATGGCTCTCCTGGCTTACCTGTGTCAACTCTACAACTGCACTCTCACCCATCGTGCCAAAGTTGGCGAGACACTCGAGGAGCATTTGCAGGCATCCGTAAACGCTGTTTGAGTATTGTAGCACTACTGAGAGATGTGCTGCTTGGGAAGAGTAATCACATATTCCCTTGACTTCTCACTTACCTGTTTCAACACAACAATTGCACTCCCATCTCCTGTGCCAAAGAGCAGTGGTAACCGTAAGCAAGTCATTCCTTAGTTGTAAATAATCAGGTTGTAATTAACCATGTGAGTTTTGGGATAATCAGAACAGATCATCAATCCAATTGTGTTAGCAAATCTTATCACCGGCCGTTGCATGTTCTGTCCTTTATCTCCGCAGAATAGGTGACTGTTTACAAACACAGTTTTAAGGTCTCATTGGTTGTGTAATCTTGTTTACGCTTCGAAGTCCCTTCCTTAATTGTGAAACTTCTGATTGGTCCAATTTGAGCAGTGATTTCGGTCTCACTGTTTATCTCTGCAGAGAGACCACCTGATGGTGGCTATAATGAGGATCTTCTAATCTGACTGGTAATCTTCTACAGAGCTAACAATCTTCAAACAGTGAGGTGTGTGTATTCTGTTCCATGTCAGGTTCTAACTGATAACTTGCAATGAACTTAAAGCGGCTCATTGAGTTGTTTCATGAAATACACTGAATTTTTGTAAACCTGTCAAGTTTCCTTAACATACTAATTGGCAAATGGTCAGCCTAAGAGGATCTCAATGTTTTACACACAAAGGAACATAATCGAGTGAGTAAGTAATGATTCAATTTGGTTTTGTGAAAATTTGTGACCTGACAGATATTAGTACTCATTTACATAGACATAGCCAGAACAAGTAAGGGTCAAAAATTCAAAATTTGACAGTTTTCATAACTATGGATATAAAAGTTAACTATTTATGCTAATTATAAGTATTGTCAATGATATTGTCAATGATATCAACTCGGTGATCCCCTTGAATGGGAGCCCCTCTAAGTGCATACAATATAAGTGCAAAAGTGACAACTTAGTAGTATTTGCCTGTAACAGGGTTCTTTAATTCACAGTGTTTACTCCCTCACCTCATACATGTGTACCTTTGCAAAATTACTGTATTGACCATGATCTAGCAACTGGCAATTGTGAGTATAAGGTCATGGAAAAGCTGGCAAAAACGGAAGATGTTTGTTCCAGCCAATGGGCACCATCAATTTTGTACTTCAGTTATCAACAGTTCTTGTTCCTTAACCTAGTCCTTGAGTGGAGACAGACATATTTTTTATCCTAACTCTAATCCAATAATTGTAGCAGAGATCCAGGAAATTGTAAAGTCTTCTTACTCTTGTATTCATGAGCCTAGTGTTAATTTACTTCTGAACCGAATACTGTACGTCTCCTTGGACTAAAAGACTGTCAACCAGTCATCAGTGTTCTTTGGTTGAATTGATTAGTCATACCTGTGGTATGCCATTTTATCCTGTCAACTGTAAGTAGGGGTCCATGGTTGTGGGCAAAAGGTGGTTACTGATATTGGCAATAATTACCTCAAGAGTCTGTTATTTTTCTTTTCTGAGAATGTCTCTTCTGTGGTTCAAATTGTGAAGATATACTGTATTTTTGACGGAGGAATGGTATAGAACATTGCCTTCCATAGATATGTCAGCGGCATGTTAAGAAACAAGAAAATTGAAAGTATGGTCGGGAATCGTGCTCGTGAAAAAAGTGACGTGTATGGTACTTGAACGTGTTGTGTCTCTTGTGGTATGTGTGGTTAATTTGGGCAGGAATAAACTGAATGCAGCTTCTAAGAGTCGTTGGAATCAGGGAGCTCCCTGTGTCAATGCTTATAGAAATGCTGGACCAATTATTATTATTTACCTGAGCGCTTTTTGCATTCATCTGTGGATTTTCTTAATGTGGCTAGACGTAAGTCGCCCGCTTATCTCTAACCTGTATCACCGCAATGACTGCGCTGCCATCTACCATTCCGATCGCTAGTGACCTTTTTCAAAGATGTGTAATACCTTCAGACCTAAACCTGACTAGCGCCCCCCATATCCCCCTTTTTTTTTTGAGTTGTGTCGGATACAGGGTTTATCTGAATGTAGGCAAGTAAGTGTTGCAGTTTTACTGCGTAGCCACATTTTAGATCAAATCTAAAGTATTTCCGTTTTGCATTTATGAAGACAATTGTGGTTCTTTCTACTTGTTTGAACAAAGTATGATAATGAAATGTTCACATCGTAGCAAGGGGTAACTAAAGTCACTCGTGAATCCCACACCAGTGGATTGTGGGGAGTTCATGAACGGTACAATGATGTGTGTGGATGCACTGTTGTCTCAGTCGTGGTAACTATGGATGATTTGACAGGGCATGCTCTGCAGACCTGTGCAGAAACCATCACCACAGTACATTCAGGTTGTCCACAGCTACACAGTAATGCAAGCATTTATGCAAGCATTACATATTTGTACTTTAACAGACAGGTTTAATATCTGGCTGTTGTGGCTAATACAATCATGGGGAAAAGATAAACAGATCAAGAACTTTTTGCTACCTGTCAATAATTCTGTATCATGACTTGCCTTTCTCCCGGAAAAAAAAGAAAAAAATAGAGATGTCTTGTTTGGAAACTGTAACTTCCAACTGAATCACAACTGAGGCTGAAATTGTGATTCTTCATACAGTACTACTACTTTAGATGTGCTGCACAGTGGGGTGCATTGTTTGTCCACCAGCCACAAACCTTCTGTGGGGATCACTTAAAATGTCTGATTTATGCCTTATTTGATAGAACATGATGCTTCTAAAACATCTTGGATATTCTTATTGTGGTTGTCACAGACTGAGGGCTTCTTCAGTGGATGGTTTATGGCCACTCTAGAGAGGATGGAGATATTGCAGAGAAAGCTGATCTGCCTCTCTCTCTCAATTGGTCCTCGGTATGCCACGCCCGTCTGGCTTCAAGCCACATCATTAGCGTGTTCAATTCCCACAACTTGTTGGGGTTATTTATGAGTACACTTTCAACCTCAAGTAAATTATTTCATGAACCTACTATATATACGTGATATTTGGTGAGCATTATGTGTACCATGGGATCATTACAGTATGTCTTCCCATTTGGTGGATATCATTTCGGGTGTTATTGACCAGTTTTTGAAAGTGTGGACAAATTCACCTAATAGCGTGGAAATACATGTTTGATGAGCATGTTATAAGGCCATCTGAGGATGAAGGGTTTTGACTGTTCAGTCATTATCTCCTTCATCATAGAGTGTTGTGTAGAGATCCGACTCGGTTATGCCGAAAATTGCCCTGTAAAAGCAGGTCATGGCCCACAAAATGACATAATTTTTTTTTTCTCTTCTGACTCATTTGCCTGACTGGATCCATATTTTTTGTCCAAGTTAGGGGGGACATATATGCTCTCTGCCACACCCCCCTCATTTGTATGTATGCTTCCATTAGATTTCAAGTTCTTGTGAAGTCATAACATACTGTATTTTGCTGTGATCCTTAATATTTAGACAATTATGTATCTTAGGTGCGACCAGGTGGTTGCTATGACAGGAAGTTCTAAGTTGTAAAGGCATGCAGTGCTTGCTGAATTTTGTCAGCTTGTGTTTGTTAGTGAAAAATTTAGATGCGGGTAGCAAATTCAGAACCATGTCCTGACATCATCGTTCAGATATCTGATGCAAATGCTTTACCTTCAGTACGCATGTACAGTATGTCCAATGATTTCTCAATAGTTCACCAGAAATATCTTCCTCTGTTCATTGATCAACCCGATGTTCAGATTTTTTCATGTCATTATCAAACATTGTTTGCAGATTAACAGTTGTGAATTAAACATAATGGCATACCGTACATCCTTGTTGTAATTAGAAAATGAGTTTGAGTTGAGACTTTACAATTATTGATGCAATGCTCTGATCCTTTTCAAGGTTGTAGAACTGTCAAATTGAACATTCAGCGTTGGGAGACCGGAGGATGCTTGCTACTGCAGTATTAACTTGGCTGTTCAGAGAGAAGAAAAACGTTGATTGTGAAAAAGAGAGCAAAAGAAGTCAAAAGAACGACAATATCAAGAAATGTCAAAACATGAAATGTAAAACTAAACCATGGTTTTGCCTACTGTTGTTATCTGGATGTAGATTCTGTCCCTATAAACATGAAAAAAGCAGTTTCATGCGACTTTCAGGTCCTATTATCCACATATCAACTCCAAACATCGGCTTTAAAAAAAGCAAAGAAAAACCAAGCAAACTAAAAAGAACCAAAAAAGAAATGTGACATCCAAAGCTAGTTAAATGTAAGTCAGAGGTAAAAGGTAACGCAAACCAATTTTCCGGCTCGCTGAAGAAAGTTTTCGAGATCTGGCGAGAGCGGCGGTCGGAGATGAAACAAAGGTGATGTTTAATTTGTGTCCCCTCAGATGGTGCGGTAATTATGACCACAGAGATGCCTGCTGTTTTGCATCCTCCGTTGCATGTGGAATCACTCAATCCCCCTTCTAGATCTTTTTAAATATACCTCACCATCTTACCCTCAAGAATGTACTGCACTACTTACTCCCATCAGATGAGATTCAGTACTCACGGGTGAACCGTCCTGAAATGTTTATGTGGCTCTGTGAAGGAAGTAAATTGTAATACTGCCCTCTCTGTATAATGGAGGAACTGTTTTGGGGAGGAACTATATAGATACAGTATATTTGACTCCCTCCTTCATGGCCGTCTTGACTGTCAAGTCTGGACTCGAGAGAGGTCTGTGTGCTATTGTATAATCACAGCACTGTGAGAATACCCGCAATCAGCTATAAAGAGGAAAAACTGGTACTGTACTGTAGGTGATTTGGTAAAGAGTAAAAGATATTAAAAAGAAATTAAGCCGGTGAGACAGTCTAAGAAAACAAATGACATTATTTGAAAAAGGTTAGAAGGAGGGGGGTGCAAGGGATTGGGTTTGAGGGGATTGAGAAGGAAAAGTATTTGGAGGAGTATAATGTAAGAATGAAGAAAGGAATGGAAGGGGAAAAGTTTAGGAAGCAAGCTGAAGTGATAGGAAGGAGTAGAAAAGAGGATGGAGGAAGTAAGAGGGTATGGAGAGGTACAACGGATAACACATAGATGTGAGGAGCTCGTGGCATATTGGGGGTGGGCAGAAGGAGCAGGATGCAAAGGTGGAAACGGATGGGGGACAGAGTTAGAGGAGATGATTTGTGGAGGCTGCAGTTAAACCTTAATAGTTTGGCAGGATTAAAGGGTGTTTTCTATGGTAATAGCCATGTTGTTGCATTTTATGAAGACATGTCACTACCAGGTGCATCGTTAAAGATGTTGTTGAAACTAAATTTGGTTAGCTGGCTGGATTGATAAATTTGCAATACAAAAAATATTTCATTTTACTTTTCAAAAGTCCCAAAACTTCAGCAGACTTTGTTATAATGGGTACTTGATGAAGAATGTAGGTTAATGAGTAGCAGAAACTTCATGTGATGATATTTGTGAAAGGTCTGAAAAAGAAAAACTCAAAATGCAGCAGCCTTAAAAAGCCTTCCCAAAATTTTTGTAAACTTTAGAAAACAGTTTACATGGGCAGTTAGTATTGATGCATTATGTTTTAACAGTTGTTAGTGCTTTCCCTTTAATTAAAGGTTTTTGTTGGAGGGGGGAGTTCACACTGGTTGAAATATTTGTTAAAGTCATTATCTGTTTCCCTGTAACCTCTAATGGAGGGAATGTCGCTGTGAAAATTGCAGGATCGTTGATGGCAGTGGTGGTAAAAGTGGTTTGTTATGACGCTGTTTTCCTGGTTACAGGTTAATAAATCTGCTGGGTACCCAGTTCCGAGTTCCCCGTTGCCCGGCGATGACTGACTTATGTCTGGTGGGTGGGGGGTTGAAGGGTCTCCCTTTACACTGCGTGGCATAATTTAAGATGATCATTCCAAACGAGACAGGCTCTGCTGTTTCCTCTGAGTGTTCGTGATTTATGTCGGAACATGAACAGCTGAAAGTATGCAAGACAAAGAGGAGTTTTAGAAGAGAAATGCAAAACAAGGTATTGAAATAAGTAAAGAAAGTGGATGAAATATAGGGAAAATGTGGTGAAGAAAGGGGGAGTTGCAAAGGTCATAGGAACTGTTAAAATTGGTTTTGATGATTTACAGACGAGTTGTGAGTGTGAGAGCATAAGCACACATATATTTTCTTCCAAAGGAAATTCCTATAAGGCCTCTTGTAACAGGCCAAGAGTCTGAAAACAAATCTCTTGTTGACATTTAAATTGGGAGGTGTGTCTCTTCCATCCATAGATGAAATGTCGAATCTGATGTGAGAAAGTATGTCTTTTCACCTGTACCATTGTTGATGAAATTGTGGCCAAAATTAGCAACCTTCCTGAATTTCATCAACCTTACATGTCATCATGGACTTGATTTCCAGTTTACTCTTTGCGGAGCTACTGTATATAGCAGATACTGTGGGATTTTAGTTAATTTTTTGTTTGTAAAATGTTTGAAAATTTACGCCTGCTGACTGAGTCCATCCAAGATCTCCAAAAATGGTTTTCGTGCTGAAGTTGGGGAGTGTTTAGTTATTTCATTTTGTTGGAAGATTTCAGACAGTTACGTAAAATGTGAATGTTTTGCGTATTCTTGCTCTGCAAAGTAGACTCCATTGTTGCTACATGAGATGATTATATTTATTTGTTTTCATTATTAAACTTGTAGATAATTTGGAAGCTTTCTTTTGCAAATTTCTTTGTGCATTGCTCTGCTGAAAGGTGAAATACATCAATACAATATAGGCCTAAAATATTGTATTGTATTTTATTTTCTTTTGTTTCAATCTAGTGGTCATTAAAGATGTGCAGCTTTTTCAGTACTTTGTGTTAAAAACAAAAAGAGACAGTTGTCCAATAAATGAAAGAAAAATTAAAAAAAAACAATCCTTTTTCTTTTCCTATGTTTCAGGATAATAGTTACTTCGAATTGAAATAGAAGGAAGTCTAGCCATCCCAACTTTGCTTTGGTAAGTATTCCTGTGATGAAAATGGAGAGGAAGCCGTAATGTGATGTAATGAAATAACTTTGTAATTGAAGGGAATGGCAGGTTTTTGTATGTGATCATCTGGTTCTTGTTTGCTCCTCGCAATTTCAATTTTGTCTCCCAAGTAACATACGCACATACTACGCTACAGGTGATGGGTAAATTTTGACACATGTCCGCTGGTAATCTTCTCCTTGAACATGTGTCTTCTGTCTCGGAATGTCCCAAGAATGAAGTTTTGTGGTAGGACTGGCATCTGAAATGCCCAAATTCTCTGTAGGACAACCAAACTTTGGGGGGTGGTACAAGATTGTCCCTTGGGACAACCAAAGTCTAATAGTGCTTGATTGAAGTGAAGAGTTTACCTTCAGAGGACTGGACAGAGGAGGAGAAAGGTGTAGGGAGAGACAGGAATGGGACAAACAAAAGTTGAAAAATTGGGGACAAAAGTTGAAAAATTGGTGACTCATTGTTACATCAACATGATGAAGTGACTAAGACATTGCAGGGCTCAAAATTTACTGTTAAGGGATGGTGGGACTCACTTCAACTAACTCATACGGAATGTCGAAACAGGCGGACTGTTGATTCAGTCAGGCAGAGAAAGTTTATCGTGTAGATTGAGATTTGAGCTCTGCCCCTGATGTATTCACAGGTTTGCTCTCTCCGTTGGCTGGAAGTTAAAAACTCTTTGGCACAAAGCAAATAGTCTGCGCTTATCTGATTAAGGACGAGGTGATACAATATTGGTCTCCCGCTGAGCTAGCAATACTTACAATCTCCAAGATCCAATTTAGAATCTTGGGGGAGAGAAAAAAAAAACCTCGGCTAGGTCTCTCTGCGTCACGGCAAAACCGTTGCAAAACCGTCGCAGTCTCTCGTTCGAACGGAAAAGATGACAGTAGCAGAAAATAAACAACATTCCTGCGATTGTGAGATTGGCCCCGTCTCTCGGAAAAGCTCTAAGCAAAAGCACTGCCACAACACTCCTTTACTAGATGCTCCTTGCTGTGGTGCGACATTCCTGGCCCAGCATGGCCTCATTTTGTCTCCATGGCAATGGCTTATCACATTTCTTTCTCAGTGGTTTTCAGCTGCCCGACTCAGGTCAAAGGTCGGCGTTTGATACTGTAGCATTTTGCTATTAACCTTAGCTGACCCAGGGGGGTATAGAAACTCTTGTGTTATGTATGGGGGAAGCCTCATTTCTGCAAATATAGTTTCAGAGTACAGATTTAATTTGGGGCTTGCGAGAATTTTAGGCGTATTGTGGAAAGGATATGTCTGGGCGTTAATTCCATTCCAAGTCTTCACGCAGCTCTAATCTTTTTTTTTTTTTTTTTCGAAGAAAACCCCTGCATGGCTAGAGGTCATATGTAGACGTAGGTTTTTTTTTTTGCCAACACACACACCTACCTGCTTGGGAGTGGTACAACCTGTGTGGTCCAACCAGTTTACTCCTACAGCGACCACGTCATGGTGTTTTATGTCTCCTTAAAAAGGTAAACAGAACGATGAAGTTGCCCTACCATGTGCATCGGCCGCCACTTTTTGAGACCACAGGAGCGTTTTTGAGATCGGGTATCCGCGATCACCGGATCGTAACCATCTTTCGGACACATGTCTCACCCAATTTCCATCAGGGGTGCGGGTCGGTCAGATGCAGATGAGATAACCATTTGGGTAATAAACGGGCGGGAGGTAAATGGTTCAAACTGGTGGGGGAGCTATCAGATGCGTCTGTACACATGTAGGTCCCTGTCTGTGATGTGGTTTATGAGTGATACTAATTTGATTAAAAGATGAGCTAAAGAAATGGAGGAGAATGATGAAACCAGATTTGGCCTCACCTTTGCAAGTTGACCTTCTCAATTGCCATGGTTACTGTTTTCAAGTGACCAGGTTTGTAGTCGGGAGTAGAAAATAGAAAAAGCAAAGTCTGTCAGTACCTTTTGGTGTTTCCATTTGAAATGGAAGCGCCAATCACGTCTGTTTATTTTATCTCATCATCTTGTTCATCAGTCTGTGCCTTTGATCACTCAAGGACTTTGTCCATCGGAGTGTTAGTAGATGAAAAAAAGTAACTGAGACATTCAGCAAAAGCCGTATTTCGTAGCTTTCCCTTTTTTTGCGCGTAGGCCAACGGCAGTTTGTGTGCATAAGACAATTAGCCCGAATTAGTCTTGTTACGTTGACATACACAGTTCTTAATACTGAAAATGTTGTCAACTTGTGTGTTTGCGGTGTGGTCTCTTCCACATGCAGTTATGTGGGTACATGTATGTGCTATTCTTGGCAGAATATGAAGCATTCTCTGTGTCGCAATAAATGCGACATTCACAGCGAAGTCCGTACAGCACACCAAAGGACGAGACCCGAGACACGCACAGTTGACAGTTGTTAGAGTGCATAGTGAATACGGTAATGCCAGTCGGTTATATGAGATGAGTGCGTCTCACCCGTTTAATTCCAGAACCGTTAAGTTCTGGGGATTACATTGCCGTATTGACCATGATTTCTATCGGTAGATAGACTACTGTAAGAACTATGGTGGCTGTCAGTACGTGTGACCTGTTTGCCTATTGTACACTGTGTCAGTTTTTATCATTCTGGCCACATTTCTAGTAAGTTTACAATAAGTAACGAAGGAATCATTGGTGAAATTCACAGGTGCAAATGAATCAACAAAGATAGAG
Source organism: Stichopus chloronotus (assembly GCA_021234535.1). Classification (NCBI taxonomy): domain Eukaryota; kingdom Metazoa; phylum Echinodermata; class Holothuroidea; order Aspidochirotida; family Stichopodidae; genus Stichopus; species Stichopus chloronotus. Next base: position 10,340,700 of record CM037842.1, read on the forward strand.
GGAACGTAATCTGCAGAGAGAATGAATTCACAGCGCGTACTCCGTCACCTCATATCACCTATGCATTACCGTATTGACCATGGTCTAGCCGCACACGTGTTGAAAAAATGTGAAAAAGACAAAATAAAAAGGATACTCATCCAAAACAGGTCCAGAGAAGTGGAAAAGGATGAGGGTCAATCAATTAACGATGAAAATCGAAGAAACTTGAAAAAGGCAGATAGATTGATGCAGATGCAAAGCGCAGCAGGAAACTTCGCTGTCAGACCAAAAGGCTGGCAATTACGGAAGGGCGGTGACCATATACACACACACAAAATTGCCAGATGCTAGACCATGGTCAATACAGTAATGCATAGGTTATATGAGGTGAGTACATCGCTAGCGAATTCCCAAACCAATGAGTTTTGGGGAATCTGGCACAGGAAGGCTGGATGAAAAAATACCCACAGAGATAGGAATGAATCTTTATTCACATGGTAGAATCATATAAAATGAACCAGCTTAAGTTAAAAATGCACTTCAAGATATAATTACTCTACTCACTTACCTGTCTCCTACAACTATCTTACTGTAATCTGCCGTGCACCAATCTCTATTTTGTACTTATTTCAGACCAGCCCCCTCTATTTCATTTATCCTTTCACATGCTGCAGTTTTTTTGCCATTGAACTTACACAAGTGGCACTCTGGGACCCTTTTTTTTTTTCTGCCCCTCAATTGTCGTCACATACCATTTCTTGGATCCCAAAAAACCTCAACCTACGGAAAAGCTTTTTTGTTCAACCAATATTTCATCTTTGATTTTGTATTTGCTTGTTTTCTGACACCCTCTTCCCACCAAGATGGCATTCCTCGAATGAAAAATAAGACAATTTTAGCCCCTCTTGATAGCATCTTAAACTTTGACCTCAAGGGCCCTCCATCTTCATAAAGGTTTTTGTCAAAACAGGAAAGGTGGAAAGTAAACGCTGGAAAGCAGGGATACAAAAAGTTTGATTATGACATTTTCTTAATCACCATGGCAATGTGTTACTGCACAAGTTGTTTTGTCTCTTAGTTGGGGGGCTGTTAGAGTGAGGCTGATGACATATTTAGCTTGACAGAATTGATGATTTAACCCTCTGACCTCCGACCTTATCTCTTTCCTGAAATTTCAAGAAATTGGAATAATGGCAGAAATTTCTGTTGGAGGTAAATGACAAATATATGGGGTTTGTTGCCCAAACTTAACCACCACCCTCTTTTCATCAAGTTGTACATGCCTCCATTGTTCTTGGTTCAATTGGGGTGCATTTATTGAATGGGTGAGAAATGAGGTTTTGCAGCTCAAGAGCAGAAAAAAACAAGAGTGAAAAAAAAAAAAAAAATGAAGAGCGGTAGCTGGATGCCTTAAATATGGGTCTGCTGGGAATATGGGGGAATCAGTGGGTAGTTTTGTAAAAAGACATAAGGATGGGTAGCTCACTGTAATTGATAGTGACAGTGATCAATTTAAAAATTGTTGGTTATCCCCCCTTTGCTTCTTTCATCCTTTCTCCCCCATTCTCTCTGTCCCCCATTCTCTCTGTCCCCCATTCTCTCTCCCCCCGTACTCCCTCCCCTGCCCAATACTCGTTCCATCGACACGGCTCATCCTCAACCTGTAGCGTCCGTCCTCTTGGTTCAGCCAAGAGTCGCAAAGTGGGGGACATGTTTGCAAAGATAAGTGTCATCTGATCTGGAGACAACTAAATACAGGGTTCTCACAGCCATGGAATTACTGGAGAAAGTCATGAAATTTTGAAGGATTTATTTTCAAGGCATGGAAAAATTTTGAAATTGAAGGAAAATCATGGAAGGTTCCATGTTTCTCTCTCACTCATACAATTTATGTAACATCCAAATGTTTTCTCATTGGCAACATCAAATATTTTTATTCTCTTTATGTCATACTGCTTTTGACTCATGCTGTCCTTAGAAACTTTCATGTAAGGAGGAGTGTCAAAGAGAAAAGGGGAGGGATGGAGGTAGAGAGGGTGTAGGGTGGGGGAGACAGCATGCTATGAGGATAGCCAGGGAGAAAGAGGTGGCAGATGTAAATGTGAAGTGATGACGTCTTATCATTCTTCAGTTTGTTTCCTTCAATTTTGTTCAACAAGCTGCTTTAAAATACCCCCCCCCCCCAAGAAAAAGAAAGTCAGATCCTGTGTTGACAACTATCTTACACCTGTACAGCACCTCTGAATAAGAAAAAAAAATGTTGATGATTACCTCTGCAGCATGGTGCTACGAGAGTGGCGGTGGAAGTGCCGGGTGTAATTGTAGGTGTGCCTCCGTAAGCCATTTTAAGGAGTTTCTTGCTGCCCAAAATTTCCGCTGGCGAATGTTTAAGTGAATACGCCGAGCCAGACCTTCCATTAAATGCACACGAAGATGTTGGTATTTCATGTGATGATCGGTGAATTGTCGTAAATGAGAAAACTTGAAAATGGACAAAATGTGCCATTAAGACAGGAACAATAAAAAAGAGAACAGTACTTTGATTGGCATTATATTTACCTCAGGTTGGACTTAGGTCTGAATTAGAATTATTCGACAAATTTTTAAATTTGTTTAGTTGCCTGCCATCTGTGTCTGCGAAATGAGAAAAAGTTTTGTGACTGTGTGTGTTGAAAATAATTTTAATTGGTGATCACTTGGTTTGTTGCATATATGAACTATTTGTGGAGGCCTTTGACTCTTTGCCGTGTCCTTGTTTCTTAAAATCTTTCTAGCTGGATTAGTGAAACAGAAGCACCATAAATCTAAGAGTATGCTTGCCAAATCTGCCACCTTTAAAATATAGGTCTGACCGAGGTTACAGTGACTGGAATGATATGTGCTTGGATAGGATATGTGAGTGACCTTTGACCTCTTTTAGTTATGGAGGATGGTGATGACACATACCTCAGGAATAAAACTGTCAAAGGGAAAAGAATTAGGGGGAAAGCTAACATATGTTTTCAAGAGTGTCAATGACCTCACTGCTATTTGAACTATAAAGGTGTACAGTAGCATTATTTCATCATGTATTTAGGTTAAAGGAGCAAGGTAAGAACCATTGAAAGCCTACACACTTACCTGTCAATGCAAGTTTTTTCTTTCACCAAAGAAGGCATAAAGCATGCACCCATAAACATACATACATATGAAAAGCAACTGAATTAAAAACAGAAATTTTGACTACAGCAGTGCAACACACATGATGTAGCTACAATTACTTAGCAGTGGAAGAATGAGGAAAGGATTAGAGTACGCAGGGTCATCTATCAGAATTGCTATATAAGTATCATCAGAACAGGGCATTATAATGTCAGTCCCTACTGTTGCCGTGACGACCCTTTTGCAGAGGTCGTCACCTGTCATCAAGGGCATTGCAGTACTGTACCTATAGCTATTATGCACAGGCTCCTGTGACACCTTTCGTTGTCATTATCATCTTTCTTCAGCCATCTTGCGTCTGTCATGGTCACTCTCGTTTGTGGGTCTTTGTGACCACTCTTCCTGTCACAACAGTCACCATGTCTGTCACAGCAGTCACCATTCCTTCATCACTGTCATCATATTTCCTGTCAACTGTCATCCTCCAGATGTCTTTATATCTTCCTCCTTTTAGCACATCTGTCACCAACATCCTTCCGATGTCATTGGTCACACCCTTACTCTATCGGTGACAGTTACTGTCCTCCCATTTTCCAACCTGTCAGCCTGTTTGACCCCCCTCCCAAAGTAAGGAGATTTGCAATTTTCAGAGCCTCCAGAGTTCAGGAGATCACTGCAAAACTAGGGGTGTCTGTAATTTTCGACAGAAATGATATTATATGCAAATTATTGAGATCATATCACACATATTCATGGTGCAAGTTTTCCTTGTAAGCCTATTTGCACATGTACATTTCAGCTTCATGGGCTGTTCTGTATGCATACATCAATATAATGAGCTAACAAAGCAATTGTTGGTATGATTGGTACTAACCTAAGCAATTGCTGGTGTAATGGGTACCAACCTATAGTGTGACAGTTATGAAATGATCTAAACAGTTGTCTGATTTTCAATTCAAATTTCAATGCACTATTTAGTTTGTATATCCTCACTGCATTGACCATCTGCAGAAATGTCAGTTGTGGACTTAAAAGTGGGAGGATAAAACATGAAATGTGAAACCAGAGGGTAGGAGATGTGGACAAAAACTGGTAGTTCCTGGTAGAACCCCTGTAGATTTGATATCTCTGCCTCTATACTTACTACTCTCATCATGGGGGGGGGACGAAAAATGGAACGGATGTGGGGGTAGGGAATTGATTGGATGTGCAGTGAGTATTCCGGCGCCAGACATTCATGGCAGTTAATTTCAGACATTCATGGATGTCAATTTGCCAGAGAGTTTGTCAAATAAAAGAAGCATATATTGCCTCAAGATCTAACTAAACATTAAAATGCATCCTAGCAATTGGTTTTTCCGAGACATCCATTAAATGTGGGATCATAAATTCTCACTGTTCTCAAAGATAAGTAGGATAGCTAGGACATCAATTACATTTGAAGATTTGTAGCTGTGGAACAATAGCATCCCACGGGAAAGTCCCCTTCACCCAAGGAACTCACTCTTGGTCTTTTATACGCATGCTTTTATACGCATGCCGCAAGGCCTGTTGGGAGGACAAATCCATCTTTTTCTTTGAGCTTGTGAGATACAGCTGGTGTGACAATCTCTTTCGATCTTGAAACGTAAAAGGGTAGGGTGCAGTTAGCTGCTGATGAGCCAGCCCACCCCCCTATTTCCATAAGGGTTGGTTTTAAAAGCATGATTTTGTTTTCTGTAAAAGGAAGGCAATATTTCTCGTATAACCACTGGTGCAGATGATATATATGCAAATAAGCTGATGTATTTGTCAGACTAAGTCCCAGCTGTCGAGCTTGTTGCAATTCAGGGTTTAGCTGGGGTCAGCCATGTTGGTTTTAGAAAGCAGGTTAAGCCATCAATAAACTGCCACCTCTAGGGAGTCTTAAAGCGCTGAGCAATGGGGGACAGTTGCTGAGCTGTCAGCCATAAGAAACCGTAGTAAAAGTGATCTGGTTTTATGAACTTGTTGCCGGACCAGAGATAGGATTCACAGAGAATTATTTTGTCACAAGGAAAGACTGCTAAAAAAAAAAAAAAAAAAGGAGGGAGAGAAACTACCTACTAAAAGTTAAGAACCGGTTAATGAAACCTAGGAATGCAATATATCGCCAGAAACTTGAAACAGCTGCTTCCTTCATTACACACCCCTCCAAGATCTTTTATGGCTGCGTTTTCTGACTCTTGTGTTTTCTACTGTTGGATCACATCCATTACTATAGGCCTACGGTATGTGAAGCTCTAGTAGCAGTATGGTCTCCATCATTCTCGGGTTTATGTAGGTTGTCTGCTTGTAGTCTAAGATTGCTCTCTTGAATTTAAGTTATTTTTAAAAATCTCTATCCTCTTTTACACAGCCTGCAGTCTGCACTGCATGCAAGGGCATCTGTCATAAGTTTTCCCTGATTACTACACGATGAATCATCTTGAACCTAAACTCAAAAACCCATAAAATGACCTGCTTGCTTCATGCTTGGGACATCTTTTTGTGCAAATGCATTGTAAGAGAGAGAGAGAGAGTGAGTGTGCTGAGCCCATGGGTAACACCCATGTGCATAGGTTCAACATATGTAGGCCTAGATGGTATAACAGCATCCACATAGAGCCACATAGACATGGCTCCGATGACGGACACGATACACCACCACAGTGAAAGAAAACTCACAAATGCCAAGTAATTCCTGCATTTAAATTTACCTGCAAACTCAGTTAAAACCGTAGCGGGAATAATGTTAGGCCTAATGTACTCCACCAGCAACGATTCTGACTGTAAAGATATTTAACTAGTGAAGTGAAAAGACGGAACACCATGATCTCACTAACATGTCGTTGGTCGTAGCATGGTAGTATTCATGCGATATTAGTACAGTACGTACATACGACTACCAGGCAACTTGTGCATTGTCATTACCAGTTTGAAGCTAGCATGCACACAATGCTACTGAGAAGGTATAAACAACTTGAAGGGACCTAATCAAATCCCCTACTCTTTCTGAGTGAAAGGTCATAATATTTCGAAAGGTACCGGGTGTTACACACTATGGTAAAATTTGGAGGGTCTTGCAAGCAGACTAAAATGGTGATTAGCACTTGATAAAACAATAGAAATGTCTGCATCACTGTTCACCTTCGCAATGAATCTGTTCCTTATGTGTGTTCACAAGAAGGTATAACACAACTGTTCTCGTGTAAAACGCATATGAAAATGAGAAAAAATACAACACGACGGGCTGAGTAAATCCAAGAATCGAAGCAATGGGCTTCGATTAGAAACCATACTAGATGAGTTTTGGGATATATGCCTGTCGTTTCATTCCATACAGAGCTAATTGTTGCCTCCCTGCCTCCTTTTAATTCCCTTTTAATTTTCACATTGTTTACCAACAATTACCTTGGTTAAATATACAGATCTTGATGGTAGGATACTGTAAAACATCTTGTGGCTTGTCTTATGTCAGTGATGTGTACAGTACATGCAGTGAAAAATGTGCCTGGTCAGTAACCCATGGAAACAGTGAATTAAGTGACATGCGACAGACCATCTCGCACTGAGGGGCATAGTACGGTATGTGCCTGTCTATGGACTGACAGAGATAACATGTAAGCCCAGGTGCTACACGTGTCTAGGTTGAGCCTATCCTCCCCTTTTTTGCTTGCCAAAACTTAAACCACTGTGCCATCAATTCTGCTGCTAACGATGTCCTCCCCAATGACTCTCACATTAAATGCTTCCATTAATGTATCCTATCACATGGATGGGATGTCATTCAGACGATTCCATTTAGCATGGTACATAAACCCTGCTGGACAAAAATTTTTCAAATTTTCAGTCATTTGCATTTGAAAGCCGTTTGAAGAGTATCGTTTTTGATCCGGTGTAGAATACCAGAGCCGGCGTGTCTCCGTCGGGGGGTCTGACCGTGATAGTTCCCCCAGGCATCTTCTGGTGGTGCACAAACTGTCGCTCCTCTAGCCGCAAGAGATCCTCTTTGAAGTTGACCCTCTTTGAAGCTCCTCTGCTGTAATTACTGACAGAAACAATGACGGTCTATATCTGTCCGATTGGTAGTCTCCCGCTCCTCAGCCTCCGTCTGTCTTTAATGGGATCTGACGTTCCGTGTCAACAAGGATGGGTGAGTGCCATGCTGCAGTGGCTAAGTACTGTTGATTTGGTATCTCTCCAAGTTTTATTTTTGGATCCTGCTTTTCAAAACCGCTGCTGTGTCGATGGGCAAACCTACTTACACGGTGTGTCTTTAAATAGGTATTCGCAGGGAATAAATTAGAACCTTTTGATGGAGAAAGGTAAATAAATATAAAGTAACAAAATGTTCAATCAAAATTGTCTTCAGTAGTTTTATTCTAGACACAGGAGCCTGGTGCCTACTGCTTGCAAATCGTGCTACGTGCAAGTTTGTTGAAATGGTCGATACATTTTGATGGTCGGAAAGTCTTACATATGATAGATGGTTTGAAACTCTGTTGGATGCTAGTGTGATCTTTTGATGGCAACATTCACACAGGTGAGTTACATCATTTACCTTCAGGTCATCTTTTCTCCCGCTTCTTCGATTCTCCTTCAGCCCCCCTTCACCCCCTACGGTCTAGTCTTGTCATCCCGCCCTTCAGCGCTTTTTTGTTCCTGGCCTTCAACCCATCCAGTTCTCTGTTGGTTTTTCTGCTTAGTGCAAGCCACATGGGGTACTTTAAGTTCAAAGCCACCGACGTCTGCCGACTCTACAGGCCGAAAATTGTAAGTGACGTGGGCTCGGTGTTGTGTACTTCATGTCACAGGTACCACCTTGGCAGGGTTTGCCCTGCAGGAGTCCTTAACTAATTGATACTGTTGTGAACCGTAGCAACAAATTTTCTCTTTCACTCTCGCTACACTCTCCATTGAGATTCCTTTCTGCTTCTTTTTCTATTTCAGTTTAGAAGAAAAAAAAGGAAAAAAAAAGAAGAAAAGATTATTGAAATTTTTGTGAAGTGTGTTTATTTAAGAGGCTAACTATCAACCAAATGCTACTGTATGCAGTATATAAGAATGGGTAATGTGACTTTAAGGAGAAGCTTATAAAGGTTGGGAGTAAAATTGTTGACTTTCATCTGCCTGTCCTGTAAATTGTTTTTATTGCAGTTACCACGGTGTCCAGCCGTATTTGTAGTAAAAAGTTAAGAATGTACGACGCCGGTAATAGAACAGATTTACGGTAGCTTATCTTTTTTGACGATGGCTGGTAATATTGTTCCCCACATGGTTTATGGGACTGCATGTATGTCGCCGTCCTATTAAGGATGAAGGTTTTGGCAATACATGTTAGTATCCATGATCTATCACTGTACTTTTCTCTTTGATTGTGTCAAAAGAGGCTTTTATGGAAGTACAGTATCACATGAATGGCTGCTGCCATCGTCTGGTGCACGTAAGCCACAGTCGTAGGTAGTGGTGAGAGAATAGCAGAGAAATCATGCATCACCATAGAGTGCGGCACATTGGAACTTCAAGGATTAAGATGTGAGGCTATCCATCCAAATACAGTTCAGCTTATCCGTAGAAACAAGTACTGTAGTTGTGTTCACGTTCAAGCCAGGTTAATACGGGGAAATTAATGATATGCTGTGTGGTGGGAGCATTGAAAAAAAAAACAGGAAACAAATAGTTCAAAGTCGAATTTGATTCTTTTTCTTGTAGAGAATTGGTGGTCCTATTAAAGCTTTAATATGAGTGATACTCCGGTCGTCTGTCTCTGTTCTTCGTCAATATTTCAGAGATGGGAAAGTAGGGGAAAAGATCTCTCGTTACAAAAAGAACTATGCATTCATCTATAAGATATTTGAATATGAAATTATCAAAATTGTCCCAGCATCTCTGTTGGCCCCACCAAATTCAGACGCTCTAAGAAAGCCTTAGCTGTCAATCACTATTACTTGAAATCAGATAGACCAATGGGAATGGATGTGAATATTCATTTATGCAAAGATGGGGCTCAAACAATGCTTTTTGTAGTGGCCATAACATACCTGACTTTCAGTGGCAAAATGTGGCAAATTTTCAACTGATATTCCAGCTTCAACGAGTATGAAAAGTGACAGAGGTTGTACATACAGTAGTACGCCAGTAGGATCACGTCACATCAACTGTCATCTGCTGTGGAAATGCCAATGTTTAACGTCTTAACGATACAGGCCACATTTTGGATACCGGCCAGTTACCTGGACAACCTGATGGTTATGAGCAGAAACTACTTTTTTTAGGCAATTGATTTTTTTTTGTTGGTTTAGGTATGATCTTTAGGGATCAATTAAAACACCAGAAATAAGTCAGGTTAGTTGAAAACAGTTCAGAGATTCACATGGGGCTCTTTTGGTCACTAGTCACAGCCATTGAAATGAAGGGAAGGTCCTCTCACGTCGAAGCGTCGAAGCATTTGAAGTAACATTTTACTTGGTCTGTGATTTCCTTGCATGGCACATATCATTGTTGTGCTGCAGGTTTCGTCAAGTTTGTTTGTTTGTTAAAGTGTGGCTTTGAGGTGAATGTCTGTCGATGTCTGTTGATATCTGTCGATGGCTGTCGATGTCTGTTGATGTCATGTTCAGTTGACAGTCCTTGATGGAATCACAACCCAGAGCAGGTCCCCGTTTCATCGATCGTCGGCCGGGTTCGCGCAGCTTTTGATCGGGCCTTTCCGTCCCTGTTGGCGTTTGACAGGCCGCCACCGGCGCCGCCGCTGCCACCGTGTAAGTGGTGTTGACAGTAAGCACTATCAGGTGATACACATTCCCTGGCCAGGCACTAATTTGATGTAAGCTATTTTGAGTGACTGTGATGGAGGAATGTAAAACATTTTTATTTTCACTCTGCGATCACTCTCTGAAACCCTAGACTTCAACCTCTTGCTATTTTTTTTCACTTTTAGACCTCACCTGACCTACCTTTCTGTCTGCTTTCTAGTGCCATTACAACATTTGACTTTCTCTTCATTTGATTGTCTTTGATGTTGAGGGTGTAGCTGCTGTATCCACTTCAATTCTGGTTTATGGTCAGGTAGTTGCTACCATTAGAACACGATCCAGCTTTGACCCTCCTTTTATCATCCCTCTGGCTCCACCCCCCCCCCCCCCCTCCTGCGGTCCTTCATCTTTAGCAGACTGTTTCATTGCAAGTCAAAGTGATACATGTCTCCCATCCTCCTTAAAAATCCCTCTTTTGACTCTTTTGTCTTCTGTCTATCCTGTTGTCAAAGATTCTGACTGTTTTGAAGAAAACATGTTTGAGTCTTCTTCCTCTCTGCGTGTGACATTCTCATGGTCCCATATTTTTTCTGGTCGTTTCTCTTTTTCTCCTTTTACTTTCTACCCTCCATTCCTCTCCATCCCTCACCCCTTCCATCCATCCGTCCATCTGTCCATCCGTTTGTCTGTCTGTCCGTCCATCTCTTCATCTGTCCTTCCGTCTGTCTGTCTATTCATACATTGTGTCCTCCATCTCCTTCTGTCTTTCCATCCATCCATCCGCCATCCATCCGTCCCTCCATCCATCCATCCGGCCATACTATGGGTCGAAGCCCCATTGTCTGTTTCTTGGAATTTGGAAATTCTTCCCCCAAATCATTCATTGAGTTTTGATGTTTTACACACACACGCAGGTTGCATGCATTGTCAACAGGGTGGTATACTTACCCTCCACAGTATATTGATTGTGTAGTAAATGAAGTGATGGGGGATATTTTCAAAGGTTGTAATAAATGGGAAGGGGGGAGGGTTGGAGAGTGGATGATAGGAAAGCCAAGGGAGGGACAGAGATAGCAAAATAGAAAGTGTCCACATTGGTTTTTTGGTGTGAAGTTACTGGAGTGAGTTCAAATAAATTACCATCAGTCCAATCATTTGCCTTTCATTTGGTTGCCATTATATATATGTCATGTTGAATATTTTCCATAATTTTCTCCTCTTTTGATCCAGAACCTTATTGATCCTGTCATTTGATCGGTTTGCTGCCCTCTGTGATAAAGCTTGCTGTTTGAGGTGAGATAATGAAATACCTTTTCAATATTCCTCCTTCTCTATGGTCTTTATAACCGTCAATCATCATTGAGGTACCGCTGTCCTGTAGTTGTTTCCTGTAGTTGTTCTTCTCTCTGGTCTGTATCTCCCCTCCTCCCTCAACCTCCCCCCTCTCCTCTTCCCCCTCCTTCCCCCTCCTTCCCCCTCTCCCTCCTCCCTCTTTCCATCATATGGCTCATTCTCTTAAAAAATAAAGAACTGAACAGATTGTTTTGTTTTCAACATCATAGTCCCATTTAGATATAGGCCTACTTTGTATAGTGTGGGTGTGACTTTCTGCACACCTTGTAGCTCTGAATTTGCTGTGTAAAGTGATATGTTCACGCAGAACGTTCAATTCATCACCTGTATTAACTGCACAACTCGCGGTAGGAAACATTAATTTTTTTTTTAAGACCAACCACAATGTACATGCGCATTTTTACACTTCTACATTGGACAATGAGCTTAAATTAGTTTAGTTTCAACATTGTGTTATCCTATAGATGTTGCTGTGCAAATGGCAAGTGATATCATAATAAAAAGCATCCAAAAAATTAGAAAACAAAAAAAAAGAAGAGGTGTGACATCATGTGACCTCCTTCCTTTTCATCTATCTGTTTCTTCACAATTTTATAGAAAAAGAAGATGTATGACAATGGTAAATTTAAATGAGGAAATAGGAGAAAATTGTGAAAAGGAAGGTGCTCTAAAAATAAAATCCAAAGGAATTGTCTAGTAGAATGTTCGTTAAGAATAAACAGAAAGAGCTACAGTCTTGGACAAAATTGTTGGGACACTTTGTCGTATGTTGCAAATATAATACTGAATTTTAGGTGAGAGGATAACATGAAACCCCGCGCCCCTTTCCAATGTTGCGCTATAGAAGTGAATGTACCCTTTGAACAGCAATCCTATAGCCAACATTGAACGGGGGCGCGGGGTGTCCCAAGGAATTTTGTCCAAGATTGTCTGAGTTTTTTGGGAGCAATTTCGGAGCGAAATTTCGAAAGAAAATTGAACATTTGTGGACAAGGTGCATCATAAAAAATATTTATTGGGGCCTATTCTTCTGGGGATTTTTAAAAGAAAGTATTCTGAATTTCGACTATTAACATAACAAGTTTAATTTTAATTTGGGGGTTTATTTGTATATTTTTGTTGAAAAGGAGTGATCATGAATGAATAGATTGTTTCATGGTATTGGGTGCGGACAAAAATAGTTGCGTTTAGAAATAACGTTGATGAGCAGCTGTTGCATTGCATTGCAACAGGAGTGTTACTGCAATTGTAGAATGCTGGTAGGAATCCCAGTTATAATGTGTTCTGAAGTAGCTCCACGTTCTACCAAAATGCATTAAAGTCAGAATTGTAGATTCAGCTTAATATTAAAATAATGGTAGAACGTTAGTTAAGGCTGGTTTTTTTACATTTTTGGCCGCTAAATCAAGATTTGTGACTGCAATTTTTACATTGCATGAAGCTGGTAACGTAAGTAATCTCCAGTCTTGTAATCTACGCAATTTTCCTACGGGTTGCTTAAATTTTCCTGTCAAAACATTTGGTAGAATGTGGGTTTCATTAACCTATACTGTGGGACGCTGTTGTTAGGTCTAAGTCAGCTTGGATGGGAAGGCCGGGGTTCGATTCACGTCATGACCATAGTGTTTTTCACTGCTCAATTATCCATTCATAAACTCAAATGTCTGTCAACTTCTCATTTTTCATTCATTCATATATAACATAAGGTAATACATATATGTATATCAATATAATGATATAGCTCTAACAGCAAATGTACTATAAAGTCCGTTGAAACCTCTTAAAATGACTGACATATTACAGTGCACCATGTACGGTACATTAGAATGGGTGCCACAATGTCACTGTTATGTGAATATGAGCAAACGTCACACTAATTAAATTTGCATTTTAGGGTTTTTTTTTGTATAATGATAGTACACTTTTTTACCCAGATTAACCTGAAAGTAAGTCCTAATAGTCATTAAGCGTAGTTACTTTAACAGCACACACCACGTCATCACTGTGAACAATTTGAATAAATAACACATATACATCGATCTTCTTCAACGGACCACTAACATGTAAGTTTTTTTTTTTGAGGGGGGTGTTTTTGTTTTGTTGTTTTTTTCTTCGGTACCTGTCTCATTATCAGAGTTTGAGCCGAAAGTACGTCATTTGTATCATAAAAAATGTTTTAAAGTAGTTTCCTGGTCGACAAAATGCCTTGGAGTTTAGATGTTACCTCCCCAATGACTGCATTTTATGCAGCACATTTAGTGCAAATACATGGATTTGACTGACTTATTCCTCCCTTTACTCCGTAATAACATTGACAACATTCACACAATAATATTATTACAGTAAACCAACTTCAATATAGGCCCCAAACATGCCGAACATGCACTGCTGATGTTTCTTGTTGCAAGGAATATCACCCCACATTTTGCAGTTTAACTTGTTTGAAACTGACGATTTTCCTGTGCCCTGCGCATGCTTCTAACCCCTCGAAATTCTCAGACAATCTTGGACAAAATTGTTGGGACACTTTGTCGTATGTTGCAAATATAATACTGAATTTTAGGTGAGAGGATAACATGAAACCCCGCGCCCCTTTCCAATGTTGCGCTATAGAAGTGAATGTACCCTTTGAACAGCAATCCTATAGCCAACATTGAACGGGGGCGCGGGGTGCCCCAAGGAATTTTGTCCAAGATTGTAGATCACAAAAATGGTTACATCTACAAGCTTCATCAAAACCACAACTTCAAATGGTATGGCAAGTGAAGGATGGCAGGTAGAACTTACACTATGTAGGTCCTATGTCCGTTAAGTTGAAATGTTTGACATCTTGCCTCCCCTTCCCCGCAACTATGGTGCCTAGCTCCATTAGCAGCTATGCAGTTTGTTGTGTGACTTTGACCTTTGACAGCTGATGCTTATAGTCAAGCGCTAGTCCCATTTCTGGGCTGTGCCCCCATTACTCTACAATGTCCATGCACTTTTGTGGTTACCTTCAATCACTATTGTACATGGCATGTTCTTGAACCCTTCATGGGTAAGTTTCTTCCTTGGGTCTTGCATCTCTCCTCTACCTCAGGACCTTTCCAACCTACATGCATATTAGACCTTGCCATACCCTCCTTCATGTCAAGGTTTTTGTTGTACAACAGAGACAAAAAAAATCTTTGTATATCTTACAGTTTGCCAGTTGGCATTTGAACAAGTGCAGGGTGTAAATTGAACTTCCAGGTACCCATAAAATCTCTCAATAAAAACGATATTCCAATGGGGACTCTGATGGGATCGGCATGTCGACACCACCCTGCATTCCAAGCTATCACAGTCCTTTCAACGGGACTCGAGTAGCAGAGGCGAGCTGGTGGGTTGAGGCAGATTGTCATGTGGGTCTCGTTACGGGGTGAATACCGACCTCTTCAGATGGTTTCGATGGTCCGTGTCCGAATATTACTTCAAACGCTTTCCCCTCGACCTCGTTGGTTGAGTCATTCAGTTAACACTCACCGAGTTATTGCAAGTTATTCATCTAATATGTGACCGCATATAATTTAATTTTAATTAGTGATGAAACAAGAGACAGAAGGAAAGAGGATGGAGATGGATAATTTCTCCGAATGAAATTTAGAAGATTGTTCTTTTACCCCAGAGAGAAGACTGAAGAGCTCTTTTTTTTGGGGGGGGGAGGTAGGAGATAATATGGGTAGAGAAGGAATTCTTGATAATTCACCAAAATTTTTGAATACAAAGGTATTACTGTCTTTCACATGACCTTGAAGCTGTAAATCGTTGTCCTCAGAGTGAATTCTTTGAAGTGGTGGAATTTTAGAAGATATCAAAGATGTAGTCCAACCAACTTGGTACTGTTACAGTAAATATTTTTGTGTCAGCTCACTGTGACTGCAATATTACTCGACATCGGCATGTCTGACAATTTTTGTGAATTGAGATATTTTATTTTTTGAGACTTTGTACAAAAAGTTTATTGGTAAAATTTGCCGACAAACCAGGTTCCAGTCAGGGCAAAACATCTCAAAGTTTCAGGTAGACTAAAATGTGTGAAAGCTTACAGGATATGGTACAGCACAGGTACTAGCTTTGCAATGTAGGTTTTGCGGCAAAATGCTGCAGTCGGTCTCCCACATCTGTGGTGTCCTTTCACAGTGACACGGGACAAACTGCATCACAGGGGGCAGTGAAAATTTTTGGTCAGAACTTAAAACGAGGAAAAGCAAGATAAAAGAAATCCTCTGAAGTTGGTGAAATGAAGCTATCGTAATTAGCTGCTGATCTCCCTGCCTGATTTGTGATTCGAGTTGTCCAGTCCATACTTTTTTCTCACTACTAACTGTGAATCCTTTGTTATGTGGCTTGCGGTCACAGTTGTTGCTTCCGCACATCTTTTTCAGTTGTATCCCAGACATCTATTTTCAGGATTTATGTATAGTTGTATTTGTGGATTCTTTGTCTGATTACAGTACTATCAAATTTTTGGAGGTGTAACTGACTTTTTTGGAGGTGTAACTGACTACTGACTCCATCTGTCAGTTCTTTACACTTCAGGCTTTTTTGTTTTTTTTTTTCTGGCGAGAGCATTATTTGGAATGCCCTTTGGGGGGCATGACCTCATGTAAGGGGAACGCCACAGCTTGCATTTGATGGATGGCTTTTTCTGACAGTCCTCAGTAATCCAATATCTGCTAGGCTGATATTGTCTTAGATAAGTCACTCTCCATTCCTACCATCCAAGAAAGCTGTTGGTGTCAATGTCAGATTTCTCTTGGAGATATTTTGTTCAAACTCTACATTGTTTTTTTCTCTCTTGTCTTCTCATCTTTATTTCCATCAGTTCTGTCAAAAAGGAGCAGGAAAAATTGAAAGGGAGAGTAAAGAGAAGCAGAAAATAGTTGGGTTGAGAAACAGCTTACAAATAGCAGCTTTGTTTTAGAATCCCTCGAGGTCAAGTAGGGTTAAGCTGATAGACTGCTTTGATGCCTCAGACCTGATCATAAATTCATTAAAAAGTTTGGACGCCGAGAGAAATACAGAGAGAAAATGAGGGCAAGGGAAAATAGAACTCTGGGATCCAAAGTAAATGAGGAAAAGTTTTGAATTTCTGTGGTAGAAAATGCAGATAAAATCTCCTATGGAGTATGGATGTAGAAAACATATGTCAGTTACAGATACAATGAACAATGCAGAGAGACAAGAAGCTGGGAAAAAGGAAAGTGGATTTTGGGCAGTATTGAAATGTAGGGTCAGAGGTCAATGAGGTAAGGAATAGAAGTGAAGTAGTCTTCGCAGTGGAAGTTATTAGAAAAGAAAGAAAGAAGGATTTGATCTGAGTTACTGTATGTGGTGTTTACATTTAAGCATGGTTGAAATTTTCCCTGTAGGCCTATGGATGACGTACCGCACGCAACAGTCAGTACGTATAATTCGTATTTTCTGAGTCGTATTTTCTGACCCTCCAATTATGGAATCAGTATTCAAGGAAATATTGGTGGTCATTTTGAGAATGTTTGCGCAATTTTTTTGTCCGTTTTCAAGTCTTTTGAACTCCTTAGATAGTCCTTTTCAAACTAACAAGGGAAGAGGAATATTTACTGAAGCAAAGTGTCTGACATACGAGTCGCTGCTCAGAGGTGGTAATAGAATATGACCTTTTGGTCTACCTCCAAGCCTGGTAGTACCTCAAGCAGTGTGACATTAAGTACTGTGTCACATGTCTTTGACCCGGTGTCTGCAAGCATGCCCTAATGGTCGTCGTTGTCGTTAAATTGTTATTATTGTCTGAGGGAAACAGAGTTTTACATCTGACTTTGGGATGGTGGAAGTTTCTGCATGTTGTAAAAGCACCGGGAGTGATCTCGGAGGATGTTCGGATTTGAAATTCAATAACCGACTGATATCGAACATCCATCCTCCTGCTGGCCTGGAGGTGCGAATCCAATTACTTCAAACTTCCGCATCTTTTGGACCCAGAGGCTGCAAAGAGGACGTAACTCCTTTCACTGCACCAGCTCGCGAAATTTGGATGTCGACTCCCCGTCTGACGCTGCAGCCGTGTGGCTGTCTCGATCATAGGTGCTGTATGTTTCCCCGCTCCGGGCAGTATATCGTTGCGATGGTCTGCCGACAAAAATCCCATTTCATGCTCAGTTGTTTTACGTCAGTAGCCTTCCACACTCCTTCCATTCCCAGGTCGCTTGTCTTGGTTATATTACCGTCCCTCGTCGGTTGGCGTATGTCACTGCCATGTGTTGTCATGGAAGCCAGTGATCCGTGCTTCCTCGTAAACATCTGTTTTTCCAGCCGCTGGGACATTAAACAACTGTTAGGAAGAAATTCATTAAACTAAAGTCTCAGCCATTGCACTGAGACGTTTTGCTCAGATGAAAGCGAGGGCGTATGTCTTTGGGAAGATACATTTTGCCAAAATGTTTAGCAGCGGTGTGGGATCGCTGATCAAAGGATTCACAAACCACAAGTTACATTCTGTGCGATGTGAAAGTACTGTAAAATGCTGGCAGATTGCAATGGAAAGAAAAGAATGTTATAGAGTTGGAAGCCTTGTAAACCTCCTGTATATGCTTGAGGGGATGGGTATGTTCTGGATGGAGTGAAAAATCGAAAACAGAATAGAGGAAAAATGTAGAAAAAATGGCACAAAAATTTGTCCAAACGCTTCCCTGCTTAACACCACAGTAAGTCAGTGGGGAAATCTAGCCTACCTGTCAACATTTTTGCCCTGTCAACATTTTTGTTCAACATATTACATAACATTAAAAGGAGAATGTTCTGAACATACTTATAAGAAAGCTCTCACATGATCAAATGTAACCTTGATCAAAATCAGTGGTTCTCAAAGTGGTCTCTAATGCCCCCCCCCAGGGGGTGTTGGAAATGTTCACATGGGTACTACAGAGTACTCTAGGAATAGGGTCATTGGTACTAATTTAGGAAGGGCCCTGGCAATAATGATGCATCACTGGAGCAATGGGGTCATGTGCCCCAAAAAAACTTTAAAAAATTTTCAATGGAAGGTTTTCCTTTTTGGAATACAAGTACAGCGAGCAAAGATTGAAATCTGACACCATTTTGCATATAGAACTGGTAAAAGGCAAAAATATTCAAAGGGGGAACTTATCCCATAGACCCCTCCTCCATACCAGCAAGATTCCAATATTGATGTGCCTGCTGATAATGTTAGGACGATCATTGTATTGCTGTATATACATGTTGTGTGTAACTGTGTGAGTCTCTCTTACCTATTACCATACGATAAAGGGGTGTAATCTTAAAAGGGTTCTTAAAGGTAACTAAAAGGTTACAAACTTACTGGTCTTGACTGCCTCATTGGTATGGTGAGTTACGACTTTGCCATGGAAATCTTGCAGACGGTTGGTTCTCTGTGGAGGTAGACCATGCAGCTTTAGTATCCCATGTGTATGATATATTTTTAAAATCCCACCCTTTACCAGCTGGTATTTTAACTCTACCATTTTGATCTTGGTATTTTGGAACTGCTTGGATCCCTTCTCCCCTGTGACATACTCCCGCTCAAGTTCATAAATAATACACAGTTTAGGGGCCTGTTGTAATTCCTCCTTCTGGTCATTACCCCCATTTAGTCTGACCCCCCTGGTCCCCTCAGAGAACCCATATCTGTCATGAAACTGCTCAGTGGTTGTCTCTGGAAGGGTATGCCATCTGTTAAAGTGATTTGGGGTTTCTCTCAAGCACCAAGTTGATGCCGTTCTGACTGTCAGCACCTGTTTCCTGACACTGACATTCTGGTGCCAAATAAACCTTTTATTCCCCCACAAAAAAAAATCTAAGTCTTTCATATTTGGTCATAAAAATATACATACGAAAGGCCAAAAAAATTAATGCTCTTGTTGTACAGTTGGTAGTGAAAGAACTTGGAAATGGGGGGCATATAGGAGAAGGAAGAGTGGAGAGGCAAGAATTTCTTGAAATATTCAGATTAGGCTACTGTATACTACTACCTTAACAGACTGACTCTCTACATGAGAGATTTTTATGGATATTGCAAGATGTATTTAATGACGGGGTGGGGGAGAGGGTTATGGGATTGAGTGGGGAGGGGGGAGGAGAATGAGAAGGATGGAATTGGCAGTCAGTCAGAATTAAACTTTGAAACTTCATAGCTGCAAAAGATAACTGAATTACAAAATAGTGGACCATAGAATGCAAGTGGAAGAAAAATAGAAATCTGCCCATGAATGGGTTACCATGACATCCTGTTAGCCGGCAGGATGTGTGTGGTAGTGGCTTCAAGTGTATGTTTGCAATAAACACCTGCGCAAAGAGAGGAACAATTCTTGGAGAAATCGCTCAACAATATGAGGAGGAGATTGGCCCCAGTGTGGGGTCGCCGACTTTTCCCTTCAATACCCTGAAATCCCTGTCGAAAAAAAAAGGGGGGGGGGAAAGGAACGAAGAATGCAAAATGAATATGGAAATAAAACAACAAAACTGACCTAATGTCGGTGCTGCTCTTGCCTTATATGTTTATCATCTTTACATTTGATGGATGATAGTGCCACCATTATATAGGCTGCACTGTGACGTTGTGAGGTGAGTTGAAGGATGTCTGATGTAGTCACTCAAGTTCAGAACTTTTCTCATTTCTGTCTCTGTTTGTTTACTGAAATTTTTTACTTTAGACATTACATTTGGCCCAAGAACGGGTGATCTGAGGGATAGAAGTCTGAGCCAGTTCATATGGCTTGTGGTGGTGCTAAGGAATGAACACTGATTTCACTTTATATTGTGCAATATTTGAGAGATTTGCATCATACACATATACCGAAACCAGCCTGGGAGGACCCTTGTGGTTTGCTTCGAATGTCACGTAAAGAAAAGGAACATATTGGAAATAAGTTTTTACATTTGATCATGAAAACAACATTGTTGAAGTCTGTTATCTGTCTCATGCTGTTGCCTGGAAACATTCCACTTTGGTCCCTCTCCTCTGAGCTACCTCTTCTCCTTTTACTCCTGTTTCTGTCACTCCCCTATCTTAAGTGAGACTAACTCATCAACATGCTTTGTTTAATATGAGGTACTAAACCCCATAAAATATGGAATGCCCTTTGTAACCCCCATCTTAGAGGGGGAAAAAAGAAACATGAACAAATTTGAGGCTCCCAAAACAGTTGAAAGTGACAGAGAGGTAATTACTATTAATGGTCATGAAACTGTCAATATATCTTGTGACTTGAGATCTGTGAAGGATAGCAGAAGTGAAATTAAAAGGGGCTCTGTAGGGTACCCTGATCCTGATGACAGAGAGCCTTTCTCTATCCCTTGAGTGGCTGTTGTCACATTAAGACATTACTTTGTTTCTGCTATGTTGCAGATGTAAATTTGATTAATATTAGACCTATTTATAAATATAGTGTCACAGGCCATGTGGAGCTGTAAAAGCGTCTGTGCCTTTATGTCTATATGTCTGTCTATATGTCTGTCTTTATTCCTGCATGTGTGTATGTATGTTCTCTTTACTGTGGATTATTGAATTGTTCCAAGATGCGTACTGCTCCGTTTAGTCAAAACTTGCACTTTTTGTAACTCATTCATTGTACCCGATGTATGCATTGTTATAACTCTAGGGTGGCATGCATTGTTCTATCCACTTTAGCATGAGTGTCTGTCCGTTCATCTCTCTCTGGCTGTCTGTGTATGCATCTGTCTGTTTTTCTTGTCTGCCTCATGGCAATTACTCAAACTGGAATACCAGACCTAGAGATTGTACACAATTCAGCCTGGTGTTTTCATGACAAGGAGCTACTATGAACCAATCCAGCGGTCATATGGTCACGAAAGGTTTACATTCTGCTCTTTCAGTAAATCCGATACCACGGTCCTGTGATTCAAAGATGACAAGAAGAGTTACAGTAGGTCATCTGCTGATGAAATGTGGTGAATGCTCATCAATTGTTACTCAACTCCCGTAGCCTTTCTGTGTACGCACTTTGTGTTAATTCTATTGTTGTCGCACAGAGTTTCACTGAGAATCCCAGTCTTCTTTTTCACACATGCACTTGCGGTCGCTGAAACAAAAGTCTTGCCCTTTTTATGCAGCCTTCGAAGAGATCTCCACATTCCCCACCCACCATCCCACCCTCTAAACTTGAGAGACAAGTCAAAAGAGAGTCGTAACAGGGAGGTTTGATTAACATTGATCTGGAGTATACCCAATTCAATACGGCATCTTTGTAGTGATGGGGCTCTGCATTCTATGACGACTATGATCTGTGTAAAGTTTAACATTTGAAAACAGCATTTTTCTTTCTAGAGTAACAATTAAAACTCGAGCCAACACATCCACTGTTCTTTTAAAAGAACATTATTTTTGGTTGGTTTTACAGATGATCTACTTTTTTGTTGTTCTCCCCAAATCAGCCCAATCAGCAGAATTTAGCAAAGGAAATAAACCCACAGCAGTAATTGGACGGTCACATGCAGTGTGTAAAGTACTCATGAAGTACACTTTCCCACCTGCCAATCAAAGGTTGGCCTGCTGTTACTGGTAGGTTCATCTGCTAAAACCTTCTTTCCTCTGCTATTTTAAGAGGCTCTCCGTTATTATTCTCATAGAACTGTTGAAGCAAGTTAGCGAGCTACCTGTCACTCAGCAGAGTTCACACTTCCTCTAAAGCTCGGCTGCTTACAGAGGCTTTGGCGAGTTTAGAGAAGAAAAGCTAAAATCAACAAATCATGAGGAGCAGTTGTGAAGGAGAGGATATAGGAATGGATGTGATGGTATGCCTGTACTGAGTGTGAGCCTTTCGTGAATCACGGTGAGATTAAGGGAAGGAAGAGAGAAGCAATAATCGAGCACAAAGCAAAATTGAGAGGGTCAAACATAGTAAAAGGTAGTGCAGGTAGTTATGGTTGGGTTCAGTCGGGAGTTTACACCGGTTTCATTGCGCTCGTTACGGATTTTCAGATTTTCTGGGTTGCAGTACATCGGTTGTGGTGGGGGAGAAAAAGTTCATTCCATTTCAGATCTTTTTTTCAAAACTTACAGCTTGTATGACATTTTTTTTTTTCTCTTTCCTAGTAACTGGCTTAAGGTCTCTCATTTTGTACTTCATTTACTGGAAATACATAAAGACTATACACTCTGTATATTGTATACCAAGATATGGACAATGCACGATACTTGTTTTATACTTTCTCACCACAGCTGTCGATAATATACTCTGCAAAAACTACAAGATACTGGGGGGGGGGGGGGCAAATGTGTTTGGTAATATACTGCATCTTCATTTCACTTAAGAAGCTTCTAGTATAATTTTCATACAGGCAGTAAACAAATAATTTTGCAGTTAGTCTTGTTGTAATGACCATCTCCCAAAAGTCTGCATCAGCGAGTGACTGACGAGAAAAGAGGTCCGAAGAAATGAGAAAAGAGAATGTTTTCTTTGTCATCTACCATGCACGCAGATGAAAATTCGTAGGAAATGCCTCTTTATGTTTTGTTGTCGTGCATGTACTGTTAAGGTTCAGGGACACCACAGCCAACCCTACCTAATGAGCTGGTTGACGTTAAGCTTCTGAATGTAAACTCCAAATTTGCAGCATTTTAGCATCAGTGCACCATTGCAAATTTTGATATCATGAATTTGTAGCAAATCATGAATTTGTGGCAAATAAAATTTAAAGGTCACATTCAATTCATATAGCAAATGTATCATAGTCATTGCAGCAGGCGGATTGAGGTAATTGAGAAGGAATTTTCACTTTAGGACATTAACGTTACATTTTTTTTACAATGTTGAATTTTACAGAGGTGTAGCAGAGGTGTGGTATGTTTAACTCTGAATGTACAGTAGTCTACAGTTTTGGCATTACTTGAAAGTTTATCCAGTTTACAAGAGTTCCTTCTTTTTCCTCCTAGACTGGCATAGTACACACGACCCTCACCACAGGGAAAGATTTAATAAAATTTTTGGCTTGCATTTCTCAACCCGTGACTTGAACTCCTTTTTTTCCACTTCTCTAATTCTGTTTTAACTTTTGTCAGATTTGTTTAGCATTTAGCCTTGATTAGACAGAGAAGCTCGCTGTATAGATCTCAAAGGTTCTCAACATGATCCTGTAAGACAATACCCTGTTACTGTGGAGAAAAAAAAAATTAAAAGAAAAATAACAGTACATGTGTACTATTAATGGTAAGGATTTAAAGAGATAGCTCGCTTTAAGAACAGGCAGGAGAAATAATTCTAACAGAATAGTAAGTATAAACACAGCTGGACTGAAAGAAGGCATCATTCATAATTTTTAATTAAGTCACTGAATGGGTGAAAGTATAATGATGTTCAATATGAAATAAAAGAAAAGTAGACATATTGAAAGGTAGACATTATAATAAATACATATGTCACACAGAGTAGGTACCATGGTAAAGTAGACATAACAGAATTGTAGATATCAGGAATGTTGACACCATGGTAAAGACATCAGTAGACAATTTTTGGAAGTAGACTTCAGATGCAAGTAGACATCACATGACAGTAGACAACGTTATAGTGAAGTAGTTAAGCATCGAAGGAATGTAGAAGACATCATGGGAATGTAGACATTGTTCCAGAGTGGACTTTACAGAAAAAAAAAAATGCATCATTCTGTATGACTGGACCCTTTCAAAGTAACACTTGTCTTTATACAAGTAATAGATTTGTATGCATTGTGAGCAAATTTTGAAATCTATCTTGATGCACTATGAAGAATAAAAAAAAATGAATGAAATGAAAAGTAGACATGATGAAGTAGATATCATAGGAAAGTAGATACAATAGTATTTTCAGTAGTCATAGGGTAGGTTGTTCAAACATATGTGCTAGGTGTTTCTAATTTTGTTTTGGAGTGTAAAGAATTAACAATATTTTCAGGACATTTTTGCCATATTGTTGATTTATAGGGGTGAACTGTATTTGAATCTCCAATCGAAACAGCTTGTTACAAAGAAAACGAAAAGAAAGAAAGAAGTGTGGTAGATTTTTGATAATGAGTCGATGGACATTATCGACGGACATATAGTTGCAACATTAACTGGGTAAAGAAGGAAGAAATACCTTCAGTGTGCATCGAGTCACGGTTTTTAAGTTGGCCACTGGATGAAGGTTAGACGACCAATACAGCAAGTAAAATGATAGATTTAAAAAATTGTAGGCTGACACTTTGTTTAAAGCTTTTAGCGTACAGTAAGTCGTGTTTTTACAGTATTATTTCAACTAGTTTTAGTTTATACTGGATTACTGTCAGTCAAATTTTCTAAGTTAACAAAAAAGGCAATATGTCAGTCTCTCTCTGTCTTTGGATGGTTGTTGCTTACGTTAAGTTCTGTAGTTTGTATGGAGCCAACAAAAATGGCTACCTCATTGTAGTGTTGTGTACATCTCTACAGTAATGGAAAATCATTATCCTCATAAAAGGGAATATTGCGTTTGAAATGCACCAACATGGGCAATGCAAAGAAAATAGCTTCAGTTACAGCTATACCATTCAGTTCCACTCCAATTAGCACTAGCAATTAAGCTTTTTTTCTTCAAAATCTTATTCATAAAATGAGTTGTGAATAATCTATCATTCTACACCCATAAATATTTTTTTTTAGAAGTATGATATTTTCTGTAATAAAACAAGCGTAATATTCAATATTCCTCTTCAAGAATGATCAAACCCAGAAGTAAATAAAATTGTTCAAAGAATAACAAATGTTAGAGAGAAATGTATAAGATCAAAGTACTTTGCCACCAGCTTTTTCTGAAGCAGTCTGAGGGGAGCTTATTGCTCTCTCCCCCCAAAAAATAACAAGAAATAGGTAATTCATGGATAAGCTAATTAGTTCTGTTAGATTGCAAAACTGTCATGGAGAGTAAAGTTTATTTTACATCACCCTGATATGAAGCTCTGCAGCTTGGACTTTTTTTTTCTTTTTCCTACAGTCCCCCAAAGCCATCCTTAAATTTACAGGTTTTCTTCATTTAAGTAGGCACATCCACACATCAGTTTGGTATGAAGCCATGCAGTCTGAGCCATCAAACTTTGTACATATACCAAAGTACAAAACCAGCTTGAATTAGGGCAGTGCAAGATACACTTATTCAATGTTTGTAAAATTAGATACATGTGTTGCCCTGCGAAGGTCAAGCTCACTCAGCAGGCATTCTCAGAACTGAATTCAATGATCACTCCCATTGGCCAGAGGGGACCTCCTCTCCGCTGCCAGGACCAATCGGAGGTCTCCTTAGTACCTGGAGGTTCGATCTGTGGGTTTTGTAGAACTTTCGGCAAGCAAGATGCCCTGAGGGGGAAAATATTGTAACTCTTTCTTCATCAGTTCAAATGACAATGGAGGCTGGAATTTAATGTGCAAGTGGAAGTCTTGACTAGGACTAGGTGGTGTTGTACAACTGCATGGCTTGTGATTGAGTTGTTAATAGTAGAGCAATACCACAGGAATCTATTTCGTAGAGACTGTTGTATGGGTAAGGAGGGATATTATTGATATTTATATCTCTTGTTGACATCGTTCTTATCCGACCACTTTCATTGGGTTTTCATCTCAACATGATCCAGTAGGGACATTTCAAGGATCACTCCTGCTGCAGTCAGTCAGTTCCTTTCCTTCTGTTGCCAGTCCTGTCTCACGATCCTGATTGCTCCTCCGTCGTCGCTGCTGAAGCGGACCTGACTGAATAATTTCTGATAGACCGTTTCACCTGGAAGGTTGCATTTCTTTCTCCTTAGTATGTGACTAATCTGGATCACTCATATTTTGTATCAGATTAAAAACAAAAAAATAGAATAAAAAAGGTTGGTTATCAGAGGAACTGTAGCAAGGAATCATTTTCTTTTTTCTTTTTGGAGTTTGGTTTTGTTTCATCTGCCGCACTAGAGACAGACTTGGAGGAGACTGGAGGTAATGGTACTTGTTGGATATTTTTCTAACCTTGACACATAAGGACACCATCCTTGAGTGATTAGTTTATTTTAACACTTTCATGGTAAGTGATCATAAATATCATCTCTTTGTTTATATGAAGATGCAGTCATAGTAAAGGTAGGGAGAAAGGAGAGACAGGGAAGAAAGTGTAAGGTGACAACTGACAAAGATGAGAGTGGAACTTCAAGGTGAAGTTGAGGGAGATGAGGGAACTTCAGGGGGGATAAGGGTTGGGGAATGTACAGCAGTAAGACAGGGGAGATGTATACTGTGAGGGGGGATGAGAAAAAGGCAGGGGTAAGATCTTGCTGGAAGATGACTTGTGAACCAAAGATTGAAGAAAGACAAAGAAAAGTTCCAAATGGTTCCAACTGCAAGTATGGTGCACGATGGGCTGAAAGGGGAAAACAAGTAACTGTAGTATAATATACTACTAATTAGGTACTGTTAAATAGTATTGTAGTAGTATAATATAGTAATTTAATGTACTAGTTCAGGTAGTTCTTGGCCAGGATTTTTTTGGGCCTGCGGTGCAGCAGTCAGAGATAGTCTCTTCTGTCCTGATAGTAGTATCACTCAGTGGACTTCAGTGATTAGTATTAGTAACAACGTAATAATGTGATGGGACTTAGGAGTATACTGCTAGTAAAAAGTGGTTGGGTGTTTTTTTTTTTTTTTGTCATTTGAATGTTGATGTAGTTTCTAAATTTGCAAGAACCAATGTAAGGTTAAACAAGGGAAGTTTGATTCAGGAAAGTGGAAAATAATGGAGCGTTTCTCCTGCCTAGAAGTTAAGTGAGGAAACTCAGAGTTAACATAGACAACCATTGACCCTGATGTTTTTTATGATATTGTTTTATGAAAGTGACTCTGTAAAGCCATTTTCCAATAAAGAAAAAAGGAGAAAATTACCAAAACTTATATATAGTTATAATAAATTAGTTCTATTGCAAAAAAATGACCTAAGTTGATATTCAAACCATGCATACTCTCTTCTCCCGCTTCCTCACACACACCCCCTAGGCTGGTAACATTCAAAAAATTTGCACCCTTTCCCATTCTCCCCACCCTACTGAAAAATATTTCAGAAAAACAACCAAACAAAAACACAGCAGGTTAGAGTTGTGAATTACGAGAGGTCAGTATTGGTACACTATGTAGTATTATGAAATATGAATTTAAGCAAGGCATGCATTAATGGCAGGTAGTAAGGGCTTGCTCAAAGGGAAATAACATTTTTGTTTTTTCACAAATAGCAACCATATTTTGAAACCAATGTTTGTGGACACAGAGTGATACTTGATAGATCAATCAAAATAAGGAAGGACAGTAGCCTTCTTTTCAAGAATTATCCGACAAATAATTGTCACAATTCAGTTGTTTGTTGCTTAACAATAATTTGTTCACCCAAACTTTTAAACGTTCAAATGAGCATCTTCTGTCACTCATTTTATGCATAATGTTTAGAGAAGATGAAGCTTTTGTACACATTATTATTGAGACTAAATGATTTAGCAAGGACTAAATCTATTTCTTTGTATGCCATGTTGGTATATTCTAAACACCCTATATCCCCTGAAACTTTTTGAATTAAAATAATGATTTTGGTCTCCCAACTAGAAAACTAAAGTCAGTGAAGAAAACATTTGAATCCTTTGAAGATGAAAACTATAAGTTGTCAGTATGAAGCAAATGTTTTCATTTTTGAAAATTAAATAGTGTGGATCCTTTACAAGTATAGTTATATTTTGTAAGGCTTACACTTAAAGTTCCAACTTCCATGCAGTAATATTATTTTGTTGGAATATTTACAACATACCACTACAAAAATACTGTCATCTCAATAAGGAAATTCTGCATTTACAGTTTGTATAATCTGGTTACATGGTATCTTGTTCCAAGTGGAACAGAAATTAGTTTCAAACATAAACAGGTTTTGGAAACAGAAATTAGTTGTAGAAAAATATTGAATCTCAAAACTGTAAACCCAAATTTCCTTGTCAGAAGGAAAGGAAAAGAGAAGTAGAACCTTACTTGGCTCAGTATGTTAGTGAAACACTGGTTCAAAATCCAGTTTTCATTTGCAGCCTGCAGGGTTTACGTTGCCACCAATAGAACTTACCTCTGTTGCGTGAAAAAAAAAATCCTTCAGACTAATTTTGAATAAGTCTTAACGTCAATTTCAAAATATTAAAACATCTTGGTTAAGATTTTAAATTTGCCTCAAGATTGGGACACACATTTAAGGAGGTGTGTAAACAGCAATTTTGTCTATCATCTGAGAGATTTTGACTAGTCAAAATTTAAAAATATTTGACGTCATTTTCTCAACTCATAATGTTGACTGGAACCGTACCATACAGTACCTGGATAATAACTTCGTTAGTAGTAATACTCTCTTTAACTTTCACAAAAAAGTTATGCTATGCTGTAGGATTTCTGTCTTTTAATTTTCAACTCATATTCCAGCTTTAAGAAATTTAAAATTAGTATCTTCTATCCATTTATCAATGAAATGTAAGGATGAAAGCTGCGATGAGAGGTGGAGACTCTGAGACCAAAAGTACCATTTGGTGCTTATATTGTCCTCTTTGTCTGTTAATGTCTTGCTGGCTCTGCGAAGATCATCTGTGAGAGTTTATGACAGCCAATAATTAAATCCAATTGCTTCCATTTGACTGAACAGCTAGCAGTTTAGTTTTAAACTCAAATTTGAGCCCAACAGTGTATTCCCATTTTTTAACCTCGAAAATTATGACGCACTGTAATTGGTCTGAGAATCTTATTTGCAGTACATGTGTGGAGGTAATGAATACCTCTTAGATGGATGCATGGACCAAGAAAAGAAATAACTGTCTACAATATCCCATCTCAGAAATTACATATTCATCCTTTTAAGTTAACTTAGCTCATCACCTGTCTCTGCACAACAGCCGCACTAATCAGTTCAGGACTGGACTTTCTTGGCTGTGTGGGACAACTAAATTTCCGTACAGAAAATCAAAAGACAAAAATTGGTTCTCCGAGGGACAACCATCTTTTTCTCTTTAACAGTTAAGGAAGCTTATTTTTGTCTGATCCAACACTATGCTGCTTTCAGATGGACTTAAAAACTTTCGTCACGTGTTTCAGACTACCAGTTCGGACAACTAAAATTTTCTGAAAAATGAGACCTGAACCCAATGTATACATACACAGTGAGAAGGATTGAGGGCAGTTGGCTTAATTAATCTTTTATAAATTTCAAAAAAGGATTCATTGTGACTGTTGCTGTGTAGTTTTCTTTCTTGCCGTGTTTAATTGTCTTCTTTGTTTGTTATCCCCCCCTTCCCTAAAGCTCATTTTAAATCTTTAAAAATAGGACTGCTTTGTGCTCATGTTTTGAATCTTTAAAAATAGCTCTGGTTTGTGATTACTTTTTCAGTGAGTAAGATAGATGGATGGGAAGCCTAGTTTGCTTGCAACTGGTAAAATGTTATCCTGTGCTCATTAATCTTGTTCTACGTCTTCACAAGAAATTCGTAGAAGTGTATCCAACACTCACTGCCAAACTCTTTGTCACTTTGATAAGATTTAAACTTCCCATTACAAATGTCAAAGATAAGTTTTGAAGAGGCCAAAGGGAAAGTGAATAACAAAGAGAAACCATCAGATAAAGGAAACTCGAGAACCATGTTTTCAGGATGGCAGAATTGATGATTACATACTTGTCATGTGGTTAGGGCTTCAGCTTGCGAGCAGCGATTGGAGTCGACTTTGTCCTCGGTGACGTTGTTCCCTATTCCTCAAAGGTTACCATATTCATGGATGCAGTTTAGTGGTAGTCGATCCTGGCATCCAGGACTTCCAAATTCTCTACAGGACAACCAAATTTTTGACATAAGGTTTTAATTCCTTCGGGACAAACCAATGAATTTGAATAATCTATCAGTCTATGTCCACAAGCATTCAAGTTTCAAAAATATGGATGTTTTCTCTAAGTCAAACCCCTATTTCCCCTTAACAGCACAATGCACTTAGTGTGTCGACAGGTAAACCAACCTTGAAATGTACACGGTGTATAGTCATGACATGATTTTGGCAGGACAAACTTAATTTTGAAAACGACCGCCTCATTTTACATGTGAGCTGTCCGTTGGAATACCAGATGAAGATGCTAAAACTTCAACTTCAACCTACCAGATTCTTGCTGTCTCCAGAACTTCATATCTTACATTGTCAAGTATTAGCAAGACTACAGTATTGGAGTGTATTATGGGGAAATTCTTCAGGTAATTTTGACAAAATGTAGTGAAAAATATGAAAAAAAGTTCATACCACAAACTCCTGTGATAGGAAAACAGACCAAAATATCAGACAAATTGTCAGATTTTCAGGTAGCATCTACTTTGATCTTACCAATTTGTTCTTTGCATGTCTAAGCTGCTGTTCCTTTTTTTTTTTCTTGAATGACTTTTAAGGCATTACTGGCAGGACAAACTCAAGAGATGTGAATGAATGAAAGTATAGTGCCAGGGCCATGAACCAGCACCGTCTCTCTTTGAATTGAGACTACGACTTCTTAAGCTGTGGATGCTGCGAGTACACATAGCATAATGGGTAGAAAATGGGTAGAGAGAAGTCATATTGTTTGCCCCAAAACATCCTTACTATTCGTAAATGTGTCAAAGTTGAAGAAAGTGTTTTTTTTTTTTTAATAGGTATTTTGCTTCTTTTTTCAAAATGTAAATGCCAAAGTGGGCTCACCTATGGATTGTAGCATTTCTTGGTCAGAGGAAATTGAGGTGAAAAAATTCAAACAGAAAGGCAATACTCTGCCCATTCTCCTTGGCAACGCTCATACACCCCATCCCCCAAGCCCCACCCCGCCTTTTCTGTTGTACTCTACCCATCTCTGTTGCACCCCAGGCTCTTCTGTACCCTGTCTGCTGTACCCATTAGCCTGAACGTGGTATGAGTAAGAGACCCTTCAGTGTTTATATGCAATCCTTTTCAGAATGGTTCTTAGTATATTGCCCTGGCATGATTTACACCTGAGAATACTTTTATCAATTTCAAAATTAGTGAAATGGATGAAGTTTGGGAATCGACTGGTTTTGCAATGTCAAAAAGTGCTTTTGTTGTAACTGAATGACATGGTTGTCATTTTCCTACAAAATATTGTGCATCGTTATAATTTTGTTGTACTAAATTTGGTAGCACCAATTTGCAGTGACTAATTGTGTATATTAACAGCAAGTACACTAATCACTAAGCCTCCTTGCTTTCTTGTCTTACAAAATATTGTGTCATATCCATGAATTTGACATAGTCAATTTTTTAAATATTTCCAATTTAGAGTGACTAGGTACTTTAGTTGTACAGAGAGTGATGAACCTTGGCACATACTTGTCGTTGATCATAAATTCTTCAGAACTGAGTTTGGACAATTTTGTACTCACTTCATTTCTCACTTAACCTGTCTCAACATAACAAACGTACTCTCATCTACTGTGCGTAAGAGTACTGGGATAATTTTGGACAGTGCAGCCGGTATAAGTACGTTTGCATGTTTGCTCTTGAAGTTATAGACATGACAGATTGAAAGTGCACTTTGAACTGATCAACGCTGGATCACTTAGCAGTTCTCGAACCAGCAGCAGTTGCGTCCAAACAAGAAATAATTTCAAATAGTTCAGAATAACTTTTAAGTGAAAGAAAAAATAAAAAAGCTCAAACCCACGCTACAACTCTCACATGTTCCTGCTTGCATGCGGATGTGCAATAAACTGTTCCACATGTTCTTCACATTTCAGAGTCTCTTCAATTACGGTTTTAAGACCGGATGAGAACAGTAAACTGGATGTTATTGTTTTGTAGTTCATGTGAAATACATCTTCGAAAGCCCTGTCCTCATTTCTCCGTCGTAAATCTACATGGGAGAAGATTTCTCTCTCCCGGCTGTTTTTCGATGGGAATATGATTGCATATTTTGGGTGGAATGCCTTTTATTGTGGAGAAGCTCTGGCACGGGTTATGATAACACCTCCAGGCGCGAGTCAACATCGCCCGCCTCCATGAATAGCGAGAGGGGCGGGCTTCGGTGGAAAGAAAATTACCCTACCTGAAAAATATGTTCACCTGTGCAAAGAAAGGAAAGTTCGATGAAGAGAAAAGAAAGAGAATGTATGAGATAGGAGAGAAGAAAAGGTTGCAAAATGCACATTTCTTCCAGCTGAAGTACACCATCCCTCCCAGCTTGTTTGCTTTTTAGCTTTGTAGGAATGCTGGAAGGGTTGGTTTGGTTGTACCTAGACAATTATGTATTTTATTGATTGTTATCATCGGGGCCTCTTCAACCTCCTTAAAAACCAGAGCATCCCACCCAGAGACTTAAAAAAGCCTGATAATAGTGCTCTTGTTGCATCTCAATTATTACTGAATATTTGGCCATCACTGGCCTTAAAAGGTCCCACAATATTGCCTATATTCAGGTGGTAAGTAAGCAATAAAAAAAGTAAAAAAAAAAAAATTATAAACATGGGAAATGTTGGATATGATATGAAAGAAGGGGGAGTAGGGGGAGGGGAGAGGACTTGGGGAGGAGAGCAAACTTTGGAAGGTTTGATTCCTTTTGCAGACTCACTTATAACCAGTTAGATAAATTCCTGCAAATGTTAACTTTGTACAAACAGTGGTTTTAAATGAATGGTCTTGTTTCCCTGAAGATCAGGTGCAGCAGTTCGACTTTTGCATTTGATGATTTTTTCTCAGTGAAGGAGCTTTAGAAATCAGAGACAGTGTCCCCCTGTGTGAGCGAGGTGACTCCCAATTTCTGACCGGCACACCAGATTCTGTGACTTAAGTCACTGTCCTTGAGACCACAGAATGTCATTTGCAGCACATCAAACATATTCCATGTTGTATGTATCATTGATTTGTGGAATGTGATACCTTGTAAACTGTAATACCTTTAAGCTATTGTAGTACCTCAAAGTTTAAATCCAGCAAGGAAAAGTTGCTTTGCGAAGAACACAGTTGATATGTGTTCAAATTGGTATTCAGTAAATCTAAGTTAATCATATTTAAGTTACATTTTAGCACCAAGTTTGGCAATAAGCCCTAAAGGAATTTGCAAGAGCATTTTGCATGGTTCGTTGTCCATTTAAATGAACTAAACTAAACATGCTGAAAAGGTTACAACCAAGGAGTTTGCTTTTCATGTTCAAATGTAATACCACATGTGTATCTTACATCAAGGCAAGGTAGTGAAGTTCCTAGTTGTACTAAATTTTGTCACACATACAATAGACATTTAACAAAACTTTGGATCCTCATAGAAATTTCAAGCCCTGACATCGTTGATACCCTACATACAATCTACCTCCTGTATGGCAACCAAATTTTGTTTACACATATTGTCCTTCAGGCAATCACAATCAGTGGTCCTTAATTGAATCAAATTCAACATTATACCTAGAATATCTGAAACAGTATGATGGAATTTGTACATATGAATTTGTGCATATGAATTTGTATTGTATAGTGTAAGCAGATCACAATATGTGTGTTGATCCTCCAGTGATAAAAAAATTGCTTCATTACTTGCATCAAATTGGCAGGACAGCTTTTACATTAATTGCCATTAGGACAACCAGATAAAATTAAGTTTCAACACTGTGTCAGTGATGATCAGTTTTAGTTGTAGTCCTGGCATCCGACACATCCGAATTCTCTCCATGATAACGTAATTTTTGGTACAAGGTTGTCTTTTAGAGGACCAAACATCCTTAGTGCTCGAAACAAATTTGTAGAGTTTGCTGGCAATGTCGTAAACATGAGCTGAAATGTGGCGATGAATACTGTAGCGAATAGCACAATGCATGTGAGCTACTGATACACCAACCTGAAATACATGCTGTAAAACTCATTTCATGACTTTTGGCAGGACAATTAAATTTTGGAAAGGACAACCCCTTTTCACATGTTAGAGACGAAAATGTTTAACGTTCAACTGTTTGTACATGGTATGCATACTCTGTTTGATAGGCCCACAGGCCATAGTACACATGCTTTGTTGTGATAGATACCACCATGATTGGAACAGTGTACACTTCAGTGTACTGTATGTAAGCTTGATTCCTATACCTGAACACACACCGCCTGGCAGGGGTGTATTTTTGGCATCAGACCGCTAAGTGGCGATGAAGGGAATGCCAGTTTGAGTTCTCCGTCCACATTCCGTTGCTCCTTGAGATGGTACCTATCATCAAAGCGGCAGTTTTTTACGTCAAGGAAAAACCAGCGTTTATTAGGCACTCAGCTTTATCTCACTGTAATTTTTTTTTTCTGCTTCCCCATCTTTCTGGTATGATAACGCAGACTTTGCCTGTTCTTTTTTTTTTTTTTTTTTTTATTAAATGACACGCTGCTGTTTGTTTCTGGTTAACGGAACCCCGGCGTGAAGTTCATTTAGTCCGCCCAGGGGGGGAACATTTGCAACTGTAGCGATACCGACCAAGAGAACAGAGGGTAAAACGAAGAAAAAAAAAAAAAAAAAAATGGGGAGTAGTAAGAAGGATAAAAAAAAAGTCCTAATAGAATCAGGAGAGACGTAAAATGCATCAGGAAGGTGAAAATGGGTCTGGCATGCATAGTTGCAGGGATTATGACCCTGATTGGGTGATGTGGTCTCTGGTGTAATCCAGAATGAAGAATTTGACCTGAAACCATCACGTTTCTTTGGTTTCAAAATTGATATTTTAACTCCAGTTTTCAAGTTTAAACATCCAGAGTGAAACTGTCTTCCACCCATGCAACTTTCTTTTCTTTAATGCTCCCTTTTCCGTCCAGCACCTGGTGTCCCCCCACATCGTCACGTCACGTGTTCCCCGTCTGTCCGTCTCTCGGTTCGTCCATCTGTTAATCTTACATCAATTTGCACAGTCGTGTCTCGTTCATCTCAGTCTGTTGAAAAAGTAGTGCTCGTCTTTCCCTCAGAGTATGAGCTTTTTTGTCCGAGTGATTTCATCAAGGAAGAGGACGAGGAGTATAGATGAAGTTTTAGGAGGATAGCAAGCTTTATTGATTACCAAGGGGTTGGCATCAGACATCCTCGGGGAAATGTCTGCAGTTACCTCATCTAGCATGACTCATTTGTTACCTTGAGGGGTACTGTAGACCAGCTTCAATCTCAGTTGGAAAGGTGACTTAATGCTCTTCACTTCCCCGGAGTCTCCCAAGCTGTCTGAAGAGGGGGGGGGAGGGAAAGAAAAGTGGAAGAGGTTGCCATTACAATTTCTCAAAGATGCCCATTTCAGAGACTGCTAAAAATAAAGGTAGCCAAAGTTAAAAATAAGGAAACAAAATTCTTCCAAAATTCTTTCCTCGATAGTATCTCAGGGGACATCATGTTAATCAAATTAAGGGAGTCGTGGTAGACTTTTGGCTCCCGGCAGGACCAGAACGACCCAGCGACAGCAGCATGCCTCATTAGTTAATCCGAGGTCTGTCAGTTTGTAACCTTTAAACAGCAGTCAGGTTTTCATCATACTTTCAGTCACATATAATAAGACAAAAGAGAAAAATCGTGATGCCAGTTAAACTATCTATAACTAATACAGTATAATAACCAACAGTTGCGTCGTAATTCCCATAGTGCCTGTGATTAAATCTCCATGCATAAACAATGAATCATGGTTGGGTTGTCCTCTCTTGAGGGCGGTGTTTTTTTTGTTGTTGGAGACTTGAGGGTGCTGTTTTTTGGGGGGAGCCTTTTTTTTTTGGAGCTGCTTTTCTCAAAGTTTTGGCGAAGTACCCTCACATTTTCGGTCAATTTCCGTTTCTCTGAGCGAAGTTCGTAATTATTACCTTCAACAGTAACTGTATGGGAGAGAGATCACTGTACAGTACAGCAGATAAAACTGGGAACTGGATGATGAGTCCTGTAGAGGGCAGTGTTTACTATGTTATGTATAAGCTGTCAGAGATTGTTCACCGTAAAAAAAAAAAAATTACCAAGAGCCAGCTGGTTGGTTTCCAAGGCTAGCTTTTCAAAGAAATCTTTGAGAGTCCTTGCTTGTCCTCATTTCAACTTTTTCCGCATTTTATGGCTAGGATTTGATTGGCTTAATGTTCCTTATCCTAATCCACAAATGTGCCATAACTTTTGCACTTTGTGAGGTTTCTTGCTTAACAACCAAGCAGGGGGTGAATGAGAACTAGATGATCTTAAAAACAGATTTTGCTCCATGGGAATGCCTGGTACAAGTTTGGAAAACATTCAAACAAAGTGCTACAGTAATCCCATCCCCCCACCCACCTCCTTTTAACAACTTTGAACTAACAAGCTAGTTTAGAAGATACTTGGAAAAATGCTAAATGTAAAAATTACTCATGGTTAGTGTGACCAAGTCCTGGTTGGCAGATGATTGGAACATTGATAATCCCAATACAAATTATGTTGCATGAAATATATTTAAGATATGCTGAAGTAATATTGCATGTTTGTTATGAAATTAATTCATCTAGGTGTCTTTGAGTGCCTAGGTATCCAGGTACCTGACCAATGCTGACATTACTTGTTTCCAGACTTTCACTAATGTAAATTCTAAGTGTAACAAAAAAAAAAGTGATGTGCTCAGTAACATTTTCTTTAATAGTGTAGACTTACAAAATTTGCACAGTGAAATGTATTTATTGAAAAAATGTGATATGAAGTGAAATATGCGACAGTAGAATGTTAGATGCAATGTGATGTTGGAAGAAATGAAGGATTTCACGTACTCTGTTGCATAGTCTTCTAATGTTTTGTCATTTTCAAGTCTGTGTCATTAAATGCAGTTTTGATTTTCCTCTTTTTGTCTTTTCGCAGAAGCCATTCTTCGAGGGGAGCCAAATTTCGTCACTGAATTACACAGTATCAAATTAGAGGTAAGCCAATGGTGAACAAGTACAGGAAATTCAGGATCAAAGGATTAAATCAAAGAGTTTGATAAACAGTGATCAAGTCACGGGTGCTCTCCTTAAATACATTGAACAATGATCATCCAGTTTTTAAATTTCCTCGTTAGTTTCCTTTATAGCGGAAGTAAATGCGGAAACTTACAAGTTGAAGTTGTAGAGCTTGACTCGCCACCCCTCCACATGTGGAGGTTATCTCCATGGTCTACACCATCGCCTCTTGGGCACGCAAGGTGGCCAAGCATTTATGGAAAGTTTTGGAATTTATGTAAAGTTTCATGGCAATGTGAAAGCTGTGTCTACATACTGAATTACAACAGGGAAGGTTTTAGGAAGGAGGAAGGGTTGAAAGTGTTCGAGTATTGTTTCTTTTTTTTTCTTCTCCTGTTTATTACTGTTGGAAGTCTTCCTCCTGTCCCCCAACTTATAACACTGATTGGATACTGCCATGTACCTTCAGGCAAAGCATGGAGAAACAACACCACTAGCGTATTAGTGCATCGCACACTCACAACGATACACTGCAATGCCCAAGGAACCAAAGAATTCTGGAGTTTCCTTGAATGGGCAAATAAAAATGACTTTTGGGAATATTTACCAATTTGGTTGACTTCAATAGAAAACTTATTAGCCATATGAGTGATGTCTGTATTCTTCTAAATTTAAGCCAAAGCAGTATATTGTCTGAGAAAAAAGTCAAAGAAAATTTTTTAATATTCCAGAAGCTTTTTCACCCCTAGTAAGGTCAGTTCCCCCTGGACCTTATCAGTGCTGAAATCCTACCACAGTAGACAGATTTATGGCTTTGTTTTCTTGGTTTGCCATAGACAAAAAACTTCCAGTGTATAGTAGTAGCTACATCTTTGTCCCCCCCATTTGCAATCTTTTCCCCTGGGATGAGGTTAAAGGTCATTGGTAAACTGTTACTTATCTAACTGGCCTTGTAATTGAATGAGACTTAACAACCTCTGCCATGTAGGCTTCTAAAAGAGAGAAAGAAAACCAATTTAAAATTTACAATGATAGTGAGATATTTTTCAATTAGTAGAGGAAGGGCTTATAGAAGTCACACCAGAGGCTCTGACCTTAGCTGCAGTCACATGTCTTTACAAGTCGATGTTGGGTTACGATGAACAAGTCATTGGATATTTAGGGGATAAGGTCTGTGTACCTTGTCCCAACTTAATGCACAAAAAGTTTGAAAGTTTACAGATTTAGTTAGATGTTATTCGCACCAGAGGTCATTCTCCTCATTGTGCAAGAAAGATGAATAAGTAGTTTTTGCTGATTCGATGCTTTCATGATTTAACCTTTCACTCCCTAGTTGTATATGAAAAGTTTGTTTGGCATTAAAGTGGCTCATTGACTTGATATCAGTAAAGATTGCGGTGATTTTGAAGGGTATAAACACATTGCAATATTTATAATCAGCATATTCACATCCAATAGTTATGAAAAACTGTCAAAATTGTTGAATTTATGACCGTTACTTGCACTGGTTGTGTGCATGTGAATTCATAGTACTAATATGACAAGTGTCTTGTCACAAATTTCAAAAACCAAATTAAATCATTAATCACTCACTCACTAATGTTTCATTTCATGTGACACATTGGCATCCTCTTAGTTTGACCATTTGTTGTTAGTATGTGAAGGGAACTTGAACAGCTAGGTTAAGTGAATATCACCAAACAACCCAATGAGCCTCTTTTAAGTCACTACAACTGTCCAGCTTACATACTACAGCTTCATTTAGTTGTGAAGTTCTTGTACTGTATGGTTAACAATTGTGTAATGTGTAATTTGGCAGGTTTTACGGAGAGACTAAGTATTAAATTTCAAAATGAGGGAAAACACGAGTGGTGAAATTTTGGTTCCACTGCAAAAATGGTCACTTTTAAAAGGAGAAGGAAAGCTAGGACTTTTGCCCATGTTATTTGAGAGACTAACAAATGGTGAAAAACCATCACCAAATTTCATTTAAATCTGCTGTTTACTTTCCAAGATATCGCAATATTGAATATTTGTAAAAATTTTATCAGATTGCAATATTGGATATTTGCAAAAATTGTATCAGGAAGCTGCCACCACTCTGAGATTGCGATGACATAACCTGGCCACATGTGATTACAAAGCTTTTGCTTTTTTTTACAGTATATTTCATTGTCAAATATTTTTGACAGTTATGCATTCTGTAAATTCAGATCATTGCATGATACACCTCAGTAACTCAACACAAAATGTGCACAAGTGTGTGCAGATTTATGGAAATTATAGGTAAAGAAAACAAAGGAATATATATGTTAACATTCCTGCTACCAGTGGTTATGTGACATCATTATTCAACTTACTTGAAGTGGATTTACATTCACCTTGGGCTAAAATTTCAAGTGTGTAAATTGGATGTAGGAAACAAAATCTCTGAATGAAAGTTTGGGAAGATGGTTGTCGATCATGTTTGCTTCATTTTCAAAGATACATTCCCAGGATTTCCTTCTCCTCTGAAAGCCTAAAAGGCAGATTAATGCCAATTAATTAGTTCACTGAACAACATCTTTGTAAAATCAGCCAGCTGAGTGTGCAACTTGTGAATGTTGTGATGAAAATTTGGTTTTATTATGGCAGTGGTGAATGTTGAATGAATGACCCTCATAAAGAGCACATTCCTTTCGTAATGTAGGCCTATGTGGTCTTCTCATGGAAGTTTTGGATGCCAACTTACACAGTGGTAAAAATTTGCAGTACAAATCCGTAGAGGATTTTATCGGTATGTTACATGAGAAGAGCTGGTGAAAAACCTAAATGGAACTGTTGTGTCTATCCATAAGGACAATATTCGGTTGGTATACTTCTTCCTGGGTTTGTACAAAATTTCCCCAACATTGCCTTATCTGGTTAACCAGGCTGCAAACACCATTGAAAAACAACTGGTTTTGGGTGGATTTGGCATATTTTGGGTGGTTTTGGCTGATTTTGGGTGGTTTTGGCTGATTTTGGGTGGTTTCCTGTTTTACAAATCCCCAGTGAAGTTTGGTGTCACTGGAAATGGTTGCGTCGGACCCATGCACCCAAGGAGAAGGCATATTCACATTCTACCTACCCGAAGGCTTGTAGACATGTACAGTACTCACCGGTTAATGTAGAGTGCGCTGTGTCAGAGTAGATTCTGATTGCACTTTGAGCCAGGTCAAACTTAATGCATTAGTGAAACTAGAGTTTAGTACATTAAAATCACTTGCAAAAACCCACACCAGTGCATTGTGGGGAAAACTCTCTGTGCTGCAAGTTATTGCCATCTTAGTCGTCACTTTCACATCCTTCCAGTGTCAGATCTTGAAATGTAAAGTCGCTGCAAAACCCGGCATTACGTGTGTCAACCAGTGACGTTTAGAAACGGTTTGACAGGCCGTCATTGGACATCTTCCCACACTCTAACATGTACAGACTATGTAGACTTGAAAACAAACTTTTGCATCCCGTAGCAGGGGGGAGCCTATCGGATCTAAAAGTAGTGTGCATATCTGAGAGATGAGATTTTGTTTGTTCTCTTTGAGGTTTAAGTAATGACCCCCTGCAGTAAAAGATACCATCAGAGATGCTGGTGGTGGATACATGGTCACATGTGTCTATAGATGCAGCAGTCCCGCTTGCAGGCAGAATATAGAAAGCTTGAAGTCAAAAAGTGGAACAGACCCCTGATTGACATTTCGCACAGCCACACTGGCGGTGACCTACTGAGGAAATGGTTCGCTCTAATCCCTCTGATTAAGTTGTCCTCTCAGCTTGATAGCTTGTTAACTCGTACCCCATACTTGGAACTTACGGATAGACATTGTAGATTGTTAGTTAAAGACCTTTTCAACCACAGGTATAAAGAGTTATTTATTTGGAAAAAACTTCTGTTATTCTATTACTATACCCGATTTTGACGATCCCTCGTCTGTGTGCATCCCTCCATCTTGGACTAGTGATTATAGTGTGTATGGGATTACTGTACCTGTAACCAGCACTGTTGTCTTCCTGATTGCATGGTGTGAAAGCTGCTCTTCAAGTTGAACGTCGAAAGTTTCAGTCTTTATAATACCATAATGATATGCCAGAATTTGAATCAGATTCATTGCATTTTGTTTCTGGCCTGGCTTGTGTTCTATGTACTATTCAGTGCTGGCATTTCTGTTTTGCAGAGAGAATTTGACTAATATGGGTGTGATTTTAAAATTTAGGATATGATTTAAGTTTTCTCAAAGTTTCCTTTGGAGAGGGAATCATTGTCGATCCCATATTGCATGACATGTTTAGCTTTGTACAGGTAACTTCACAGTATTACCCATAACCACAGTAGTGAAAAATTGAACATATATGTATGCTGTAAGGGGTCAGCATCTGGCAGTGGTTTGGTGCTGGTATTCGAATATAATCTACATTGGAGCTGGATCAAACCTCATAGTGGACCAGACAGGTACTGTACGAAAGAACC
This sequence comes from Stichopus chloronotus, assembly GCA_021234535.1. NCBI lineage: Eukaryota > Metazoa > Echinodermata > Holothuroidea > Aspidochirotida > Stichopodidae > Stichopus > Stichopus chloronotus. Next base: position 10,382,332 of record CM037842.1, read on the forward strand.
CTTGGTGCAATATGTTGGTAGAGTTGGTGGACCGTCCCTTGTGTGTGTTACAGCACATAGTGCTTTGTATTATTATAGGAATATCTGCATGTCCTGTTTTGATATTTACACACCTTGGAACAAAAAAAGGATAAAAAAAAAGAAGGAAAAATCCTGTCAGTTGGCATCTGTTCGTTGGGAGGAGCGGAATGCCATCATTACAATCCTGAATATATTTACATCAACAGTTCTCCCCCCCCCTCCCACCAGTATTTTATTGTGCAGCCAGGAAGAATTAACATTCCTTTCTCTACTGCCTGGCCTATGGTCAAGCTTACCCTCTGGAAGTTCATTAAGAATAGATTATCTTTGTCCATGGACAATCCACGGTGATTACTGTACAGTGGGGATATACCACCAGTGCCCCACATTCCATCCGTCAAATGACAGTGAACTGCGTTAGCTACAGTTTGAACTTAAAATTTTGTTCCCTTGATAGAGTTGTCCAGCAGTATGCTGCTGTTAACATTTATTGCTGTCGGGTCAGCTGCAGCAGATTAAATGGAGAGGAAAAAAGTGAAAACAGTTGGATTAAATGCAAGGGATATGGACTGATTCCACAGAGGTTACTGAATTCTGAAGTCATTAACTGGTCATACACAGTACAGACTCAGTTATGCTGTGGGCCTTACATCATTTGCTGGGTGGATGAGAATTTTGCCAATTAAATGCAAGCAACTAAGTTATACTAAAATTTTGATACAAAGGGAATAAAAGACAAAAAATAAGAAGGGATTGAGAATAAGAAGACATTATCATTCACTTGGCCAGGTTTTTTGCAATGTTTAAAAACATTGACGGGTGTGGGACGGGAAAGGTTGATGGAGGGGGGGGGGGAAGAGGAGGAGGGGCTGAATGTGTTATGCACCTCAAATAGTCAACGTTGAAAGTTGATTGAATTTCCAGACTCGTTTAATCTCTCCTTAGATTCTACCATGCAGTCCTTGATGTCGAAGCTTTAAAATGATGTGCCCCTGATTGTGGACAAAGAGACACCCACAGTTCTGTCTGTCAATTGTTTCAAGATTAGTAACGATTTCATGTTTACCTCTCCATCTTCCGGACAGCTTTTCTGTTTCAGTCCATGCCTGCATTGCCGTCGTCCGTGTAAAATTTGAAGTTACCTGTCACTCTGCCATCCGAGCAGTCACTCTACTCATATGGGTCCCCCTTGGCCGTCCAGTGGTGACTAGCTCGCATGTTTTATAAGTAATTATGCTCCTGTCACAAGCAATCTTTCCTCTGCCAGTTCTTGTAAATGTTATCAGGGTGCACTAGAGTAATAAAAAAAAAAGGAATATTCCAATAACAGTTCAGGGGGCACTTTAGTGGAAGAGCATATTTTCAGCTTAAAGGCATGTCAAATCCCACCCTAACTTCTTGTTCATGCTGTAACTCATCAACTCAATATAATATAGTATGAAGAAAGAAAAGATTATTCTAATCAATACAGATTTCTGGTTGCCTAAAGGTTTACATGACATTACGTAACATTGACAAATTAGTGCAAAAGGTCTTAAACTCGTTCTTTGAAATTGAGGTTTGTGTCATTTACTTCACTCCTCACTAACCTGTCTTAGCACAACATAGTGCACTCCCATCTACCCTGCCAAGAGTGCTGGTAACATTTATCACCGCCTCTGGCGCCTTCCGGGCTGATACCAGGCCAGCGCCGCCTTCCCATTCTGCCATCCTCTGATACATTGAAGTATATATGACACCAGCTAGAAATTGGGGTTGGGTTATATTGTAGATTGACCTAGGAACTGTTGTTTACATCAAACCTGGGGTAAGGCTTAGATCCAGTTCTGCATTCTGAGGTTGGAATGTTACCCAGCCAGAATCTAACCCAGCTAGCTTTTAGATCCAGCTTGTGTGAAACTGGTATACCTGGGTGTAAGGCTTAACAGTATGTACACTGTAACCTTGGAAAATTTTTTGATCCAGCTAGAATCTGAAGTTTTGATTCAACCCCAGTTGTGGTTTTGAGCCACCCAAGGTATTAGGTCATTAGATCCAAATGATTATGTACTCTAATTAAAAGGGATCGCATGTATTAAAAACATTTAGACCCTTGATGTCAGTGGTTGTTATTAACTCTGAGGTGTTCTGTAGACATCATCTACCGGCACTGATCAGGAATAGCTACCGCAATGACTTCTGACAAGACCTCGGCTTTTTGGAATAGTTTCTCTTCACCGGAGATATGTGTATTGGTATCTTTATTTTCAGTTAAAATCTCCTCGGAGGGTGAATCCAGAGGCAGATTATAGAGCGTAGGCCTGCTGTGGGTAGGAGGAATGCATGCCAGAAGCATCTTCAAGCTGCATGATGCATGTCGTCATCGGAGCTAAAAAGTTGACCTCCATCTCATGCCGATTATCTGATCCTGTCAGTGTAAACTCAGTGAATGTGTGTACATATATAAATTGTTGAATGGGAAAAGAGACTTTGAACAGTTTGACAAAATGTTGGAGGTATGAAGCAAAATGGAAGGGATGGATAAATTAAGATGAAAATAAATTACTTCAAAGATGTCTCGCCTAGTTGTGGATTTTTTCCCACCTTTTTATGTCGATCCGTAGGGCAGGCCGAATCCTGTCCTTAATGTACAGTCCATATGACAATATACACAACAACAGCAATTGTATGATGAAGTTATTGTAGCTGCTAGGCAACTTCGTGTTGCCATGATTTAAGATGTTGATATCTGTTGAAGGTGTAAATAACTTCTAGAAGAAATCCTTTGTGGAATTCTCTACCAGATAGCAGGTGCTTCCTTGAGGTTCACAGTTCACACACACAGGCACACCTTTAAATTATGACCTGTTGACGACGCAATGGCATTGATGTCTTATCTAGTTTGATGTAAGCTTTCATACCGTGTCTTTCACCAACAGGAAGTGACATCATCACCAGCTACTTTTAAAAGACTATATTTTGGTAATAGCTTTGTTTGTTTGACTTACAGTCATCTTCACCCTCCCTTTGTGTATTTTCAGTTGCGATTCCCTCGGCACCAGGGCCTACATTCTATTTCCTTGCTTTTGACATGTACCATCCTAATCGTAAACAGCAGGTGCCTATGACATGAAACAGTATGCTGGTACTGTAGCTGACATTTTATGAGTAGGGGGTCAAAAGGTGCCACTGATGTTGGATTGTGATTGGCAGTGTTGATCCATCCTGCAAATTAGTATGTACACGTTTTGAAAGGACATTTTTGCTTTTTTCCAAAATAATTAAGGCAAATTGACGGAACTATATGATATAAAGCTAAAAATTCATAGCACAGAATAAATTAATATGCAGAAAATAATGAGCTCAGACCATGTTTCGAACACCGATCTCAAATCACGGTTGACAGAAACGATAGAGGTTTTATTTCTTTCCCTCTGTAACTTGTCAACGTCTTTCACAGTGTCATTCAAGTCTCTCTTGTGACTGTGAATCCATCTCCGTAAACAACCAACTCGGCGATCACTGACAGAAACATAGCTGTATATGTGTAGGCACATTTTGCAGATCCGCCCCATCCCCTGCAGACCATTTTAGAGTTTTGTGAAGTATCTCCCACAGCAGAAAGCTTTAACTGGGTATGATTATGACAGCCATCAGTAGAATACATACTGCACTGTAGGTAAAAGAGATACTGCAGAACTCTTATGTTATAGCACAGGACACAATGGGATGAAAATGCTAAAATGTAGTGTGGCTACTATACAGTAACATTTTAAGAATTAAAAATTAAAGACATGGGAAATTGAAACTTATTCTCATTCAGAAATTTGGTATCCTGGACTATAGACCCAAGTGCACAACATTGTGGGCAGCAGGCAAACAAGATCGAACAACATGTAGACAGAGTAAAAAATCTCTAATTACATCAAGGATGGTCGATAATGATTAGTGGTATTTTTGTTTTCCCATGTGCCATTGGCCAGCTGTACTATATGTCGATGTCCAGTAAGGTTAACTTACGATTTTCTTTGTTTGGATTGCCTTACAGCTTGCTAGAAATCTTCCATTCTTGGATAAATTATTAGGTTAGTTTCTGATGACTCAACCCAATTTTTTTCTCACTGGTTAAAACAGTTGACTGAATACTTCTTCCAGTTTATTAAATAGGTCCTTCTTCTTTTACCATGTTTGAATCACTTCTGTGTGTGCCTGCACATTATCAATAAGCCTATACGTAACTGAAACTATGGGCTTGTACATGAAAGTCACAGTTGACCTGTGAGCACCCGTAATAGGTTTTCAGCAAGAGGTAAAAAACAGCCTGCAAGAAGAAGTTTTTCTCAGTTCTTTATACAAGAGGTCACCCCAGCTTAGAATTTCCCTACAGGGCAGGGAAATATGAGAGAGATGATAAGAGGTTACAAGGCGGAGGAAGAACATCAAAGATGCCCTAAGATGATGATAACTCGCGTTTGTCTGCACCCTGCTGTAGATGCTAGTGAAAACTGGAACTAGTAAGCGAACTTTTCCCCTCCTGTGTTCTGCCTGGTGGATTTTCAATGTATATGAGGATAGTTGTTAGAAAGACTACAGCAATGTAGATACTCCTGTGTAGTCAAAGTCTGTTTTTTAGGCCCTGATGCATCTTGCAAAGATTATAGGTAGCAGAGAACCTGGTTATAATACAAACAACCAAATTTAGTGGACTTTAACCAGTTCTCAGTCGACAGAACCAATAAAAAAAAAAGAGAATGCTCTCCCTTAAGTCCTTCTTTCTGAGGATTGTGTTTGTTTTGGTTCATTTGTGTAGAACGACTGTATCGTAAAGGAGGTATTTAGTGATGACTGTCTTTCTCATAACTGCAGTACCAAAATTGTCCTTTCAAGTCATACACCCATTACTTCAATTCTCCCTAGCAATTCTCCCTAGCAATTCTCCCAAGCACTTAAATCTAGTAACTCCCATGGCCTAAAATTCCTCTACAGGTGCAATCAAGACAATGGATATCTGTTTATGCTGTGTAATGTGAGCTACTCTGCATCTTTTGAATTGACTGTCAATCAAAGAGTAGAACCAGATTAGAATTCTGCTATCTGGAACCTCCAAAAATACAGCTTGGGGTGATGAGTTACTGCCTGTAAACTGCTTTTGCTGCTGATGGTATCGCAAGGCTCTATGGTCGCCGTTTCCATCGTAAATTGTCTACTGTCGCAATTCTACGAAGTTTCTGCCATTTCCATGCTGTCTTTAGGGGGTATTAAACTAAAACTTTCCTCAATGTTAAATGTGTTGACACAGCTCTTACCCCAGAGCAGTCGGAGCAGATAGGTAGGCCTATCTGTAGGACATGCAGTCACGAATGCACTCAAGAAAAAGGAAAAAAGAAGAAAAAGCTGTTGAGCTTGTCTGATCTGAGAGGTTACTACCTGTAATATTAGTTGGGTGTACGTCTCTGTAGTCTGTTGCACATCCTTGTCTGTGATAAAACTGATGGAGGGGAAGCTAGGGTCTGGAATAGCGTGTCACAGCATAGGCAATAGAGTGTATCAGATATACTACTATAACCCTCAAAGTGAAACCTCAGCAGTCCACGGGAGACCGCACATCAAAACTTTGACAGAGGCTAGAATTGGATAACAATTAAGCCATCATTTTCTGAAAAGGGGACTTAGAGACTTAGAGATCTGCTGGTATAAAAGTACCCAAGTCTCCTTTTCCTCATCTTTTTTTTTCTTTTCAGGTGGCCTTAAATAGGTTACCAAGAATGTCAAATATTTGGAAAAGAGTTTTGATCCCTGTTAATCAAACCAGCCCTTTCCACCCAGGCACAAGGAATGATGGTGCCATTGGCTTCAGGGGGACTTAAATTACCTCCGTAACTGGGTCAAACACTCCCCCAAGACACCTCTACTGTCTTTCCCACAAAAGTAGGTCCATGCTCTTGGTTGATCTGTAACAGAAAACCATCCAGAGGCATCCTTCATAAAGGCTCTGACAAGGTGTAACAGTGACACATTTCAAACACCAGAACCCAGCCGTCATCATCTCCACCCCCTATCTCAAGGCAGTCTCTTGTTTATTAATCCTCCCTCCGTGCATCACCACCAGTTTACAAGATGCTCCTCCAAGATTTCTATTCCATATCCCCATCCACAGAGTGCCGACCCCCTCCTAATGGGAGTGCATTTCCTTTAATTAGTTCCAACAGGCAGAAGTAACCCCATGGACCATATGACAAGTTTCCAGTGCCTGTAAAATGCTGTCATACTTGCACCGTACCTAGACTGGTATTTTTAGGTGGTTTTGGAGAGATGTAATGATTCTTGGCAGTGTTTTTGCAAGTTAATCTGAACATACAGTGGGGTGAAGACTGGCAAATGTTCAACAACGAAAGAAATGAATTGGACTCAGTCCTACTTTCAAGATATGTGGATGAATAGTAGATAACATAGTGCGGTACATGTCCCAGTTCATTTTCAGGCTTGTTTCGTGTGAAGCGATGACATTTTCTGTTGCAACAAACTTGTAGCATTCATCAATGGTAAAATAATGGGGCTAGTGTGTGTATTGGGTCGGGGAGTTGGGTCGGGGATGGGAAGGAAGCAATCGTAGCCCTAGCTTTGAGGATTTTCACTGACAACCAACTTGATGTGGAGATCATGTTATGCCCCTGGCAGAATTAAAATATTTACAAGTTGGAAAAAAAAAAAATTAGAATGTCTGCCACCATGTTCTTACAGTATGATGATCAGTTTACCTTGGGGGGATGGGCAGGAATCCTTCATTTTGAATGGGTCAAAAGTGTGAACTAGACAAAATTTACGTTTACTTATAGGTCTGCTCTTTTTTTTTTTTCGTCTCATCACAGAATGCGTGAGACCGTTTCATCGTGGAGGATGATGGTGTGAGAACAGCCGTGCAATGGATTACTTACATACAGTGCTTTATGTCACAGCGACATGCTTGCTGGCGACGTGTCAGTCTACATATCAAGGTAAGATAGCTGCAGCCGCCACGTAACGGCATCTGCCGTGTAAGGGCAAACGACACAACGTAGCATTGGTGCCGATTAACGCTCAGTGTTAACTCGGTAGCGTCGGACTGTTCGCGTTATGTGCACATTTCGTGCAGTAATGTACTGACTGATGAATTCACTTGCGGTAAAAGTCGCTAGTAGTCCTAAAATAATAGTCAAAAAAAAAGAAGAAAAAATCAAGTGAAGCAATCATTTTTCCTCGCAGTCTGACAGAGTTCTGTACGCTCGTAGATCATTGCAACATACTGGTTCTGATAAAAGTATGAATGGCTTTAGTCATATGGTTGAAAATGGCTTCATTTCTACACAAGTGTGGTCAATTAGATAGGTGAGAGGTTTAACAGGGGGGGGGGGGGATTTGAAACCGCTGACAAAGTTCAAAATAGTTTCTGTCAGTGCTGCCGTCGATGGGAACACTGATAGTCATCAACCTTGGAACCCCTGATTTGTCTTTCAGTTAAGATATAAAGATAAGTAAAAACATTTAGAAAGAAAGATAGACTGACATAGGACCCATTCATTGAAAGCATAAAACAGAAGACGATGCCCAAAGCAACCCGAAGGGAAAAAAAAAGGAATATATAGACATAGGAGCCATTCACAAGAGGATGCCCAAACTCACCCGAAGAAAAAGATTACACGCAGCATGCATGGAACTGTAACAAAGGCTTTTGTCGATGTAGATGTACTTAGAACTTGCAAAGCTTATCATTCCAGGTTTCATGTGCAGCTTTATCATTTCTTTTGTATTCCATCCGCACTCTGCCATCAATGATTAAACCAAACCAGGGTTTCTGTTTCAAGGTGACAAAGCAATTTAATTCTGCTTGGCTCCTAGCCGCCTAGGAAGGCATACCAGGGCAGCGCAAAAAAAAAAAGCCAATCCCGGGACATTCGGTCCCTCAAGAGCTTCCAAATCTGCTTAAAAAATTTGGTCTGCTGCTTTCGTCGGTCCAGCTGTCTGCAAGGGCTTTTGTTTCTTTGGCTTTCCCCATTCCCTAATGTCATTAACATTTTATTCATCCCCTATTTCTTACCCCTTCCTGCGTCGACGCTACAGTTCTCGTAGTTCTTTCATCCTTTGGTGATTGTGAATGTGATCATGGGAATAGTGAAAGCCAGGCGAAAGTAACGAGCACCCAGCTATGAGGCATTCGTTCATAAACTCGTTTAAATGTGCTCTTCAAATGTGTCTCTAATACCCTCTGTCTCAATACATACCTTTCCCAAGAGAGCGTAAATGTCTTTGTTTGGCGTGTGAGGAGAGGCTTGATGGAAAAAATTGTAATCGAGGAGAACCTCGATATCCAGTCAAAGGCATTACCACCACGCCACCTTTTGCAGTGTCTCTGTAAAGAGGCCTATTACTCATCGCATTGCACTACCAATGAATGATCGGTTATAAAAAATTGCATAATTAATGTAAGAGTATTTCATGGCCATTTGAGAATCATCTGTTTTCTTTTTTTTTAAGATAAGTTTTCCTGTGTGTGCATTTTACTTTATTTCATGCTGGGGTTACCTAATCCAATGTGGAATAAACAGTTTGAATACTGTGAAAGTATGGGTACAAAACAGAGCTTCAGTAGGAAATAGCATTAATATGAGGCAAAAAGTTATGAATACTGTAGGAAATAGAAAGCACGAATATGAAACCGGAAATATGAAACCGGAATATGAAACCGATGACTATGACAAAGAAAGTATGAAATGAAACAGAAGGTATGAATATGAAACACAAGTATGAATATGAAACAGAAAGTATGAGTATGAAACAGGAAGTATTTATATAAAACAAAGTATTCACAGTGTGTACTCCCTCACCTCATATAACCCACTCATTACCATACTCACCATGGTATTTATATGAAACAAAGTATGAATATTAAACACAAATTTATGAATATGAAACCAGGGATAGAAAGTAATATGCAGTGTGGTACTGTAGTTTATAGAGGTGATGCTTGAAGCAAGTCCAATAAATTCCTCTTTGTATAGCAGCTCCTGACTTTTTTTGTTTTTGAAAGAATGGAAGATGAGTCACATGACTCACACTTTGGTTTCTGCATGAAGTGTTTTCTTTTATTTTCAATAGCTATCAAGCCTGCACAGTGTCTAAAGCTTCGTGTGTTTCCATTCCAGATATAACACCAGAATTTACTAGAGAACCTACCTCAGAAATAGTCAAGAAGGGAAGCAGAGTTAAGTTAAAATGCTCATTTCAGCCCAAGGAGGGCGACGTGAGGTGGTTCTTCGGAGGAGCGCCGCTGAGCCCACAGAGGCTCGAACAGTTACAGTTGGTTGTAAACAAACCACATCTAATTATAGAATCTTTTAAAGATGAGGAGGACATCTCCCACGTCGGATATTACCAGTGCGAAGTCACAACCAAAGTCGGACGGATACTCAGTAGATTAGCCTATCTACAACTTCCAGGTTAGTACCAGAGGAAACAGTTGCAATTGTGAAGATCACGATGCACACTACAGGATTGAAACCGTTGATCAATGGCAACTTGTTTTCTTGAAAGACGTTCCTAGTCTTGAAAGGGAAATGATGTGTTTGTTTTACAGAAACCATCATATTTTTAAAACTAACGTTTGTGGATATGGAATGATTGATCCTTCAAAATAAGGATGGACTGTGACCCTCTTTTCAAGGAATAAGTTCCTCATCTATAGAAATTCAGTTATCTATTGCTCAACAATATTTTGTTCACCCAAACTTTCCAAAATTGGGATGATGCATCTTCAGTTACTCATAGCTTGCATAATGTTTTGAGGAGATGTTCAGCTTTTGTAGCTGGTTATTGATTAGACTGAATTGGTCTAACAATGGTAAAAGCTATTTTCTTTGTATGCCCTGTTGGTGTATTCCAAACACACTGTTCACCTTTAAGGTATGTTTAGTGTATGATTCTATTGTGAATGCATGAGAGGCTAAGAAACCTCCATTACTATTCCTTCCACGAAGCAGCTTGGGTCCATCTGTGCAAACTCTTCAGGCATTTTTCACTGCCACACCCCCTCTGTTTGAAGCACACTTAAAGTCTTGTCAAAGTCATTGCAAGGGGGGGGGGGGGGGATGGGGTGGGAGAAGTGTTTGAGGTACACTGTAGGTTGCCTTGAGCAGGGGTCCAGATGAAGTTGATCATTTAAACTTGCTCCTTCTGCCAGGGGTGGTGCTAAACCAGAGTCCTTCCAGCCAAAAGTACTAACACAAGTGGCTCCTTGATTTCAGTTCAAAGCTCAAACGTCCGAACATATCTGGTGAGGTGTTACAAGTCACCCATCCCCTGGCCTCAGTTGTCTCCCCCCCGACATCTTTAATGTTGTTATCTCCTTTCTGCAGAAATTAGAGAGTTTGATGAAAGGTTAACGTTAGAAGTCAGAGCCCCCCAAGGCGGAGAAGCAGTCATTCCATGTGAAGCCCCAGAGAGCCGACCTGCAGCTGTTGTCACTTACCTAAAAAATGGTGCCCCCCTTTCATCTACTTCAGGTTTGTTTTTATTCACGTCTTTCAATTAATTTTCTTGAATCACGGATGCGTACGGTCAAGTGCACCTTTATGCTTTTCCTCCCAGCTCAGAGCAAGCATGTCCACCGTGTGTTGTAAAATTATGAGTATGGCTACATGCTAGATGGTATAAAGTTAATGAAATGCATCATGTTGGGTCGGATAGCATAAAATCTGGAAAAGGCAGGAAGTTCTTTGCATGCCAGTTTTCCATTTAAGCAATTGGCCAAAATTGCTGAACTAAAATTAGAAAGATGTGACAAACACTGCCTTTAAATCCCTTGAAATGGAATGAGTGAAAGAATGCATATAAGTATTCAAATGAATAAAGAATAAACATGTAAATGAATAGAAGCGAATGTGAAAGATTATGTGAATGAAATGGTACTCATTGCAATCTTTCTCAAATGAGATCATATAAAAACAAGCATCCTATGAAGTAAATGACTGAAAACTATAATAACACAGCCAGATGTTTGATAATGTTTCTCAGTTTGACCCCAAAAAAACTCTTAAAGAAAAGATTGTAAGATTGTTTGCCCCTGAGTGTGTGTCCCACTTTTGAGGCAAGAGTCAAATTTAAAGTATGGCTTCTATTGACTTGTGGACACATTTGGTCAGAAAGTCCTGGCATCAAGACAGCTTTTGAATCCAACTGTTTGCAGGCAGCTCGTCCGTGGTTCCGTCTTGAAGAGAGAGTGTGAGAGCAGTAGGTTGAGTCTTTCTCTCGAGTACCTTTTAATGTTCCAAGACTTGGAAATAGTTCCTATGTTTCTCTTCTTCTTCCTCCACAGATCATTATTTAGTTTTACCATCAGGTCATCTTCATATCATCAATGTCACCGACCGAGATGCGGGGAACTACTCCTGTAGAGCGGAGAACCCCGTCTCCAGGGTGATGGTGTCATCTTCATCTGCAATACCATTAAAAGTAGAAACAGGTAAACTTATGTCCTACATTCAAGTCTTCATTGATTCCTAAAAGCCGCAAACTGGTAGTTTGTTCTCATACCTGTTGGGTACCCAGTTACCCATGTGGAATACCCAGTATCCAGGTGAAATTTTTCCAAATCTGTCACAGTGAAGTCACACAGTTGTTGTGTTGTTTTTCACTTTCTGAAGGAACCGGGTAGTTATTTTGGATTTGAGTAGCAAAACGCTGTGCAGGTACTTGGATACCCAAGTTACCTGTGAAAACACCAATTCAAACCCACTCACCTTCCCTCCCCCCTCTTTCTTCCCTCTCTGAAGCCTGCCCCCATTGGAAGAAGATGCATTACTGGCTGTCTTCAGAGATTCATGCGTGTGAGGGTTGCAACCTCAAGAAATTTAAATCAATTTGTCCTGAATGAAGTTCACGATCGAGAAAACTATCTGGCATGTTGAGCAAAAAATGAGTAGGAAAGTGTTAACTCTTACAAAATTGAGACATCTGAAAGCAGGAGTCATTGTAAACCTTCAAAATGGTTCATTTTAACTCTCAACATAAAATTACAAGGACATTTCAAGGTCTTCTAGTTTAAAAGAGGAATCAAGTCCTTTTGTTCCACAAGTAATTTTTTTTTTCCTACAGATATCTTTCAGAGTAACATACAACCTATCATAGTTTACACCAGGGGAGACTCAGTCCGCCGGGGTCACACGGCCATGTTGGAGTGTGGCTGCATCGGGAAGCCCCTCCCCCAAGTCAGGTGGTCGAGGGTGGACGGGGAGTTCCCCGAATGGACGTCTCGACATGGAAGCACGTTGATCGTCCACGATGCGGCCATGAAGGATGCCGGAATGTACCGATGTACCGCCGAGAACGGAGAAGAAGGCGAATTTTCCAGCGAAGAAGTCCGACTGCAGGTTTCAAGTTAGTAAAATAATCCCTTTGTTGGTCAGTTGTAGGACATGTTTTGGTCAAACTTTCAGCTGTTAAGTCAATTTCTACTGATAAATGAATGCTAAAGACTTACCCGGTGGAAGATCCACAGACAATTACTTGTGTGTCAGCTAACATCCCTCTTGGACGTGGGTAGAAAGTTTTCCTTGAAGTGTAATTTAAGGGCTTTGTTTGTAGGCATAATGAAATATGGTTGTAACAAAGGAAAGTAACATCTGCATTATTATTGCGAGCCAATGAAAAAAAGCACCAGCACAAAGTGTTGGTTATGGAAGTAAAGAACTTCGTACCTATTTAAACTTCAAGGAATTAAATATCTTTGATTGGTTATTTTCGTGTATAAGAGCAAAATGGCTCTATGAAATTAGCCTTTGTCGTCAGCACTTTTAGAAGGAAAAACTGGTTCCTGAGCAGATGGTTATTTACAGAAGGAACGTCATGACTTTTCCAAATTTTAACAAGATTTTAATATGATAACACTTTTTTTTTTTCAATCACAGAAACACCATCGATCAGGAAGCCACCCAAAGATGCGCAAGTGATACCCGGCGACACTGCAACCTTCAGATGCGTCGTGGGAAGAGCCGAAGGCGACGTGAGGTGGTTCTTTAATGGACAGCCTCTGACAGAGGACGTGGACAAGTACACCATTGGCGATGGGGTCCTGGTGGTGAGGAGCGTCACAATGGTGGACTTGGGCATGTATCAGTGCTTTGTGGAGACAGCGGAGGGCAGTATTCAAGCAGCAGCAAGGATGAAATTGAGTGGTAAGATCTTTAAACAACCAGGGTCCATCACCGTTGTATGAGGATTGTTACATGTAAGAGCTTAACCATTGTGTGATGGAATACTCAGACACCTCTTCTTGTGGTTGCTCCTGGTAGGTGGCTACAGTGTTGGTGCCGTTTGCTGTGCTCATTCTTCCCGGGAAGCTAATGTGGTGTATCTTTCATGGGAATAGTGTCTCATAGCAGTGAAATTGAGGCCCAGCTTCCCAGTAGAGTATCACTGAGTGGGTGATAGCAAACAACCCGTCACCCCATAGAAGTATACAGGTAAACAACCAGTACTGTGTAAGAAAGTTATGAGTTGTTTTATCTGAGAAACTGCATCAGTTTAAAGTTAAGTATTTGTAGTATAAAAATCACTGTATGGAGTTAAAGCACAATTATTTGTAATCTCAAAATGTTTTCATGATACTGGCATGTACAGGATTATGACTATCTTAGCACTTAAGTGAAAGAGAACTTTCATCCTTTGGGATCTTTCTCAAGCTGAGCCACAAAACAATTCCTAGACAACTCTGCTCCCCTGGCAATTTTCTGCTGGCAAATCCCCCCTTTATCCTAACCATTTCCTTGAAGGAGTCGCCGGGGGGTTGGGGGAGGTTGTCCGAGGTGGAATTCTCCAGTATGGGAATTTTCCAGGCAGGTTGTCAGAGGGGAAATTTGGCAGGGAGATGTGGGGGGGGGGGGGGTTGTAGGTCGTGCACGAAACTGCTGTCTGCCAAGGTGGAGAATGAAAACTAAATGACGGTCAAAAACTGCTGAAGTGTTTTGCACAGTTAGGAAATATTCCTACAGTGTCCAACTGTGTACTTTGGAATCAGGGATTCATTGGCCAAGGTTGTGCCTGTTCAGCCATATCAGCCCATAGTGCATATCGCAGGACGCAATGCATTAGAAGGTTATCAGGAGAGAGATTGCACAGAAAAATGTATGTAAACCATTTGTAAACTGCATGCAAAGTGTGTAGAATGTATGTTAAGTATTTTTTTTATGAAATTGTGTAATTTTATTGTGTATGTACATTGTATGGAAATCTATGAAAAGTATGTGAAATGTACGTTAAGTGTATGTAAAATGTGTGTATAAAGTGTACAGAAATTGTATGTACAGTGTGTATAAAGTGTACAGAAATTGTATGTATAGTGTGTGTAAATCGTATGTTAAAATGCGTTTAGAATGCATCTCATCTATCACCTTTAAAGTAAGATTTTGCAATGGTTGTGACCTGCATTATGTGTCAGGCGTATGAAATTGCACTGTCTAAGGAGACCAGATACTCTTAAAATTGTAGTTTCGAACATTCAACTTAAATCAGTTATTGCAGATGGGAGAATTGAATTGGTTTGGGAAATTTTGGCATGGAAAACAAAAACTCCAGAGTCCTGAAACTGCTAATTGCTCTGTGTTTATTGTCATTGGTATTACTGCCAAGTTAGATGGAAATTTGCTGCCACTTTAATAAAAAAAAGAAAGGGATAAGAAAAGACGAGGAGGGTAGAGTGACGCTACAGGTGACCGTTTCTTATTGTTCGTAGATGGTTTCCCAAGGATCGTTGGCGAACCTCAGGCTACCACGGCGATAGAGGGCGAGCTTGTCACCATGCTCTGTGAGATCCACGGTAGCCCTCTCCCGACGGTCGGTTGGACGAACAGCAGAGGGAGGAAGGTCATCAGCTCGGAGAGAATGAAAATCACTGAAGAATTCAGAGAAGATGCCTTCATTGGTCAGTTTTAACCTCACCTATCTACGCAACACTTCTGCATTCTTATTGCACACTCTGATCATGTAGTAAATTGTGCAGTGTGGACGACAATATCACAAATGATGTGCAGTAGGGCAAGAGACATGGTGGGAAGCTTCTATGCACAAAAGTTAATAGATTGTTGAATGTGATCTTCAGTGCATACTGGACCAAAAAATCTGTGTTCAAATCTTTTTGACGAATTTCACTAAGTTTTGACAAGTGTTGTATTCAGCAATGTTCCAAAGAAGATCTCAGTAAGAGTGAACTGAACATGGAGCTGCACAGACGTGGGTCAATTTATTGGAATTAATGAAGCAGGAAATGGGAAAGCATGATGTAGTGACTACCTTGCATGTTCATGAAATTGATTTGAAAAACGTTATCATGACAGGTTGTGGGTGAATTGTTAACAAATTTGAGTCCCAGTCACTGCTCATTAATTGTTGGAAAAGTGCCTGACTTCCTAAAAAACAAAACAAAACAAAACAATATGCAAATGAAGTACACAGAAAAAAAAACAATCCAGAGAAAAATGACAGAAAGAAAAGAATTTTAAAGCTTTTCGATGAATGCTATCTTTACTTGTTATTTCTGTCATCACCACGGAATTGGTAGCTATTAAGGATTTAACATATTGAACCTGCTGTGCTAGGTGTAATATGTAAGGTGACATACTGGTACAAAGTACACTATTCCCTCTCTCTGAGTCTTCTATTGCAGCTCGATTGATGATAGTTAATGTCTCTGTGTCTTCGATTGCAGCTCGATTGATGATAGTAAATGTGTCTTGGATTGCAGCTCGATTGATGATAGTAAATGTCTGTGAGTCTTCTATTGCAGCTCGATTGATGATAGTAAATGTCTCTTGAGTCTTCGATTGCAGCTCGATTGATATAGTAAATGTCTCTGTCTTCTATTGCAGCTCGATTGATGATAGTAAATGTCTCTGTGTCTTCTATTGCAGCTCGATTGATGATAGTTAATGTGTCTGTGTCTTCGATTGCAGCTCGATTGATGATAGTAAATGTGTCTGTGTCTTCGATTGCAGCTCGATTGATGTAGTAAATGTCTCTGTGTCTTCGATTGCAGCTCGATTGATATAGTAAATGCCTCTGTGTCTTCGATTGCAGCTCGATTGATGATAGTAAATGTCTCTGTGTCTTGGATTGCAGCTCGATTGATGATAGTAAATGTCTCTGTGTCTTGGATTGCAGCTCGATTGATGATAATAAATGTCTGTGTCTTGGATTGCAGCTCGATTGATGATAATAAATGTCTCTGTGTCTTGGATTGCAGCTCGATTGATGATAATAAATGTCTCTGTGTCTTCGATTGCAGCTCGATTGATATAGTAAATGTCTCTGTGTCTTCGATTGCAGCTCGATTGATGATAATAAATGTCTCTGTGTCTTCGATTGCAGCTCGATTGATGATAGTAAATGTCGGCCAGGATGACATCGGTAACTACACCTGCACCGCGAGGAACAAACTCGGGATCGCCAGGGCAAGCGCATCCCTGTTCGTCATCCCCTTGTGTGAGTATTATCTTATTTTCCAATGTGCAAGCAGCATTAGACTGACAAAGTTTTTGCAAGGACCGGTGGGGCTGGGACGAGAAGAGGACGGTTGCGGTATTTGAAAGCGGAAAGGCTTGAAGGTTGTTCACGTTTTCATTTGTTGCTTTGGAGAGTATCTGCTCTGTGTTTGCTTCTCATATGGCTTTCGTATGTTTGGATGTAGGTCCCCGCAAGGTCACCTTGACAGTTCTCTGTAGCAGCAACATTTTGTTGGGAATTTTGAGTTAATACTTGATTTTGTGAAGTGATGAGTATGTTAAACCATGAAGATTTCATCTTCACCAACGACTTCATGAATCTAGACTTACTTTGATGATGAAGGGAGAGATGAAGAGAGAGCCAAGAAGGGGAGGGGGTGTCGTGGGCGGTGTGCCTGTTTTCAGGTCCAGTAATGGTGTGTTAAATAGAAATGCATATATTGGTCATCCCATGGAGTCATGCATGACCATTTTATCTACCAGGTACAACATTGGGACATGTGTTATGAGGGAACTAACAAGTGTTATTCTGTAGGCAGTTAATGCTATGCTCAGTTGTTATCCATATACAACTATCAATTTTTGTCCCACCCCCCTCCCCATGTTATCCATACACCACTGTCAAGTTGTATTCCTCCCAGTGTTGCTCATCCACCACTATCATGTTAGGTCCCCCCCAAGTGCTATCCATACACCACTCTGAAGTTTAATCCCCCCAAGTGTTGTCCATACACCACTGCCAAAAGTTTTTTCCCCCTAATTGTCATTCATCCCCTACTATCAAGTTTTGACCCCTCAATTGTTATCAGCACACCACTATCAAGTTTTGTCCCCCAAGTGTTGTCCATTCACCTCTATCAAGTTTCCACCCCCCAGTGTTGTTATCCATACATCTCTATCACGTTTTATCCTCCCAAATGTCAGAAGTCACAACTATTCTCATCGTTATCTTCCATATTTGCAGCTGATCTATTTACCACCACGCACACCACAAAGGCCATCATTAATCCACCGAATCGTGGCATAGCCAGTGACGGTATCGTTCCTACCGTCACCAGAGACAGAGACAGCAGCGCCATCGGTGATGGCGACCTGAAGCCAGAAGGTAGTTGTTGTTTTGTGGGTATGGTTGAACGGTTAAACTGGAAAGTTTTTGTGCAAGTGATTTGTCTAAATCTGTTAGAAAGTTTATAATGACCCACAAAATGGTGAATGAAAAAGAATTTTGTCTGCATCTTTTTGAATTTGAAATATACACTTTGCCTAGAAATACTTTAATGAATCGAAGGCCACATCTTAGTCAGGTGCCAGCTCCTTTCATTGTCACTTCTTTGGTCATTGTTGGTGACTGATTGAAAAATATAGTGGATGAGAACTTTGCTGTTCACATTGTTGCAGACTTATCAAAGTTTCCCTAACTCTTGGTTTGCATACATGCATTCAAACTGTAATAAACTGTTCTCCTCCTTTTCGTAGCACCGGCTCCACCCACGAAGCCCTCCCTCAACATGGTATCCGAAACGTCCGTCCTCATCACGTGGAACCACACCCACTACCCATCGGCACCGTTGCAGGGGTTCAGGGTCCAGTACCGAAACATCAAAAAGACAGACATGCCGTGGGACACTGTGTCTGTTCTGATCCCCCCTGGAGAAAAGTCCTACACTGTCACAGACCTTAATGATAAAGGTAAGTAGTGACAGACAAACAGTTCTACGTAGTGGTAAAGGCACGTATTGGTAAACAGTTCCACCTACGATAAGGGTACATAGTGACAAACAGTTCTACTTAATGATAATTGTTTGCAGTGATAAACAGTTTTACTTAATGATAAGGGTACATAGTGACAAACAGTTCTACTTAATGATAAGGGTACGTGGTGACAAACTATTTTACTTTACCAAGAAATTACCGATTGAATTAGCAGTTAGATGATCCCCAGTATCCTCTTTGTTATAATTCCATGTAAATCTACTCCCTGACCCCATGCAAATACAAAAAGGAGTAAACATTAGATGCGCCTGGAGAAGAAAAAACTCAGTTCGTTCACTACTGACTACGTGTGATTGATACGTAATGTATTCTATCAAATTATTTAAATTGATGAAAAGGAAGTTCGAAGGTTCATCATTTAGATGCATGTGTCAGGGTGAATGAGAATGGCCCAATCTACAATGATGAAATAGTTCAGATGTACCTACCAGTCTTTCAGGTATGTGGAGGTACTTGCTCAGTTACCATCACCCTGCTTTCTTCACAAAGGGAATGTACCATGAACCCTTTAAAGGAGAGAAGGGACCACCTCTGTGTTGGTGTCAACACTTTGCTGTCTTCAGGAAAACGAATGATATCAGAATGTCATCCCTCTTTTCCAAAATGCAGAATTGATCTTCTAGAACTCTGTGTTGGCTGTCTGAATTAATCCCCGTCTCTCTTTCCTCCTAGATGCGATATACCGGTTCAGAGTGACCGCAGTCGGCGTGGAAGGGATGGAGAGCGTCAGCCCCATGTCCAACAGATTTCTGCTTAGCTTCAACCCCAGTAGCTTCACCCCTCCCACCCCCGTCCCCTTCGTACCTTCTGCTCCTCGGATCACCAGCTGCACAGCCACAGGGATGGACAAAATCCGAGTAGACTGGGAGGTGAGATCACTTTGTTCGATCAGTCTGTTAAACAGGAGAATTGGATGGATGTAAACATGGTACCCTAAAACACATGTCGGAGTACACAGACATGCAGGTTTTGATAAGTACTAGCTTAAGCTGTTTTGTCTAGGAAGATTTGAGCTTGTCAGAGTAAATTATTAGTAGCTACCATGAGCCCTGCTCTGCTGATCTTTTGTTGGGCCTTTCTTTCCCTCTTGTAAACCTAAAAAATCTTTCTTCTCCGACAGTACGAGCCGATGATCCACGAGGGCCCCATAGAGGGCTTCTACATCTTCCTCCGTCTGACGGACAGCGACGACGACCGGGACTACGTTCGGACTCCCATCCTGGGAGAGGAGAAGAGGAAGTACGTGATCACGAAGCTTGAACCTGAGGAATCCTATGACATCAAGATGAGCACTTTTACGAAACACAGAGAGAGCGATTTCAGTAACGTCGTCATCCAGAGCACGCTAGGTGAGATGGTGATGACAAGTGTAGCTAGGACTGGCTGATCCATGGATCTTGGAAGCTATGCTGGCCATGCATGGCAAGAGCTGCTTGTGGATCCATTGGTCCATGGATTCTAGGATCCAGATACTTCAAATACAAATGATTTGGAGCTGAGTAGTTTAAGTTTATCTTTAAGTATAATCAGTGAGTAATGTTTTTCATGGTTAAAGTTCAGTGAATGATTTTAAAACCATGTGGTTTCATTAAAGATCATGGTATCGTATGTAATGATGCAAGCATTGCCAAGATGAAATTGGATCGTGACTTGCCAATTGTTCTATTACAGCCTAGACTGATATTGTATACTGATGTATCTTATACAGTCTCTTACAAAATTTATGTTGCAAACCTTTTTTTGACTTGAGAAAAGTTCCATCGAAGGTCAACTGACA
This sequence comes from Stichopus chloronotus, assembly GCA_021234535.1. Taxonomy (NCBI): domain Eukaryota; kingdom Metazoa; phylum Echinodermata; class Holothuroidea; order Aspidochirotida; family Stichopodidae; genus Stichopus; species Stichopus chloronotus. The sequence continues at coordinate 10,402,408 of CM037842.1, forward strand.
GCCCTCTGACTGCATACCATGTTTTGTTTTTTCAGCTCGTGTCACGGAGCCTCCTCCCATCATCATTCCAAAGCCGGTCACAGATAAGCCGTCAGACTTGCTCCCCACCCCCAGTCAAGGGGATGGGGCCAAAGAGAATGCTCTCTACATCATCCTGGGAGTTGTCCTCGGTGCTATGATGCTGCTGATGCTGATGTTCGTGGTGATGTGTTTCTGGAGGTCAAAGCACATGAGAGGAGAGGTCACAATGATGAGATGTAAGTCACGGAGGAGGCGGAGGAATTGGGACCAATGAAAGGGAAGGGGGAAGGAGCAGAGGCGGGGACTGTGTCCAGATCAAGAGCGTAGAGTTGGTGTAGTGTGTATGTGTGCATAGAGACAGGGTTGAAGAGGATGGGATTAGAAGACTTGTAATCTGTGATGTGGTGTCAGTCATCAGAAGTCACAGCAAGGACTGTGTTTGCTGGAGGAAGGGCGGTGCAGGTGAGAGGAGGGAGCATTGGAATTGAACCGGAGGGTAGAAATGTGAATGGTTACACAGAGTTGGACGGTAGGAAGATGTGACACAGTTGCACCAGTGCAGTTCGAATGTAGCGGAGACCCGAGGCGGGGGGGGGGGGCAGATTGCATTGTGTTGGGAAATATCTTGGCAGGTGTGGTTTGGGGAATAGGAGGATGACAGAAATGTTTGCAGATTCAAAGATGGTGTGAGAATGGACATGAACTGAACCAAACATGTAGTGTTGTATTAGACAAATATGATGTGAATAGATTATAAATATCGGCCTTTTTCATTTCAACCATTTTGACACCTACTATACCATTTCAAGACAATAATAACTTGAAAAGTTTGTGAGGATGCTTCGATGCATGGACCTGGAGGATGGGGGAGTGTGAGGGAGATGATGTGACAGCAGACAAACTGATGATGAGTTGATATGAAGTAGACTTTAAAAGGTAAATCTCAAAGAGATGATACACTTGGATAGAAAGACAGTAGTAAAGGTGACATGAAAGTATGCGCAGGGGAAGTTAAGAAATAGCTGGTTGATAAGTTGAGAGAAGCAACACCCCCTGCTGCCTCGGTGGAAGTTTCTTCTAACACGTCCTTTTGCCTCTTCTCATACGAAGATGTTCCTCCAGACCTACAACATACCATGTACCAGAACGGCCAGTATACCTTCGACAAGACCCACAACGGCAGCCTACCCCACTTCAACGAACCCAACGGGGTGCCCAGCGGCGGCAACGGGCTCAAGAACCGAAAGACTCAGAGCGCCAACCAACTGATGTGGACAGAAACGAGACCTTTGTACACCATGCCGCAGGTGAGGAGCAAGTTACGTCGTCGACAGTTCATGTCCCAGAATCTACGTGTGAACTTTGATAGAACTGAAAAATGTTGGACTATTTTTGATTCGCAGCTCTCTGACTGATATTCACAGCTATCTGACTGATAGGTCAATACTGTTTTAATTCTGGTCAGTTCTAATGAGTGAGTTAAATGTATGATGTTTTTCTGTCATTTCTTAAGTTCATTTACTTTGACTTCCTTACCATAGGACACTCTCCCCAATGGTGGTACGGTGCTACCCTACAAGACCGTACCCAGCGCAGTGATGCACCTTTACTCTCCGCTGGTCCCCTGTAATCAAATCGAAGTCGCCGAAACTTCTCTGGCGGGTGATCAAACGCAGCCCCTTCCTCCCCAATCCCCATCGGGGGTGGAGGTCGGCAGCAGTATACCAAGCCTCTGTAGTATGTCCCACAATTCGCTGGGACCACGTCCAGTCTGCAGAATAAAACGGTGTCGTATCCCTGATGAGGACGAACTTCAAGTGTCGCCACTCCTGGTACCGAGCCACGGGAGGCCTTCCTGCAGCGGTGATGGTAAGACCATTCAGCCTCACCTACTTTACTGTAGCATGATTCGTTGGCATTGAGCTTAGACAATTGTTGAGGAAGTCCCCCCCCCAACCGTCTAGTGGTCTGAGAAAGACCATTTGCAGGTTTTCAGCTGATCAAAAAGGGTTGGGCTTGGGGCAAGATATGGGTTAGGGAGTGGTACTTATTAGTAAAGGCACTTTCCTTTCTAGTTTCCACCAATCACATAGCTGACTAGCATTCTCTACATTGAGAACCAGTGTGTGAATATCCGGTGGATGGCATTCTCTGGTTGTGTTTTTGTAACCATTTTTTATGTCATGTTTATGTATATAATATTCAAATAGTTCAAATATTGTAGGGTTGTTTACCAGGCATGTTTTATGGAGAAAGAGAGTCTGGTGCTTCGTAGCCAAATTTCAAACTCCTTTCATGAGATGCATGACGTTCTTTCAGCATGCAGTGAATCATTTATCAATATTATATACTCTCCGCCTACTCATTCCCCAAATTTGATATTAACTGACAAGTATAAATCAATTTATAAGCTACTGTAGATTGCATGATTTTCATGATCTGACAAATCTTTTGTGTTGGTTTTAATCTAATGCACACTTGAAACTTCCTCTTAAACAGACATTTGGATTCTCAAGGATTAACAAATCATAGATAATCATTTATCAATGAATGACAGCATGTTGTGGCTCCATTATTCATAAATCTACTCAGGTTTGCAAAACCCCACTCCCTGTTCTCTTCCACAGATAGCGAAACCGGCTCTATATCACTTAAAATGAATATGGAGGGTTACATCAAACCCTCTGGTGGACTTTCAATTCCCACGCCGCTGGACGATGACCGGACTTCAAACTGTTCACGCCCTAGGTCATTGTCAAACCAGTCCAACGCTTCCTCCCATCAGAGCAACCACAATTCGGACTCGTCGAACGGTAGCAGCCACCATTCTTTCCCGGTGTCTGTGCACAGTAACAGTTCGGTCGTGACGGATGTGTAGCGAGAGTGGGGCATCCCACCCTAACCCAACACCTACCTTTGGAAAGATGAAACGGGTAGCACGTGCACGTTTTTTTTATTCGAGATGGAACGCTTGCAGAGGCAATGCTTTCCTTGGAATCGGAAGAATGAATTTGTGATAACCAGAGCTGCTCGATAACTTCCAAGAGACAAAGAGACTTACAGAGAGAAAATATGGTTGCGCCGCTTTGAGGATCTGAGGGCTCATAAGTGTCACCAGATGTTGACATAACCAGGCAAAAATCCATTGAACTGTTGCAACAAGGCAAACCGGGTTATTGACAGCAGGTCACACATAAACAATATCTGGATGTTGTCTTATGCCACAAAGCACCCAGGGTCAATCACCTCATGTCAAATTGTTGGAGGCTGACTGTAGGGGAGTTTTTTGGACTCCCTCTCACTAACATGTGCTACATATTTATTTGTTCCATTAGTCGGTAATTGATTAAATTTTATTTTGTATGAAGTGAAAGCCGGAAGAAGTCGTGTCTTCGTACGCTATACCGCCGCAAAGGTCCCTACCGTGAAAGAGTCACTTTTACATGTAGAGAGAGACACAGTCAAGTCTTGGCTCTTCAAGAGACATCTCTTTTTTGATTTATATCAGCAAGTTCATCAGATGTATCGCCGCTCTCATTTAAACTGGTGGGTCCAGGTTGGGCAACATGGGCAATTGACCCTATTCTAATGTGGGCCAAAGACATTGTTTACAGAACTTATACTTGGGAAAATGAAAACTTTAAAATTTCACACTATTTGTCGCACCAAATTGCATCTGAGGGCCATGAAGCCTTAGAAAAAATTTTCCATTGGGGTTTGACATCCTTAGACCCCCGCGTATCACTGTACCACTAGTTCAGTCCCTCCATACAAAGGACTTGAATCCACCAGTGTTCATTTATAGACCAACCGTTGAATAAAAAGAAGAAGTGTCACCTCAATGGTGTAGAATCGTTCAAATTGGTAGAACAAAGAAAAGTGTCAGTTTGGGAGTCTAAAAACAAAAATATCAGTATTCCTCTAGGATAATGAATCGATTCCTCGTAGTCAGTTTCAACTAATTGGTAGTGAAAAGTACCATGTTCTTTACTTGCTCTCTCTCAGACTATCATGGAGCAAAGTATTCCTCCTCTTCCAGAGTATATTCTTCAAATCCGTCGCCGCCGTCGTTATGGTGGTGGGGATGGCATTCATCGTTTTAACGAGAAAAGGTATTATTTTGCTAGTCGTCGTCGTACTGAAATATATTTTTGTCACCGGAGTATTTAGATTTTTCGTTTCCCCTCAGGGAATGGCATTCAGAGTAGATGGTGCTGTTTCGTTTGCTCCTGAGAGAATTTAAAAGGGAAGAAGAAAAAAAACGAAAGGAATCTGGCTAAGTGGCCAGATTTTGAAGAGAAAAGAATATATTGTTATTAAGTGAGGAAATGGCAGAGCTTTTGTAAAGAATTCCCTTGGTCAGCAGAAGATGTACATAATATTAATAATAATGATTTATCTAAAGTTAGAAAACGTTTATATCTGTATAGGTATCAGGAGAGAAAGTATTATTTTTGTTCATTAGACTCGGCCGTCCGAGCGGCCTGTCGTCCGATCCTATTTATTTGACTTTGCCTTTTGCGTCATTTTTGTTAGTAGTCAAGGGAGAAGAAATAGTGCGCTGGTACAGATTCATCCCCTTTTTTTTAGGGGAGGGGACACCTAAACTTTTGTGCTTTTTCTTGATTGGTCCAAAAAGAAATCTTCCTACAAGCATAATATTGGAATTGGATATTTGATCACTTTGATTTTTTTTGTTTGATTCCTTTCCATTCCTTCCTCTTGATCATTTGATTTTGGCGATTCTCCGAGTCATTTGGAATCCCAGTTTAAACCAACAGCAGCTTTCATGTTCTCATAAGCAAGGGATTGGCTGTCAAGATCAAATCGCGATCATCACATGCAAGTCTGGTGGTGTTTTGCACCGGGTGTCTGATTCAACGTGTCGGGTCCCAGTTCTGAAATAACTACCTGAATCCAAATTTTCAACTTAGGTATGTTATATGTGTGAAAAAAATTAAGCATGCATGCCCAACCAGGAACACACTTCATTGTCATATCCTTATGGTAAGATGCTGGGTGTTATACTAGCGTGCAAATCAAAATGTATCCTATGACTTCACAACGAACCCATAGCGTAACAGAACGAATATTTTGGGTACCCGATCTGACTTGGACTTCGGCTACCCGAATCTGGATTTGTAAACCCTAGTGCAAACAGGAAAAGGGCCGCGTCGAAAAGTAGCGCCATCTGTAGGTATCTGAAATTCTGAACAAAGTGACATTTCTTGACAGATGTCTACCCTTGCACCTCACCTCCAATAAATCTCCATTACTTCTCCCCCCTCCCGCCCAAATCTTTTTTCACTCTTCTGTTTTCACTCTTGTTCCGTTTGTTGTTTTGCAGGGAGACATGCACAATGTCCTTTTGATTGGATGTAAATATGGTCATATCAAATTGGCACTTTGTATTCAATGATATTGTAAAATGCTGTACAAAAGATGGTAAGATTTCCTTTTTTTTTTTCACTTATTCCTTTTTTTTTCTTTTTTAAGTGGTAGGAATATTGGATTCGAAGCGGCCGGCGTCTTTGAAGGTGAATGAAATTCGCCAGCAACTGGATCGAACCCCGTCAACATCATAATTTGTAAATCATCAGATCTTTTATAAAAAAAAATTATTGGTATTCAAATTATTTTTCTCCACACACTAAAAGTTGAGTGTTGTCAGATTCTTTTAAGTTTCTTTAAGGTTGACCTCTGATCAAAGTGGAAATCATCCTTTAGTCTATTTTTTGGTGGTAAAAGGGTTAAATTTGCTTAAAAATTTTACAAGTATTTGGAAACAGTGGTTTGTCAAATGCCTCTGTCATTTGTACGTTAAATGTCATAACACAGTTCTTTAAATTGAATGATCTGTAAAGCTTTGAAAATCATTTTACCTCCGAAACCGTTTCTATCTGTCGTTGCTCACTCTGACGTCATTGGTCACGTGATCGTGTCAGTGAATCTCAGTAGGTGCCGATACGAATCGGGAACGACGAAAGGAAACTCTCGTGATCTATTCTCTCTGTTAGTTGGGTCAAGTATGCATACATTTCACTCACACTCACCTCACAGCTTGTCAGATTCTTCAATTTAAGTCCCTTTCGTGGAAATCCCATGATGTCTCCACTGCCTTAAATTATCAAATATTTTCGTATCCTGAAATGGTAACACTATTAGAAAGATATTTTTAAAATGAACCTTAGGAGTAGATGTATTGAAGTTGCAACGTCAGTGTTCCGCATCTGGTTGGGTGAAAAATTATCATTTTTGCTGTTTTGATCTTTGAGTTGGAAGGACTAAAACACACAATATGCTTAGTTTGACCCTCATTGCTAGCACAAGCATGGAGACTATTGGTGTGATCCAGAAGCAAGAGCAGTTAGCACTTAATTGATTTGATCCTATAGTCAAGGACACGAGCAGCTAGTAGTTTTGATTTGATCCTAGTTCATGAGCAAGTACCATTGCTGGTTTGATCTCGAGATCAAGATGGCTAGTACGACTGTTGGTTTGATCTTAAGATCAAGAATAATAGCCAACACTGACCACTGGTTTGATCTTTGACTCCATCAGCAGCTAGTGTCGGTGATGGAGCCATGACTTCATTAGGTCAAGGCTAAAGGCAGCCAGTACTTTTGCTAGTACGAGGTTTGAGCAATAGTGCAAGAGAAGCTACATAATGTTGGTCTGGTCATCAGGTTCAACCTAGTGCTGCTAGTTTGATTTTGAGATCAAGGCTGGGACAGCTTTGACTGTCATTTTGATCGTTTTAATCCGTGAACAAGAGCAGCCAGTACCATTGTTTGTGTTTGATCTCAAGATCAAGAGGGGGCTAGTGCAACTGTGGGTTTGATCTCAAAGATCAGGAGGGGCTTGTGCTATTGTTAGTTTGATCTTAATACCAAGGATGAGAGCAGCTTGAACTCACATTGCTTTGATCTTTAATTAGCAGCTTGTGCAATTCATTGCTGTTTGATCTCGGGAGTCCTAAAAGATTACCATCCCCACAAAACCAGAATATTTTGCACAGAGGAAAAAAAAAAATGTATATGAAGATATAACAGTTCATAGCATCATAGCACGTCAAGTTGCTACATTGTAGTTAGCGGGGTTCAGCTTATCCAGTTGTCTTAGGTCACAATGTGGCGGTGCCTCTAGGCAGTCTTGTCACCGTCACCATTTTATTCATTTTGGCAACCTTTCTGAATTGGTTCCCTTAAATTATGTATTGGATGGTCGAGTCCATATGGTACTTTTGGTGGATCACTTCACTGAAACAAGGGATTTATGAAGCATTATGAAGAAATTCTTTGACAGAAGACAAACTGAGAATTTAAAAAGAGCTGGCATTATTCTAACTTGTTTTAAACTACAGACAAACTGTTGAAATGAACAGTAAAGGAACCTACTTTCTGTTTGTTAGGGGCTCCTGCCTAACAAGGTATTTCCAATTCATATTACGAAACCTTAATTTCTTTTGAGACACCACTTGTTTGGTAGCTACTATTTAAGTATGTTGAACAAATTTGAACTGGCGCTGCTCTTCACTGGGCATATTTCTTGATTCGTCAAATGGTGTTTCATCATTTTGCTTTGCTCCGAAGGTCTTTTGGAGCTTTTGGAAATGTCTCCAGATTTTGACTGTTAAAATGGAGAAGGAAAATCACTTTATTTCAACCAGTGGTCACCAATAAAAATATATATGGCACCTGAACATCATCATGTTTCATTTTCTATGTTTTGTCTCTTTATGAATATACATTCATCCAGATAGCTTCATTCAGACAGCTCAAGGGAGATATGTGTTTAAGGTGGGGTGTGTGGACATTGTAAGGGTATTTATTAAAGGCAGATCTCCAAGATAACCACTTTGAAATATTTTGGACTGATGGTAAAGCCATTAAATGACTGTGACAACAAGTTCCCTGTTGGGAATCCCCATTTTCAAATTAAATCCTACGGATATTAATTTTGGAAACTTCACCATTCGGAAACCTCATGTCAGACACTTCGAGTTCCTCTCTTAAATGCTACATTATTTGATCTCACTGATCCAAACTCTGATCTTTCAACCAGTTCTCTTTATCACCTCGTCCAAAAGTAAGCCTTGAAATCGAAAATGTGATCCTGACGTATTCGCCTGAAAAATAAATCTCTTGTAAAGAAGAAAACAAGCATTTGCTCTGGTGTCAGTAAATATATTATCTTGAAGCAGGACAAGACCTTGCATATTGCAGACACTAAGAAATGAAGAAACCCATTTAATAAGCTTAAGTGGTCTCCGTAACCTGCATAATCTGTGCGTTAAAGCGACAACGGTTACAGTTTGTGTACATCTACATTTAGTGTGCACATAAACCAAAATAGATGCTAAATATTGATTTAACCAAAGTACAAAACAAACCGTTCCTGCAATTTGCCATCGTCAAACATGATCTATCTTGAAGGGCATTGGTCACCTTTGTTCGTAAAGGTGCTCGTGGTACCCCGTCGCCAGTCGTGACCCCTACCCCCACCCAACTATCTGCTAAGCACCAGGTCATGTTAAAATTTTCAGTGTCTTCCCTTGCTACAAATTTGAAACGTGTTAGCTGTAACATGATTGGACAAAATGAAGCTTACTGTCAACCTTGCTTCTTGTCACCGAGACATGAAGTTTTTCTCATATTAAACAATCAAGATGTATCAGCCTCTTCACCCCCCCCCCCCTCCCCCAGACACACATACCACCATACATATTCCATGAAAACTGTCAGGTGTGCCTTTCCTTTTGGTTCACATTCTCTATAATTCAAGTCCATTGTTGCCTGCTTAACCTTAAGGACAACATATCTAGTTGCAAAGTAAACAAATACTAAACATAACCAGCAGGAGCACAGTCAACAACGTACCTCAACACTCTTCAATAGGCCTCAACAATCTTCAACAGATGTTGATTCTTCAACAGACACCAGTCATCGACAGATATGGAAAGTGTAACCAACAAGACATCAGTGTACCAACACTTCAACAGTCACTAGTTTGTAAACAGACCATAATGCAGTTTTGTGACAAGGACCAAATTTTGGAGGAAAACTAGAAAATGTTGGTGACTTGTAAGTGACAATTTGGTTTCTCTGAGCAGGGAGGTGCGATTTAGAATAGACGAATCTATTATTCCTTCCTTTGAACCTACCTAGTTGCTGCCAAAGACAGCTGCTTTGTTCACCAGTAACAGATTTAATGAGCTTGAAAGGTATTAGGAACATGAAAGCATTCATGTCGTCAGCTACGTTGTCAATTACATCGCAACATTTTATCCATATGTGTAATGTTGGCAGTCGCTTCTTGAAAATAAGTTTTTACCTTTTATGCGCTTTCTGGCGTTTATCATAGCAGACCAGTTTCAGGATGTGTAAATTTATGAGCACGGGCACACGTAATGCAAACTGCGAAAGTTGTCGGAAATTTGTAAAAATTCTACAGTCATTTATACTTTAATGTCCATTTCAATCATTTGGATGTTAGATTAAAGTCCTATAACTCATTCTTATAGGCCAATCTATCTTGATATGGAAGAGATAAACACTGGTTTGGATTTGTGAGCCTTCACTCCTGTCTTGAATGACATCAGCATTGTTCTAGGTATTTTCTTTTTTCCTAGGGTAAAAGAATGTGTGAAGAAAACTAACTTGGATACCAACCAGAAATTAGACATATCACACGAAAGGAAGTGCGTGCTTTAAGCCCTACTCACCGCATCTGAATTGGAACTCTTATCACACCAGAGAAAATCGAACAGGGTTGACACAAATTTGACTTTCAGGCGTAACTCTGCCCTAAATTGCATCTCCCTGCCCCGGGGTTTGCTCTCTACAGGTACAACAAACTTTGCAACAGAGACTTGAGTGACAAGCCTGTGCTGCTAATAAGCTTGGCAGAACACATACACTGATTATTCCCACAAACATAACAAGTTGGGTTAAAGACAGTTTAACGTAAAAGAAACGTGAAAATATAATGTGTGGATTTCACAGCAGTGACATGGTTACAAGTTATACTGTACATACATACTCATGTAGCAACAGAAGCCTCTTCGGGGGAAAAAAATAAACAATTGAATACAAATGTTAAAAATATTCAGATAGGTCAATTTCCTGGACAGTATGAGCCTCATCTAAGAACAGCAGCACTTGAATACAAAAGGTTAAAAATACTCCAATAAAGTAAGATTTCTGGATATAAAACTATTGTATATATGTCAAAGTTAGTACAAACACCGAATACGTCTATATAAAACATTGCAGTAGCAACATCATTGCCAAAAGGAAAAAAAAAGTATTTACAGCTTAATTTTAGTAATTCTTATGCAAGGATTCATGTGCTTTAATAATTGCGCATCACAAGAGCTTAACATTAACCTTCAAACACCATCAGTGAACTAGAGCACCCAAAGATAAAAAAAAAAAAGGACAAAATATGCAAGAAAAAGGTAAAAAAACTGGAATGACTACATGATTTCGGCTAAGTTCCTCTGGCTTACAATCCAGATGATACAAAACTAAGGGATACTCACAGAAACGAACTTAAGTCAACAGTCACAGCTAAACTTTCCTTCTTTTTTAACTTTGAAAGTAAATGCCACAGTACACATGACAAGGTTAGCAGAGTGAAAAATCAAAACTATACAAGTTCTTCAAAAACACCTGTTACTTTCACAAGGCATTGGACCAGACCAGCTGCGTTTATAGAATTTTGGGATCCTCAGCTATGATGTCCTCAAAATCAAGGACCAGTAACCTTCGTCCCATTTCATTGTGCTCAATGTCCTAACGACATACGGAAAGTCTCATTTAATTACTTGAACCATCAAAAATCTCTTCATGGTCCACCCGTCCATGCTCACCCCGTTTTCGTTTTTGCTCTCCCCAATTTCTTTCTTTTTTTTACTTTGTCAGTCTTTTTGGGAGTAGTCTCAAGTTGTGAACCGAACCCGGCCAAAGGTCGTGAAGTCGAAAATCCACATCCTCTGATCAAGCCTAAAACTGAGACCAGATTCACAGGCATAAAGGATGCGACTATTCATTGAATTTCAGTTTTGTTACTGAATACATTGCGCTAAATCTTAATGCATATTTTGAAAACCGTTACGATAAAATATCTCTATATTCATACATCTGCGTGAAAGACCTACTTTGCTGATTACACGACAATATGGACAATGACATCAGTCCACCTGCTTACTGGAATACATCTGGTTGCCGGTGGATAAAAGGTAACAATAAGTGTGAACCTACAAGCAATGGATGGATTCTGGAAACTAGCATTAACGATAATATATTTGCTGTGCCAATACAAAAGGCATTTAATTTCGAATACTTTGTTTCTACTTGACATCCCCTCTCTCCTCTCACAGATAAAATATTTTTTTTTATATTTCTTGTTTCCTCCCCTCACCCCTCCTCCTCACCTTCTTCCAATCACATTTTCCCCTCTCACTGACTGATTGATATGCTTAACCTCCATGCAGGGTCAACCTACAATAGAACAATTCACACCTCCCATCTGCCTCACTGGTGATGGTGATGTTGGTGATATTTTCCACGACGAGACAATATCTTTGCCATCTTATTTGGTCTTCTGTTAGCACAGGAACATGTTGGGAAGCTATTTTGCATTCTTTGTATATGGGACTTAGGCAGATGCTAAAATTCTAATGATCAGAAAATACTTTACAAGAAGAAGAGAGAAAAACCAAATCACCCACAAAGATCTGGATAATGGCCAAGGATAATTGTCCTTGGAACCGAGAACCATGATTCAGGTTGAGTGTACAATGAAATCAGGGTACGTATATTTAAAGCTTGTTTCCCTGGAAGCCCCTATTGTCTCAAATTTACCAAAGTGAAAAAAAAAAGGAAGAAAATAAAACAATGGGTGTTTCATATTAACAGAACTAGCTAGCGATGTCCCTGTTACGTCATGTGGCATGATGTCAAATGAAATGGATGACAAGTGTACCCTGATTAACAGATATTCTTAAGATTCAAAACTAGACCAATCAAAGATAAGGTTCATGTTTTGGGATTAACCATTACATAAACCCCACAGGAAGTGGATGACGTTTAATGCCAGGGGAATGTACTCTACTAAAAGGTCTTCACAACACACTGAACATTATTTGGACAATGTACTTTTAGCGCTCATCTAAATAAAATGAAGGTCACTTAAAAACTTCCCTCAGGTTTGACCTGGATAAACTTTAATTACAATCTCAAATTGTTCTACAAACCATCACCTGCAATCAAATTGTTACAGTTCAATTTATTCTTAAACATTTCTGGATAAGGCACATGATCATCAAGATGAAGACGGAACGCTTGCCCTGTCTCTCCTTCCTCCCATCTCTACGGTCTGGCGTCCGTGATACTCTGTCAAGCCTGTCGCCTTCTACAAAACGGCACTGAGGACGGCGTACAGGACGGTCGTCACGAGCAAGTGTGCAATGGCAAAGATAGAGGGCGACCCACTCCTTGAGGCTCCGGTATCTGAAGACATGAAAACAAAGAAAGCTCTGAGAGTTACCCTCGCCTCATCCACAGCTGCCCTTCTACCAACAAATGTTGTATATCTGACTTGTTCCAATTAGGTTAAATATGCAAGCAATCAAAGTGATTCTTCTGTCAACTGGATATGAACCCCACCTTCACCCAGTTCTGCCTGTTATTGAGATCTTGATGTAGTCTGATTGGATTCTATACCCCCTCCACAGTAACTCTTTCTCTGGGATATTGTATGCCCACCCCCCAACCTACTACACCTACTCTCAATATGATTGCTTTCAGTGATGTTCCAATTAGGGACTCTAATCAAATCAAAGCAGCTCTTACAATGGGATATTGTATTCCTCCTGACCCCTCCTTACCCTCAGTTCCGACTACTTCTGAAAAAGATATGAGATTGGACCAAGATAAGTGACATGTTGTGGTCTATGTACAGTGTGTAAACAAAGTGACTCTCAATGGGGTATGCTTTGCCCCCTGTGGTTACCTGCAATTCTTAGAAGTGTTGCAGGCACTGATGGCTTGCAAACCGAATAAGAGAAAGAGCAAGGCATCATCATGAGGTCTCAGTACACATAAGGATCTAAGAATGCTTCCAATGGCCTCCATCCACCTTCCTATGCTTACAAGGAGTGTGACAGGTACTGTATCTGGAAAATTCAGGCCCAGTATGGCTTGAGACAAAGCTTGATTACAGGGCCTGTGCTGATCTAAGAACCTAAACATTTTCTAGGCAAGGCTGCCTATGTAACCACCATTCATTCAAACTTGGAAAGAATCCTCAACTCCTACTGGTCCTCCCTGTCCTCTCTATGGGCCTTGTTGAAAGTGTATGAACCCCATCTGAAGTGGAGGAAGTTGGGTGTCCCTTTTACTATTTTGGAACACCATCAAGAAATAGCCGAGAGAAACAGCTTTCTGATATGAATGAAGTGAGATACAGTGTTTGATGTTTAACACAAATATTTTGAAAACTTACCTGGTTGAAAGGACGCTCCGACTACAGAAAAAGGGATAAAAAAGAAACAAAATAGTTTCAAAAACCCAATGTGTAAAAGGGGAGAAAGACATAGCGATAACTTTGAAAGAAACCTGCCTGGGAAAATCATTCAGAACACAATCTCAAGAATACTACTGATGTATTTAGACCAATACAAAGTCTGCTCTACTTTATGCTGAAGTTAAATCCAATCATGACATTTAAAGAGAAAAACCCTTGAAATTTATGAAAATGAAGCAGAAGTGTTTGACAAACATCTTTCCAAAGTTCCATTCAGAGATATTGTTTCCTATCCAAGTTACAAACTTGAAATTCAGTCAACACTTACTGTATGTCCTCAACATCAACAACATCATCAACAACATCATCAACAATATTATCAACAATATTGCCATCATATCATCAATAGCTGTCCTAATCATCATCATCATCATTTATCATCCTCATCACCATTTTGATACTTCATCTTAAAGATTGCCAGGTGTGGATTGTGGGATGAGAGGATGATCCTCATCATGTACTGCACATAGAAACAGAGAGAATGATAGCAAATCCCAATCACTTGAAACCATACACAGTCGGAGGTTTCATCGGCAATTTATTTTCACAATATTGCGAGTAACACCGAAAGTCATGTATCGGTGCTGTCAAAGCCATCACTGTATGAGATATGAACCGAGAAGAGCCCTCAAAATGTCGTTATTCTCCAGTATGAATATTCAGTAAAACAATAAAAAACTGGCTGGAACCGTTAACCAAGACCATACTAAAGGTGTTCATCGTCAAAAGGTGCTTGCATCCTCAGGGATTATATAATCAGAAATCTTAAAGCAGGTTCCAACAACATGGTGAGTAACATATACAGTACAAATCGAAGGGCATTTTTCTCATCTCGCAAAATTGCTTAGTAGCCTGTGTATGTGACAGTTGATTACAATTTAGTGTTCACAAAACATTACACTTTAATTTATGCCAAAATTCTGAATTTTCACTCATAAATTGTGAAGTAATTGGCACATGTTAAGCACCACTGGTTTTGGAACCGCCCTACGTGTAGGACTCTTCGCTCTATATGTGAAATGCTATTATTATGGGTTGTACAATTTTTGAATGCCCTAGATAAGGTTCTAATTAAAAGCTAGCTAATGTAACATTGCTATTATATTATAAGTTAGCTGACTGGGCTCGTTGGTATTTACCATGTCTCCTCAATTCGTCACACCGCTCTTTCACGTCATTGTGTGTACGGTAATGTGCCATTATAGACAGCACGTGCTATGCATTTCTTTGTTTAGTGTGCGCACAAAAAATGAAAGTATGCTGACAACTTCAATTGGTATGTTTTACATAGCCTCTCAGGACCATACATCATGTGACCTTTGTAAATAACTCTGTTCGTTATGTATGGACTTTCTTACGTCATCATAACTTTTTCTTTTTATTTACCCCTAGTGTCTATGTGTTCTTTCATGCATGTCAAAGTTTCATGTCAATTACTGTGTTAGTCTACCAAAGAAGGACTTAATAAAACTTAAAAGTCACAAAATATTGATTTTACTTGTCTTTTAATTTGTGATAAATATTCACTTTTTCTCTTTTGACTTTGCAACCTTGATCGCGCAGAGAGAATATCGGGTAAAAAGGTGTGGCCAAAACGGAGAGAGAATGGCAAAACCTAATCTCTCAAAACAAACTGAATTCTTCTCCTATTCAATGTATCGAAGAAAATGATTTTACTCTTCCTTACCTTGGGCGTAAGTGGAGACTGCAGAGCATTTGAAACAGAGGTAAAATGAAACGATCAGCCGCTGAAGCTAGAATCCTACAATCTACAGCAGGTCGCTCTAATTAGCATCAGGATCCGTACTTTAAATGCAAAACCGCGAAAATGACTTACCTGTGATTTCGATGGTCCTCGAGCCGGTGCCGTGGTCGTTCGTGAACTGACACCTGTACATCCCAGCCGAAGAACTATCGACTTTCTGAATGGTGAGGGTGCTGATGGATGTCCACCCATCGTTACTGGGACTGATGGAGTACTGGTAGTTACCTTCATCACTGCTGGTTGGAAGGAGAGGGAGAAGTATGAGCACAAAATGAGTACTGTACGTGGATCATGACTCGGGGAGCTGGAACGAGAAGCCCAAGACTTGAAGGGATACATCAGCTGGGCTGGAAAAAATGTTTATTTCCCTGGAAGGGAGTAAAATTATTTCCCTGGAAGGGAGTAGAAGTTTCCACAATTCTCGCTATATTCTCATGTACAGAAATGGGAAATTTCCCTCCAAAAGCCAGAATTTCCCTCCAGATGCCCAAATTTCCAGGGAAGGAACCTCCCAGCTTCCCAACTTTTTCCACCCATGTGCATCAGTCCGTTGGGAAAAAAAAAATAAAGATACCTATCGCAAATCTTTGACCGATCACCCCAACGATCTCCGATGCACGTTAAGTCGGCTGGAAATTTTGACAAAAAATGTCACTTCCATTTTCAATGGGCATAAATGGGAAGTAAATCACAGACAAAACTCACTGCAATTTCGAGTTTGGGCCTTTATTCCGACCCTGTTATAAGCATGCCGATAGTTAAATCATCACTCAAACTGTGATTTAGATCAGCCTGACTGAAGCATGCAACCATGCTTCAGTTGCAGCTTGATTTCGTAATTCCATTCGCCAGAACGAAGCCGAGTGGTCTTATTAGGATGACAGTCAACAAACTAAAATGCAGATTCTATGTCTTAAAGCATTTCAGATGGAGAAATGTTGTTTAAGGACTTCATGATGCGTACAGCACACAACGTTCCCTAAATTTCGTGCTTCACTTAATTTCACACAACTGAGGCTGTATCTTTGATTCGCCTGGCCATAACTTTTATCGACAAAGAATCCTTGATGAGAACAAGCTGAACACTGACAAACATCGGCTTTAGATCACGCTTTACCGCCAAAGGTGGATGG
Source organism: Stichopus chloronotus (assembly GCA_021234535.1). NCBI lineage: Eukaryota > Metazoa > Echinodermata > Holothuroidea > Aspidochirotida > Stichopodidae > Stichopus > Stichopus chloronotus. The sequence continues at coordinate 10,418,917 of CM037842.1, forward strand.
CTGATCTGATCAACAGTTGATCCCAACTGAAAATTCCTGCAATTGCTCCACAAAGTGAGGGAAGGATAAGCATGGGACTGCCTCTGACCGCATGAAGGTGTCTTACAGTAAAAGTAACAGTAACATACGACACGATAACATCGTTCACTTACTGGTGATTGCTAATGCAGCTGTAACACACATTTACTTTTTGTATTGAGCACTGGATAGAGGTAATGTATACCCAAAGCCGGGGTTGTAGAAATGGTGGGCGACTAGTAATCACAAAATCCGCCCATCACCAGGGGGTCAATGATACAGTTCTGCCCAACACAAATTTTTCTCATACAACAAATGAAAATGACAGATTTTCTACAAAGACATACCTTCTTTAGCTTAACATTCAAAGGTGTCATGAAAATTTAAATTATGATTTTATTTCCCTTAACAGAACCAGAAAGTCGAATGACTTTGTGATTCCTTGCAAATACCTCCGCAAGGAATCAAAAACTCCAAGTATTGCTTGTAAAACAATCATGTAAAATAACAAGTCCCGTTATCATCGAAACTAGGCCTGTACCTCACGTTTGAGACAATATAAAGCCTTCAAAACTTAAGGTGGTTAGGAAAAACTTTGGGGACTTCACCTTTAAAACCCCCTATACAGGCAAGTATGTGGGCCTCTGGACTCCCAGCCAAAAGGCTTGAAACTCCAGCTGTTCTGCTTCCTCTGCTTGCAATAGGAAAATTTGCCATAAGTTAAATCGGGCTAGTTAAGAACCCCAATCCCCCACCCCTTATAGATGCGCTCTATCTCAGTCAGTTTTGGGGAGACTAAAGTATCAAGATAGCTGCGAGAATGTAAAGGGATACAGTACCAAATTCATGCATTCCTAATTCATGAAGTGCATACATATGCGTAACAAATTGAGTTGCAGGCAATTCTCACATGTTACCATTCACATTGTGCCATTCTCGGGAGGTCCATTCTCTGACCATTACATGAGTCTGGTTATCACATCATGAAGGAAAGTCCTCTTGAGTCATAATATTAACAGGCTACAAAATGAAACTTCTCCAAGGATACAATGTGGGCACTATATCTAGTTTCTACATAAGATAATTCCAACAAACAATGTAAAAAAAAAATGATGCATACAAAGTCCATCGGCACTGAACTCACTTAATCCTAGAAGAGCCTTTCATCCAGCTGACGGACCCGAAATTGGTAATCTGGGGAGTGGAGCGGACCACACACCCGAGGTTGTACGATCGGCCTCTCGGTGCTCTTGCAGAAGAGACGGGGGTGGTCACATAGGGTGCAGCTGGAGAATGAATAATAGTCAAAAGAGGTGTCACTATGAGGTGATGGATTAAATATTGAAGTCGACGCTAGCTAGGTGTGATTACACTCGTTGCAATAAAATGATCAAACAAGAAGTTATTTTGCAGTTGTCGAATGACCTCTCCTCTTGTCAAATAATAAGGCCAATAAGTCCCATTCCCCTACCATCATTCATGTTTACCCCCTCCCATCATTCATGTTTATCATCCTCCCATCATTCATGTAGTGTAGATTACGGTATGCATCTACAGTAAGGCTATCCCAGAATGCTATCCCCACTTACACGGAACTTTGACCGTGAACTCCTCCGAGATTCCTGGCTTGAGGCCGTTGCTGGCATGGCACTCGTAGGTCCCGCTGTACATCCCAGTCACGTTGGTGAGATGCAGGACGTTGCCCATGTGGTACTCCGTCACAGGTGCCGTCGGGAAGGACTATCCCGCCCGCCAGGTTGTTCCCTATCCAGGTCACCACGGGGGTCGGGTCGCCCACGGCAAAGCATTCCAAGGCTATGCTGCTTCCCAAACTCAATCCAATGACTTTGTTTGAGGTGATGTTGTGCCATTTGGGAGGAGCTGCCGATATGAACGAGAAAAACGATGTGTGAAATAGTTCAGAGAAATGAAGGGAACTTCAAAAATGGAATAGGTGTCACAAGTTTGGGGAAATAAGGGAAACTTATTAGCTTAATTGTGTATACCACCGGCATCATATGAAATACAACAAAAGTGATGTCATGAGCAGTATGGAGACGAGACCTACTGTACGGTGATCCCATTTCATCTTCTTATTGGTGCAGGGTACCCATGTGGTTATTACAGAAGGTAAAAAAAAAAGGGGACACATTTTGATTCTGTCACACATCCAAGGGACGACTTCAGCAGACTGACAGCCATGCTAACCATGGATATATGATTGTCAATTTCCTGGTTCTGCAATGCTGCAAATTGTGGCATATTATTGGTGAAGACAATCTCGTGAGATAACTGTACAACAGAAATGGCATCAATTGCAGTGCTAGCTGTGTGTCACGAATATCCATCTATAGGCCTACAGGAGGCTGCAGTAATATGTACATTAAGGTAGCCACAATGGTACATCACACTGGAGGGGTTCGGCTGGGTGACTCCTTCAAAGAGGATCAGGAGTTGTGAAATTCATCTTACTTGACTTTTTTGCACTTTCTTTCTCCAAATTGAGTAGAAGCATACCGATGTAACAGATTTGTGGTAAAAAAAAAAAAAGGTCTGCCAATGACAAATTTTATTAAAGTGCCCCCCAGTAGAGAGAAGAAAACGCTTATTTTTTAATTTTTCTTATAGGGTAGCCCACAAGATAACATTCACGAGTATACCTTTTATGCCTCCCCTATCTTGAATGTGGAATGTTGTCTGGTCGAAGGTTATCAACATTTACCTGGACTCTGCAGGTAGACATTGATGGCTTTCGATCAACAGTAATATTCTTCCAGCAAAGAAAAAAAGAGCAAAAAGTTTCTGTGTGTACATGTATTTTACAACTCCCTATCCTCCTTCAAGTGTTCTGATTCATGAGTGAAACACATTCAAGTTTTGGACAGGACTGGGCACTGATTTCTGGTAATAGCATGCTGTACATTAATAAGCCCGATTCATTTTTTTTTTTTTTTTGTTGCAACAAAAGCGAAGCTCATCATCACCCACTAATTAATTAAAGATTAAGATCCCCACAGTGGGTCTAGGGAAAAATTACAGTTACTGTATGTACTGCCTTGTTTCCATTTCACATTTCTGCCAACCAAAATTTTCTTACTATGGTTTGCTGTACGTGTGCATGCAGTTGCCAGGCAGACTCGCAATAAGCGGGCACATATACGTTGATATTCACCGTGTGAAGCTACTGAGACTTGCAACAGGTCACAGTACTCTGGCTGAAGTTCATTCTACACTACGGGTTTTGTAGGGAATGAAAGCGCATTCCTCGTCTACCCCACCCTAGAATTTGTCAATATTTGAACTTTCCTCCTCCCTATCTCGCCGACCCCATCACCTTTACCTCTCCACGTTCCCTTACCTGAGACCTGCCAACCTCTGAGATCCCAAAACTGTACCTCAAAACTGAAAAGTTGTATACCAAGAAACTAAAACTTTCTTTTTGTTTTTTTTTCAATAATCCTCGGCAAGCTTACAAAGGAGGCTTTGAAAGCTGCCTAGGCCTAAAAAGCATTCAACTTACTGCCAATTAGCCTAATAAACATGATACCCCAGTAACGTTGCACGGTATACCGGTTCTTTCGTAAGTACCGGTCTGTACCGGTACCGGTAGTATACCACCAATTAAAAGGTACCGAAGTACCGCCGACAACGGTACCAAACGGTACCGCGAAAGTAAGCTTAACGTTAGGCCTAACATTAGGCCTAACGTTACACTTGTGATGTTCGTTTTAACTTGAAAGAGAATAAAGTTTGAAAAACGACTTTGCGTGTTTTATTTGTAACCTCTCAGTCAAACTTTTAAACAATGATGAAATATATTATAAACAGTATTACAACAATATTCTATGAAAAATCTGTGAAAAGGTAAAAGCATATATTACAGCTTCGTCAAAATGAACTTACAACATAATGACTTCGTAAGTGGCCTATATGTGTACAGTGTGCACTGTGCTGATATTTGGTTACGTACTGGGACTTGGGAAGTAAGTACAGCATCCAGTAACAACTCGCTAGCTGTGTGATCGAACGAAACGTGTACCAGGTGAGTAAAATAGGATTTATGGATTCCATTTCAAGAAAAATTACCTCTAATGACTGAGAGAGATCTGTGAAACTTCATTGGATTGATATGATTTACATTATTTCATGTGAAAAGAGAAGAACACTTGTGCAGTTTGGAAATACTTTGAATATTTACTTTTCTCCTGTTATCAACATTCTAGATAACGTCAGGCATCAATGAAACTACAGTATGTCTATAAACTCTCCATGAAACATTATTGGACGCGCTAAGCATTTTTTTATGGGGGGGGGGGGGGCTTTTGTTTGTGCATCGTTTCTGGTTTTGCCGATTCTTAAATCAGCTTCAAAATCCTCTACCCGTATAGTTTTTAGTTTTTCAGAACTGTACTCCACGAAGAAAAAAAAAGGTTCTAGTTACAAGATAAAGAATCTGCATCACAATTGCCACAAACCCCATTAGCAACATCATGGCGCCCTTAAGGGATAAGAGTTGGCACTCTGTTCCATCCCTTCTACCATAGTATCACTGTGGACACATAACGGGCCAAGTCCGGGGTAACATATGGCGGAGCCACTCCATAAATATTACTAATAAGAGTCCAAGGAACCATTAACTGACATCCATGTACCAGTATTCCATTTTCAATAGAACATAGTCGGACCGAAGCCAACAGTCGGGAGAATGGCAGTGACAAGTTAACTGTAATGCTATTTATAAGTTTTCACATATTTTTGTTATTATTGAGAGTCTAGTCTTTCCTTCACACAGAAAATAAGCTGGCTAGATTTTAGAAGGGTACTAAAATACACAGTCTATTAAGACAATTGTTATTCCTTCCTTATTCCATTTCCGTGACGTTCCATATGTATTGTTTGCTGGCATTCGCTCTTTCAAAATATTTATTTCTGATTGAGTCAATGCAAAGTCTGTAGTCGCCAGAACATACGCCAAAGTGGTATGCCATTAGTAGCGATACACGTGGGCAGTAATAGTTTCAGTCACGATCGAGGCCATCGGGTCCAAAATCATGTCATCTCATTGATTTCATTGATAATTAATCGATTATACTCTGCGCAATCCATTTAATGTTAAGAGGGTATGAGCTACGCAAATAAATCACTGGATTGACCTCAATATTGAAAATCTCTTCCACATAAATGAGAACGTTGGATTGGGGAATTCCGGACAGGCATGCATCGGCAACGATGAAACCCTTTCTCGCGCGCTAGCCTTCCATCTAATTAAATATGAAATAAAGTCCTGCCTGCCACTCGCATTATAAACTTGTGATTGGCTGTCGAAAATCGCGGGAAAAGGTCAACAAAAGATCTAAGACTTGTTGAACACATGATATCATTTCAGTTCATGACGGTCAGTCATTCTAGAATCTACGTTGCAGCTTGGGGGCGGGGCTTATCTCTATCGACTCGATCAGAGCTGGCGACGAACAGCTGAAAATTTCCCATTGAAATAGTACAGTGCTTCGCTCGCTTCGAGCCGCAGATTTACTGTACAAATTTACATACAGTTGTGTGTGTTGAATGTCCAATAAGCCTGGTAGTATTTCAATCATGTTGTCAGCGTATGCAATCGGCCGACACAGTTGGCAAATTCCAGAGAATGTTTTCACAAGACAAAACAAGTTTCCAGGATTTTATGCTATGAAATAAGTTGTAACAATTTTGCAGTAATTAGCACACTACAAGTACGTTAACTCAGGATGTTTTCCGAGTATTTTCTTGAGTTAAAAATCAAACGTTTTTCTCTCTCTGGGTACCGGTATCGTACCGATACCGGTACCATTTGTGGCGGTACTGACGGTACCAATTTTAGGCAGTACCGTGAAACGTTATACCCCATACAATTTGTATGCCATTGAACAAAGGCTGTGTCATTACTTTCACTTGGTCCCAAAATTTGACAAATACTACCGCTTTGAAATATCATAAAATTAAAGAGGCACACTGAGTTGTTTCTTGATTTTCAAAGTTGTCCCAAGCAAGGAAACAAAAAAAAAAATAAATAAAAATGGCTCAAGTATACATCAAAGCAGATATATCTGTGTTGATTCAAAATGTTTCTTTCAATATATTGTACCTACAGCAGACTGACAACGCACAATGCGCGATACCCTCAGCACTACATGTCTTGTAATAATGCTTGCAAAATCTGAAGAGACCATTTCTCCTGTCGCATTTACTTCACATTCTGTGATGTTAGAGCAGGGCCATAAGGTGTAAACCAATAGCGAATGCAGGGCGGAAATTTTAAGTCCTGGGTGGGACTGTCCGGTGGCGTCAGCCACTGCTACAACCCTGTCTGCTGTGTGTAACGTCAACAGGAATACATCATGATACCGATCGCAAGACATCACCTTTAAAAGGAAGAGTTTGAGCAAGAGGTCCAAAACTTACACTTGATTATTACTTTGGTGATGATTTCAAGCTTAGTTCGTCCTATCAGGACTTCACATTTCCATTCACCACGGTCCTCAAAGTGAGCGTTCATTATCTTCAGTTCAGAGGACAGATCAGTGATGGCGACCATGTGACGATCCACGAAGAGAAGTTCATCCAACCCATAGAATGCCAGATCATCATCGTGGTACCAGATGAATGTCCCCGTCAACCCCTGTTGTCCCTGCTGATCGATGCGGCATGACAGCGTGACATTGTCTCTCAGTTTGACATTGGTCTCAGGAGTCAACCCAGTCAAGATCTGACATGACACTGGAGGGAAGAGGGGAAACAGACGACAGTTAATAGGCTGTGAAAAGGAAAAGATAGTATCAGGAAGCCTATCAAATGCACTGTACGACATCCACAACAGTCAATCAGAAAGAAATTGACCAGAATACTAGTAACTACACTTGCAGAAATTTATCAAACTATACAGTGCCTACACAGCTGACACAAATATCAAAACTAACGGGTTTCTATGGTACAGTAGGCATGTACGGAGTTCTAAGAAAGCTCACGGAACATCAAACATGATATTCATTGTGGGCTAAGCTAAGCTCACACAAGATGGAGTCACCAGGAATGGATTCTGCCATGGACTGGAGAGGGGGATACGTCAATGATTCCAAGAAGAAGGGGGTTTAAATTCTTCATCCCACCTTTCCTTTTCCTAAAAGTGTAAATTCTAATATCTTGCTACAATAGTTTCTTGAGAAGAAGACACTTTGTGTCAATGTTTGAACTATAAATGGCCTTTCACTACAAATCCCTTGAATCGCACCTTACACAATACACATGTCTTGAAGCAAACTTCTGTCCACCTGAATCAACTTGCAATTTTTGCCAAGGACAGCATCAATTTGGAATCATGGTTTAGCAGCAATAAATCTGTGTTGAAATGTCAACTACTACTGATGTAATGTGCAACACATCCATCAATAAACTATGACGGTACACAAAGTTTCATGTATTTCAATAAGTAAAACTAAGCAAACACACAGAAGAGGACTAACATAATGTACCATGAGTAACATTTTTTTACAATTTTTTTTACAATTTTTTTCCTTATCACAAAATCTAATGTCAAGTTGAAGTAACCCACTATCATTCTCCTCCCATGTCAACCAAACTGATAATAATAGTATTCACACTGTACCTCTTCTTCCGTAAAAAAAGTAAATTACAGCATTTAACTCTGTAACGTAACAATGGCTGAGTGAATGACTGAGTCATGATGTAACATGAGCTGGGGTGGGGAAGAGTTGCCAACTCCCACGTATGGAAAACTTTAAGCTGAAAATATTCTTTGAAATGTTAACCTAAAAATTTAAAATGACTTATAAAAAGTAAGGTAGTACTGAAATTATTTTGACTTTAATTTTTTTTTTTTTTTTAATTTGTGACAATGCTTGTTAAGTTTTGGACTCCCCAAAGTAAGATATTTCAGTCCCGAAAAACATTGCAGGATCTTACTAGTTGTATTGTTCTCTACCCTTTGTACTGAAGCGACCCCTGTTCAGCTGGGTAGCAATATCGTTCCTTCAGAGTGTCACAAAGTACGCCATTCGATCAAGAATGCAGAAAACATTTACTGTACTCGGAATGTGTAAAAGACCCTAAGCTAACAATCCGCAATATATTCACAAACTTTCAGTTGAATGGTTTCTCCTACCTACAGTAATGTTTTTCTTCTTCATGTTTTGGGACTCTCCGTGTTAACATGTACATGTACGTACAAACTCAGAGCCCAGCCTACACACTGTGGAGCAGCTAGATTTTCAAATATTTTTCCATCCATCAGTGTTGATAATTTTTGTCTTTTAATTGTTGCCTAAGCCTTAAATATTTCATTATGAACGAGGTGGGATATCTTTATCAAAATTTTATACATTTTGCTTATGAAATATTTGAAAAGTATTTTACCATAACAGTGTCACAAAAAACCAACACAAACTCATCCTCTAACCCAAATGGAGTTGGAACCAACTTACAGCATATCATTAATTTGCACATATATCATAAGGAAAAGGTGAAATTCCTACAAAAATTGTATTTAAGATTTCTTAGAACTTCCACTCATCATGACACCCCCCCGCCTCCACATTCAAGCAAGTTTACAAAGCTATAGTCTCATTAAAACCTTAAATGCTTTTAGCTCAGACAAATTTATTTTGAACATAACTGCAGCCCTCCTACAGTAAAATATTGAATGGTTGACTAATTACCTGCCTTGGAGCGTGGAATCCAAATTTAGGTGGACTGTGGATTGCCCTTCTGAAAAATTGTCATGACCAGGAGCCTGTTTGTGCATTAAAATACACTCCACATCCCAGCCCATACACGACTACTGTACCACAAATTTTGAGCCCAGAATTAAACTTTGCTAGAGTGTAATGAGCTTCAATGGCCAAGTAAGGTAGCACACAGCCCTGTTCAAGGGCTAGATACAGCCCTCCAGTAGCCCTGCATTCAGTACAGTAAATGTTAATCGCTTGAAGGCTGTACTCACAGCAGACAATTGTATTGCACTAGCTAAGGCTATAGTGATACTGTCCAGTCTTGTTAGTTACGAACACGTACTGTATGAGTAACTAGTAACTATTAGTCTACAGTACGGACTTGAGTACAATACACGAATACAGTGAAGGCCTAACGTTAGACTAATCGCGTGTGGTTACTGTAGGCCTAAGCACTTTACTGTATGCATTTACCGTTGGATAGAACACAGCAGAATATGACCACAAAGGTTACTATTTTCAAACCAACTGAGTCGGCAGTCATTGTGTAATTGCTTCGTGATGTACGACTTTTTCGTCAGTATGGTCCTTCCAGTTTCAGGGAGATTCGCAATAGGTTCCCTCGTTCAGGTCGTTCGACGAACAGTAATGTTACTTGTTGAGTACTGTGCTAGGCTGTACTACTACTAGACTATACAGTATACTTATTACTTCCGACCTTCAGATTGTTCCACCAATCTAGAAATGAAAGTGAGTAAGCTGGGTTGGTGACTCACATTCAAATTGTAAAATAAGAGGGCGCCATTCAGAGTCAGTCATTTAGGGTTCCTATACATAGAGCTGGATGGTGCAACTTGTTTGAGGTCGAATAACGACTTAACTGTTTACACTCTTACAATTCTAAAAAAGCGCGTGGTACCGCAATCAATTTAAAAATATTTTTGCTTTTTTTTTTCTTCTCAGGTTGTATCATATGGCTGTGGTTGAAATAACTTTTTCTGATCCACCAGAATATTTGTGTCATCGCACACCGATTTACGTAGTCTCCTTAGAAAACTTCTATGGGACTTTCTCAATTGTGACACCACACTTAATTTTTGTAGAACACCCTGAACTTAGCTTGTAGTAGTCGTACATTGACCCCACTTGATTTTGTTGTTCACAATTTACTTGTCGCACTGCAGCACCAACTTCAAGCATGATCAAGCTTACATCTACATGTCTACACAACTTGACATATCTGGGGGTGTCATAGGTGAGGAATTTCGATGATTGGGAGGGAGGGGGGGGGGGGGACGAACTGTCCATATTTCATTGACATAACGTACGGTACGTACGTATACCATTAGACGCCGGTTAAGGGTTTTTTGCAGGGGTGGAGGTCTAGCCTGATCAGGACTAGCCTGATCGTAACCCTTTCGCACGCACCGCAAGGACATGAGCAGGGTTCCTATGTAGGAAACGTAAGGACTATCTAAGCGGAGCGCCACCATCAGTTAGGGGGGAGGGTTTACTGGCAATTCGGTCCCTGGGACAAATAGGCACCGAGAAAAGTCGGGAAGCGAGACAGCTCGGCCCCAGGCGAACATCCCGGTCCTGAAACATCCCCAATTAATTAAAATAGCTGTACGTAAATGTGTCGGTTTGATTGGTACTGTTAATAGAAAAAGATAACCGGGTCTACATAACCTTCAGTTCAGTGTTTGGTGTAGAGGTTTGACATGGCAATTTGTCAAGTTGAGTTATTGTTCCGTAATTTACTAGCCTGTATGAGGGCCTACGATTAATACGATTAATTTGGGCAAAATATCATGTGGTCCCAAAAGTTTGCTGAATACAGTAAAGTATATAGTATTTTGCCACCATTTACCTAGTATAAGTTATATCCCAATAACCACCCTACCTCAATTACCAAAAAATATATCGTCACTACCTCGTCTTTTTTTTAGGTTCATTGAGACTGCTTTTAGTATTTCAACATATACTTACTTTACTCTTTTTTTTTTTCAGTTGTGCCATTACCACTAAAATGGCTTTTCTTTTTATTAAACCTAGTAAAATATTCTTGGCAAAGCATTCCTTGGGAATTAGATCAAAGTTTACATGCTCAGTGAAATTTTAAAAATGGGATTTTTTAAACCAGTAAGTATGATGAAAAAAAAAAGGATAGTATAATTTGCAATTATTGAAAAGTATTTGCAGGCAATTTACGTTTTAAGAGATTCTTCATATCATCACATGTGTTGTCATATCCACGCTAAATTATCTTTAAAAAGTTTAAAATGTGTCTGGAGAAATTTCCCTTTTACAAAAATCTCATGTATCAGTGTTTCTCATACAATCACTTACATAAAACACTGTAAATTCAGGTGTAGTGATCGCATTTTATCGATATGCATCCCAATAATCGGTGGTGAAAGGGGAGGAAAAATCACAAATAACTTTCCCTACCACCATAGAAAAAAAGAGGAATTTAATTATTTAAGAGTGAAACGACCCTCGGTTTTAGTATATACGTTTGAAGAGTGATGACGTCATTGTGGTAAGTTATTTTTAGACTCAGTCAGTTTTTCAGAATAATGAATCCACGCGGTACAGTCGTCGAGTTCTTTCAATCCAATTCGGCTTTATAAATGAAGACAATGAGAGCGCTTTGTTCCCTCAACCATAAAGTTCTTTATTTATTATTACCTTTATTATTCAAGGATCAAAAACCCAAATTTTAGTGTTTCGTTTTCCACTTTTACCCTGAATGTCTGTTAAGTGTAATTTACCCCCCCCCCCCTCTCGTTCACCGAGAAAGTTCAATACCTCTGAAGTTTACAATGCAAACATAATGTTAATGAGAGCTCTTTATCTAAGTCCTCCCATTTTTGTAACTGTTTAACCAAATATGGATTACATTAACCAATGATTGAAATCAACATTATTTTGCCGCAATCCTGCATCCTGACGTCATCGTGAACCATAGGCGGAGACGGACGACTAGTAGAGTACACGGTCGACCATTGCTTTGATGGCCTTCATCTGAGGCGCCAGATTACACGCTGAAAATGAAATAAAAGGAAAGCAAAAAAACGTTGACATGGATGTTTGCAGAAAAAAAGCCTAAAGAGAGAATCATGTAAATATTTAAGGATACCTTTTCAATGATTCAGATTCCCTCCTTGACGTTTGGTTAATAATAATACCATTGTAAACCACTCAAGTAAAATTAAAAGGAGGAACATTGAAAGACGGAAAAATCAACCATAATTTTAACACTAACAAGTATGGACACACTCTTCAAACATTAAGCGATTGAATTTCTATAGAGAGCCTGAGATAATTTTGTATTGCTGTCTGATCTTCTCAGTGCCGGGGAAGTTTACAAAGCTACACTTCCTAGAACCTGTTCCACGATCCACTACTCGTCACAAGACGGTCAAACGGATCAAGATTAACCTGGTACACGACATGTGGACAGGTACAATAATAGACGGATGCCGCTCACTGCAACGGTGACACATGTTATGACCAATCAAATGGTCATTTGGTGAAAATTCGCCCAATCACAGTAATGCTTCAAACAAAGACTATTGACTTCTTCGACAGTCTGATGAGACAGAGAGGGTATATGCAACTTTATGCAACTTACGGAGAAAGCGCCAAAAACCGAAAAAATAATCGATATCATAGGATTTTTGCGTCATCCTAGGTTACTAGTTTCAACATATCTTTTATAGTTCAGTTCCAATATTAAAATGAAGCGAAATTTAATATCCATCCCAACAAACAAACAAAAAAAAAGACTCGAAGAAATTTAGTCTGTGATAAAAGGATGATATGAAGAAATGAAATTGTGAGAGATGCTTGATCTAAATCTGTTAGGAGTCTTCCAAGAAATTGACGATAAACTAACTTCTTGTATAAAAGGTGATATTGAACTATAACAACAGAACCGAAAAAAAACCACATTTTCAAAAGGATGGAATTTCGAGTGAAACTTACTGAAGTCACAAATATCTTGCAAATGTCATTGTCAAACAGAATTGCGTTATATTGACCTCTGGAGAATGAAACTTACTTAAGAGCCATTGAGTGTTTTGTCACTCAATTTTCTAACCGGTAGTTCCTTCACCTAATGCACAGTCAAACTAAAGGATCCAAAGTTTACATACGTTGGAACTGAGTAGTACAACGTTAAGAACTTGTGCCAGAATTCAATTAGTACTTCACATGCACACCATCCGAGCAAAGAAGGTCAAAATTCGACAAAAATTACAGTTTTCTTAACTATTGATTGAACTGATTATTATGCTAATGTGGTTTGTTGGTTTGATACTCAAAATCACCGCACTTACTGTATAAATGACCCCTTTTTCGTTTGTTTGGATCTAATGTTGTCCTTGTCAATTTTTTGTTGTTTGGACAGTTTGTACTTCCAAGATTTCCATCATGCATTTCACTAAAGGTCTCACTAAATGGAAAACTGCACTAGGATCTCAGTGAAGACACATCCCTACTACCTATTCTTTAACGCTCATCTTACATTATATTGCTTCTCCATGAAGCGTCGTAGACAACTATAGCACACATATATAATTTAAATAATGCCAGTGAGCCTATAATGTTTGTCTATGTCTATGTATACAGGTTATATTGTCTGTTTCCCTTTCTGCTACCTGACCTCAAACCGTAGCTCGTCATAACTCATCCCTGTTTTTTTACCTTCCCACCCCCCCCCCCCCCCCAGCTACTCTCATGAAAAATGATGAAAAACTGTAAACATATTGATGAAAATATAATTCATTCACAGTCACACACACACACACGCACAATCACTGCCTTACCGGGACATTCCTTATCGGTCCTTTCTACGAGTTCCACATATACCTACGAGGTCTGGCGAACTATTTGTGTATCCTTATCAGGACATACCATTGGCATAGCACTACTACACTACTCTATGGTATGGGTAATCAATTGTAAACAAAAATAGGAACATTGGTAATCAAATTTCGGCACTCGAACTGTAAACATTTTGAATTCCGATAATGGTCGCCATGACGAAATATCGAACTTACTATATGGGCTTCCATATGATATATGGCACTGAAATTTGGTACATAGGCATTTTGACATGCTGAATAATCACGAATTTATGTCATATTTGTAACAAACTTGATGGTAGCCATTTTGAATTCCATATGGCCGCTATGAGAGATGGTGAAATTCCCTATTTTGGGTTCAAGATGATCTGTGGCACTGAAAGTTAGTACCCAGGAGCAATTTCACGCGCTGGATTTTATAACGGATATGTGATGCTTGAGAAAGTTTAAGGCAAATTTTTGAACTCATGCATATCAAAATACCTCCAGTGGGTACATCTACACATTTTATGTGATGCGAGCATTTGTACAAATTGATCTGCCGGACAACATGATCTGCCTGGTCAATTGTCAAAGAGGTTTACTTGCTTTCTAACAGAGCCCTCTTTTAAACACTGCTATCAGCAAGTTGCAGAAAACTACGGGTATTAAGCACTTACAAACAGAAAATACTGTGAAGCATTATAAACGAAATTGCAACTGTAAGCATTGTAAAGATGTTTTTATAATTCGAGTCACTTATGTTATTGTATATATATATTATTATATTACATTCACATTAAGTAGAAGAATAATTTGTGACAGTGTATCTAATTATGTAAAGTACGAAAGAAAAATCTTAATTTGTAAACGAATTGGGGGTATTCTGAACGGTAGGCCTACACTTAAAATGCTTACCATTGATGCGCAAAACGTTTTTACGATAATTGATGAGTTTTAGACATTCTTACCGGGACATGAATAGAATCATATCTAAACATTCTATTTATCTATTATCAACCACAATTTCAGAATATTATTTCATAATTAAGAAGACATGTATAAGTTATCGAAAATCAAATATCACATGAAGGGGTTATATAAAATTAATAGATCTACGACTCATAGTCAGTAAGCACCATCAATTTCTTCTTGAAAGAATAAAAAAGATTTAATAACGAGTTATCGGTATATTGAGAGTGTCTTTAGTTAATGTGTCAAACGTTACTTAATGTAGATAAAACGCAGATCAAGCTTTTGGACAAAGATTACAACTGTTTAGCAGCAGGATTGAAGGGAGAATTTCAATGGCTTTCTTGAATTTCAAAGCAGAAGACGTCACATAATAACGTTCGTTTCAATGACGCTAAGTCGGAGACATTCTTGTCACATTATGGCTTTGACTGCAATTAACAACGATTTTTGTTGCAAAAAGGTACCAACTATTTTCGTTAAAAACACTTGAAAATTCACTAATTAACAACAATCATGGATATAGTAAAAGCATGGTATGAAAAAAGAAACAATTTCACAACTGATATATTCAGTGCACACCATCGAGTTGCTTTAAAGGGGGTAATGTCCTTTTTTACTAGTTCCAGATATTCGTATCGGTACGTTCATGATAATTCCCATTGATGAACAAAACGTTACCTTCATGAATGCTGAGTTCCAGACATTCTTACATGGATATGGCTTTGAAAATCGCTTAAAAGTCGATTTTGGTATCAAGCGGAGCGCCACAATACTATTTTTAGACTTTGTGTGGATATCTTAAATATCGTTACGGAAAGAACGGGGATGGATGAAATTAATTTGATTTTTCGACTAGTAGCTACTAAGCGTCATCTATTTCTTTTGAAAAAATATGGAAGATTTTATAACGAGTTGCATATATTTTTATCGGTACATCAGTACATTCAGGATGTCCTTAATAGATAAGGCAATCGTTTGTAGTGTAGTTAAGAAACAAATCCAGTTTTTATAATTTTTAACAAAGATAATAACTAATTTGAAAATGATTAAAATAGAAGATTTGTTTAACTTTGACTTTAACGTCCTTACAGCTGAAGCTATCAACGAAATAGGGTTTATTTAAATGACACGTAATTTGAAGACATTCTTACCAGGACATTGTTCAGACTGTAATAAACATGTATTTACTATTATTTACTATTTTGTATTAGACAGAACCTACTACAAAGTCAAGATTACTTAAAAATCCAAAGTATATAAGAAATCATGAATATAGTACCAGATTTGCATAAAAATTTCAACAACAAGATATAGTTAGTAAGCACCATAGATTTATCTTTGAAAGGAATAATGCTGATTTGTTTATGAGTTCCAGATATACTTATCGGTACTTCTAAAATCATTCCCATTGATACAAAACGTTACCTTCATGGTTGCCAAGTTCCAGACATTCTTACCTCTCTTCTAAAATCTTTTAAAAGTCAGTTTTGTTATCAATCATAGCTCCTCGATAATTTTGTTTTAGCCTTTCTGTGCATTTGATGAGAATCGTAGGGGAAAGATCAACTAACAGAAATGTATAAAATTAATTGATTTTCGACTCAAATATAGTAAACACTATCTATTTCTTAAGAAAGAGTATATGAGATATGATAACAAGTTGGAAATATTCGTATCAGTACATTCAGAGTATCTTTAATAGATGTGTTAAACTTTTCAACTGTAGCTAAGATACAAATCCAGTTTCTTCACAAAGATTATAAGTTATTTCAAAACGATGAAAAATAGAAGATTTTTTCGACCTTGACCTTAACATCACCACACCTGACACCATCAAGTAAAATAACATTGATTTAAATAACACATAGGTTGGACACTTTCAAAGCAGGATGTGGCTTAGATTGTGATGGACATTAATTTTTTATTCATAGACAATTCCAACTATTTCAAAAAAAATTGTTTAAAAATCCACAAAAGATAAAAATCATGTACATAATAATAGCATTACATAAAAACCAAATTTACAACAAGATACATTCAGTAAGAACGAATTATTTTCTTTGAAAGAGCGAACATCAATTTGTTTACGAGTTCCACATATACGTATCGGTACATTCATTACAATGCTCATTAATAAACAAAAAGTTACCCTAATAATACTGAGTTAGAGACAATCATGGGTTTTAACAACGTTGAAAAATCGATTTTAATATCAACCAGAGCACCACGACAATTCTATTTTACAGTTATAATGATAATAATAATAATTGTGCATTTATAAAGCGCCATCTATCTATGTAACATAATCCGAGGCGCAAAAAGGTAATGTACGAATCATCACAAAGAACATGAAAATATATATAGGAAAAACACCAGTAAGACAAGATTAGTTGAAAGCAATGGAGAACAAATAGGTTTTAAGATAATTCTTGAAGGTATGTAAAGACTGCGAATGTCCAATGCAAGAGAGTTCCAGAGTTTAGGAGCAGCAACAGAAAAGGCCTTATCGCCAGCAGCTGCTGAAGTTCTTGGGATGGCTAGAAGATTTTTTTTCCTGCCGATCTCAAATTACGACCTGAGGAATATGGTTTGAGGAGTTCTGCTAGATAAACCGGTGCTTTGCCATTTAACGCTTTCCAAGTGAGTAAAATTATTTTAAAGTCAATACGATGCCGGACTGGAAGCCAGTGAAGATGTCTCAAGATGGGGGTAATATGATCGTGTTTTCCAGCGTTTGTTAAAATCCGGGCCGCTGCATTCTGAAATCACTGAAGCTTTCTTATCAACTTGTCGGAAATACCGTACAACAGGGAGTTACCATTGTCAAGCCTGGATGTTATAAGGGCATGAACAATTAAGGCTGCTGAATCATCAGGTAAACACCTGCGAATACTATTTATGTTCCTGATATGAAAGAAAGCAGTTTGACAGAGCTTCTTAACATGATTTTCCATGGACAAGGTATTGTCAAAGATTACACCAAGACTGCGAGCAGCAATGGAAGGTTGAATAATGGAGTCACCTATTTGCATCTGTTGGGTTTGTATTTTGGCTTGATTATGTCAAGAAGTGACAACAATAAATTCTGTTTTCTCATCATTCAGCTTCAGTTTATTTGAAGTCATCCAAGTCACCCTTCCTGTACATGTCTTAAATATCGGAACGGAAAAATCAACCGAGGTGTATGAAGTTAAATGACATGCGACTAAAAGAATAGGTTTTATTTATATAATTAATTTAAAAAAATTAAACCAAAAAAAATGTAAATATTCCTTACAAACTGCTTCTCGTCTCCAAACAAATATTTCATTTGAAAGGTTAGCTATTCATTTAAAAAACACAAAGTGGAGCCATGAAAAAATTCCTTGTTTAAGGATGTGGGGTTCAGTCGTCTTGATCATGTTAACTAAGAAACGTTTACGCAAACATGTAAGGTGGCGATATTCACGTTTCAAAATATTTTGTGTCTATTTTGTGTCTTACTAAACTGAAGACTTCATGGTCAGAGTATGGTAACTTGGGAGGGACATAAAAAGTCACCTCAGTTCAGCTCTATCGTGAGTTCTGGTGATTGTAATTCTTACCAGTAGTGAAAAATAAATGTGGATTTACAAATCTCTTTCTTTAGAGATAGGTATATTTGAATATGTTAAGCATTTTGCAACAGCTAAAAGGTTAGGTGGTTCAATTACGCGACCTGTACAACACACCTTACTTATTGGAAAGAGTATAGCTCTAACGTCTTTCCTGTAGTGACTGTAAACAATGGTCGTTGAACCTTTAAACTAGAGGGACTCTTCATAAAGCCTATTGTAGATGTCTTTTCTTTTACTTCATTCAACACCTAGAATTATTACCCAGATACATAAGTTTACAGAACATTATTTGTATATTTCTGTCCGTTTGAGTTCATTGTTCCCAGAAATGGCCACCTTTACTGTGTGTTGGTATTGTTCGCAAGCGTCTATTGATCCTGCCATCCGTTAACAATCAGTTCACCATGAAACGAGGACAATAGTCACATATTGTCCGTGCCTACTAACTCCTCCCCCAACCCTTTTACAAAGTTTTTTTTTTTTAAACGGTCCATTTAAAAAACCTTTGGAAGAAAAAACAATCATGCATATTCATTACAAACTTCTTCTCCTCTCCAAACCAATGTTTCATTTTAAAGATAGATGAATTTGGTCTCAATAAAAACAGAAGCCTCGATGACTTACGTCTCCGAGGCTTCTGTTTTTATTGAGACCTTTCCTATCAAATGATAATGACATGAAATATAGAAACGATTTGATCGTATAATGGGAAACTATTCATTTCAAAAACTCAAATTGGAACCATGAAAAAATTCCTTGATTAAGGGGGTGGGGTTTAGTCGTCTTGATCATGTAAACTAGGAAAACGTTGAGGAAAACGTGCAAAGTTCCGATATTCACGTTTTAACATATTTTGTGTCAGCACTTGCCTGCAATAACGTCTTGTGCCCTGATGTGGGAATTCATAGAAGGACATGATTACAAAAACAAATGGGAAATAAGGGAACAAAATATTGACCTCTTGCTACTAAACTGAAGACGTCATGGTCAGAGTATGGTAACTTGGGAGGGACATAAAAAGTCACGTCAATTCAGCTCTATCGTGAGTTCTTTTGATTGTAATTCCTACCAGTAGTGAAAAATAAATGTGGATTTACAAATCTCTTTCTTTAGAGATAGGTATATTTGAATATGTTAAGCATTTTGCAACAGCTAAAAGGTTAGGTGGTTCAATTACGCGACCTGTACAACACACCTTACTTATTGGAAAGAGCATAACTCTAACGTCTTTCCTGTAGTGACTGTAAACAATGGTCGTTGAACCTTTAAACTAGAGGGACTCTTCATAAAGCCTATTGTAGATGTCTTTTCTTTTACTTCATTCAACACCTAGAATTATTACCCAGATACATAAGTTTACAGAACATTATTTGTATATTTCTGTCCGTTTGAGTTCATTGTTCCCAGAAATGGCCACCTTTACTGTGTGTTGGTATTGTTCGCAAGCGTCTATTGATCCTGCCATCCGTTAACAATCAGTTCACCATGAAACGAGGACAATAGTCACATATTGTCCGTGCCTACTAACTCCTCCCCCAACCCTTTGACAAAGGTTTTTTTTTTTTCAAACGGTTCATTTAAAAAACCTTTGGAAGAAATAACAATCATGCATATTCATTACAAACGTCTTCTCCTCTCCAAACCAATGTTTCATTTTAAAGATAGATGAATTTGGTCTCAATAAAAACAGAAGCCTCGGAGACTCCTCTCCAAACAAATGTTTGATTGAGACTTACGTCTCCTTTCTTGAAGCCTTTCCTATCAAATGATAATGACATGAAGTATAGAAACGGTTAACTCTTGCTATGTACGACCGGGAGGACTGTACTAACATACACCAGCGCATGAAAATTTTTATTGTTACCAGACATAATGTCTCTCTCAACTAAAAGCTTGACTGCATAGGTTGACATACTGTGTGACATTAAGGAAAGTAAAAGATGTAAAAAGTCATGTCGACAACTTGCACTAACAGCAACTATGACACACTGTATTATCTGTTTTAATAATGGTGACCCTTGGCCTTTGACCTATGACATCATCGAGCGGGTGGACATAATATCCTACCCTTAGGCATCTACCTATCAAGTACATCCGACTTACCGTAGGTATGAGGAGATGGTATACTTAGATACATACCGTGCACTCACACAAGCACACGCACTCACTACATCTGGATACCCCTTCCCGTCACCTCACCACAGTCGGTAATCCTGATCCATGTGATTTGTGCATCTTAAGGAAACCTACTAATCTCATTTCGTTTTAGCTGAATAATTGAGAGGCCACGATAAGGTGGTCAACCATTTAAGTGTCAATCCACCAAAGCAGCTCAATGGAGTGCAGGATCTTCTCGTTATTATACTACGTATAGGGATGAGATAACCACCTTGAAAATAAAAAAGAAAAATAGACTCGAACGGGCGACATTATTCGCATCCAAAATAGTTGCTCATGAACTATTAACGACCACAAATCTCAAAACATTTTGGAGGAAGGTGAAAGCCCTAATAAACCCTATCCATAACCGAAACAGTGAAAAATTACAGATCAATTCATCAAAGATGAAACCTTTTGGTTTCCATTTTTGAGATTTAAATGAATCTATTTTACTATATTTAAACGAACTGGAAGCTGACATCTTTAAATTGAAGACCTCCTCCCCTGGACATAATTCTATGTATCAGATTCCTGCTATTTACCCCCGACTTCCCATATTCTTACTTTTCAATGAACTTCATAGATAGGTTATTTTCAAATCGCCCTTCAGGAATTCGGTCAAAGTTGTATTAATTCAAATCAGTAAGTCTGAGTAAAGATCGTACTAAACAACACAACTTCTAACAGTCTACCACCACCTCTAGTAAAAATCGAACGCACAATCGGCAATCGCGCAACGACCGACTTGTAACAAAAAACATCTACTTTTTTCGGCAAGGGTAGTAAATCCAACATAAATCAGACTTTTGGGCTCTCCGAAATTTACAGTGGGCTTATCAAATATTCTCCTACAACAATTTGCTGGGATATTCCTACATGTCGAAAAAAAACAATTTTAATAAAGCGTTGCACACCGGTATCAGATGCAAAATGCCCAGATTCAACCTTCAATTTAACTAGACTCTTCCCTTTCTCCCCAACCCATGAAGTCCAAATTCACTGCAAATCTTATACGAGCGATACCCATAACGTAGGCATTCCTTTACGTAACCTGAACATTCTCCAGGCTACAAACTGCAAATTCAGTCAGTGGGCCGATAGTAATGATATATAACGAACCAAAAAAAAAGAGAAAAAACTAAACCGAAATTTGCAGTTTCTTACCTTGACAGCTGGTGCTTCATGAAACTGACGTCTCGAAACTGATTTCTTTTAATGTACTCTCTTTTATATACAAGATACTATTTCTTTATATACTATTTCTTTCGAAAGGTTTTTTTTTTAAAGGAAACACCGTGCATTTGTCTTCAAAATATCTATAATGCTTTTATAAGAGCCTCTCCCAGTGCAGCTTTCCTTGGTGTCACTTTCGGAAACAAACTTTAAACTTTACAAGTCAATGCAATAAATCTGCCATTCCGTTGCTGAATGGGCACAACTGCAATATCTCTATTGCCTCTCTGATAACTCCGATGTTCCGTCCGATATCCTCGTCAAGATTGCAAAAAAAAAAAAAAAAAAAAAAGATCCGTCCCGTCCTTTACTATAAAAGAATTTCTTTCACCACTATAGCTGACGCCAATGATTAAGTTCTGAATAGAATTCGTACAAATTGCAACCCATATCGGCTGGCTCGTAAAATCCCTGGTTACATTGGTAGGTCTCATACCCACAATCCTGACAACGCAATATACGCTTTTTGCATTTCTTCAGAGACGTTAACATTTGAAACTTGACAAGGATAACAACTCGGTTGTAGGTAGTAGATCTGAACGCCAACTACTAAAATACCAAGCCACTACAATGCATTTTCAAAACATCTTAATTATGCAGAAACTCCTCTCCCCTTAATCCGCATTCCCTTCTCGTCTCACTTCTATTATCTTACAAGTGAATAGTTACAGCTTCTTTTAAGAATGCAGTGTGATTGTAGACAATCCTCATTTGAAGGGCTAATCCATTGCTGTCAATGGATAGTTTTGCCTTAAAAAAAAGAAGGAAAAAAATGTCATACGTAACTCATCCACACTCCCTTGCTGGACCTTTCGTGAGGGTGATCAGGGGTGAACTTCATGATTGTACATATGTACCTAACTATATGTCCCCTGTTTTTAAAGTCCATCTGCTACGCATCTAGAAAAGAGCTTGCTTTATTCAAAATTTTCAGAGTGTAACTCGGAACAAAAATTCGTTCAAATTGTGCTAACATCTTTTACCGTTTTTGACATACCCTTTTTCAAAGTTTGATAAAAAAAATGATGATAACGTGAGGTAGTTCTCAGCGTCACTTTTTCTTTACAGTGAACATTTTCATATTTTACAAAGGTTTCGTAATTTGCAAGTGATATAAATACCATGTAAAGACGAAAACACATGCTACCATGACAAAACAAAAGACACTGAAAGAATATCCTTGAAATAAGGGACAACATCAGACATACGAAGGAGAGTCCTTCTCCTGACGTCATATATTTGCATACTTAGCCAATGCTGGTTTACGATGCAGTTATAAGACAGGAATTCTGTGTCTGTAAAATCGTGCAATATTCTGCAGATTTTATGACATTTGTGGCTATTTTGTAAAGTTCTTAATGACTAATACAGACAGTATATTCCAAAATGTATTTTTCGCATCTCACAACATTTGTTTCTTTTTTAAGTAGAACCGAGCACTTACAAACAACTAGTTCAGTCGGTTCAAATTGATCACCATCTCAGATTTAACATCAGCTTTATTCCAGGCTGTCCAATATCAGAATCAATGCCAGCAGAAACTCATTAATTAGCACGTCTCATAAGAATGGCTTGAGGAATTTCTCATTTCAAAAAAGTCTTACGAGAATGCCATGAGTGAAAATTTATTGGCGAGAATCTCGCGAGGATTTCTCATACGGGTATATATTTTCACTAGACTGTTACAAACGATCTTGCCACGGGAGGGGGGGGGGGGGTAGATTTGTTTGGAGAAGCGGATAAAAACCTATAAAGTGCACCACCGCCACCACCAGATAGCGCGTGGCATGCGTAAATGCTTTTTGTTAAAGTACAGTTCAGAACGCCGGAAGACGCATTGAGGTTAAATTTAAGGCATCCTAATTTCGACATGTTTTGTGTTGCAATTTTAATTTTCGGTGATATGATTCTTTCATTCTTTCTTTTTATCGATAAACAGATACCCTCCTGCGATGACTATTAAAGTAGAATACTCTGAATGCATGGTTAAAAAATGGAAAGTTCCAAGGTTATTCGGCGAATGAGGAGAAATTACTCAGATATTTCGGGTAACCAGGGTTAGATGCAATATGGTGCAGTATTTTGTATCGTTTGAAGTTGTGTGTTTTCCCTAGAAATCCTAGTTTCCCTTAATCTAACACTAATACTTTACTTCGTGCTGAACAATTTTTGACCTTTGCTACAATTTTTAATGTTACCATAACAAAGCGGAGTTTCTATTCTACCTATAACTATTGTAAATGACTACGTATATGTATGAAGCATAATTTTAACAGAAGATAACGTGAAATGGATGACCGGTGGTCTATATGGCAGAGGTCTATGGGACAGGGTACCAGCGTTCCCTCTGAGGAATTTTTAACTATCAGGTAACCTTAGACGGAATCAGGTGAAATAGTTTGCATGTCTGAAATCAGAAATGTGCCTGACTGATGTCTGAGAGACAATGCAATATAATCTCTGAGATACTCAATGACAAATTAACTAGAGAACCATCCATGCTGAACCTTTCAAAACTGATCGATGTCAGCTTTAAATGCCTGTGTCTCATACAACATACAATGGTGAAGCTGACTAGCGTGCACATTATACTTGGGCATCCAACACACACATGAAACCGTAAAAGAAGTCAAAAGCAGTATCAAGCGAAAGATATGCTGAAAACAACAGTAAAGAAACGTCTCATTAACCGGCCGAGTCCACCTTAAAGCCTGCCAGAGACACAGTAGCCACGGTCAGGTCTGCGCATGCATTCACTGTAGCCCGCGGTACAATTAGGCAGAGAGGGGGTGGGTCCTCTCCTGAGCGAAAATGGCTCACTATCAGAAGTTCCAAGGTCCAGGTTTTTTTCGGGGTCGATGCAATGTTTTGGTTTAGATTATGTAATGGCAATGTAGGCCTACATATTGTTCCCATTTGACAATTATGTTTTCATGTTAGAAACTTGAAAAAAATATGAAAAATAAAAGATCAATACTATTTATATCGTGAATAATGTTTTACGTAGATTGTCTTGTTTAGTCTTGACTTTCTTGACTTTTTCTAGTAAAGGGGCTCACCGTCTTATACAAAGAAATGTCATGTAAAGTATCTGTGCATATTACGCTACAGTACAAAACACAATTATAACATTGGCGTATTCGATAAACAGTAGGTTAGGCTTAGTGATTACAGTTAGGGGCAGGGTGAAAGAGCATCACTCTATGGGTTATTTGCGCATTAGTCTCCTATTTAGCTGTGCAGGACCAGGTTCTGCTAAAATTATTGTTTGACATAACAATAACGTTCTCGTAATTGGAAGGGGTGTTCAAAGACATTACCCACAGGGGCCAGTTCTGCTAAAGTTGTTTTGGCTAAATTTATAGGGTGCTGTCTATTGACCCGGATGCCAACTCTATTTATTTTTTACCTAAAAAATCATACAATTTCACCAGTTTACTATAAGAGTGATATACTGTATGTTCATGTGTTCATAGGAACGGCCTTGCAAGATTTTGCGTGTAATGCTCAATTAGCCTCTCAAGATATAGGTGGAAATCCAAATTTTGAGGCAAAATTGGCTTTCTCATATATTAGCACTGAGTTTTCACTGGATTTACCGTTACTTTAATATTATGTTGAAGAATGTGTTCTCAGGTAAGACCTTACAAAGCTTTAGATTAATTGGTCTGATAGTTCTCAAGATATGCTGGAAATAAAAATGTTGGGGCAAAATTAGCTTTTTTCTTTCTAAAACATCAGAAATTTTACACTCTTTACTAGAGAAGTGTTACACCTTGATTCTCAGATAAGTCCTTGCAAAATTTTGCAGTAAATGCTCAACTACTTCTCAAGATATACGAAATTTGGGACAAATTTTTTTCCCCTAAAAAATCAGTAAATTTTACTGGATTTATCATAACACTAATGAATTGTTGAAGCAATTTGGTCTCAGGTATGTTCTTACAAAGCTGTAATTTAATTGGTAATAAAGTTGTCAAGATATTGCATGGAAATACCAATTTTGGGACAAAATTGACTTTTCCCCTCAAAAATCAGCAAATTTGAATCGTTTTACGATACAACTAAATCATCTTGGATATATTGGCACCATGCATAACCTTACCAAGTTTAAACTTAATCGCTTATATACTTTTCAATGTATTCTGGAAAAACCACAATTTGGACAGGTCCGGACACTCACACACAGCTTTGTTTTCCAATTCCGAGGACCTCATTGTGCTTTCTTTTGTTTTTTCTTCCTCAACCTTAACCTTAACAATAGAATGTCTATTGTTAATCTTGAAAGGACCGGAGAAATCTATCGAATTTTCTACATTAATATTATGTTGCACAATGTTTTCTCAGGTAAGTCCTTATAAAGCTATAAGTTGATTGGTCTAATAGTTCTCAAGGTATGATGGAAATACAAATTTTGGGCAAAACAGGCTTCTTTTTTTTTTCAAAAAATCAGAAAATTTCACTGGATTTACCATTACAGTAATCACATGTTGAACAATGTGTTTCAGGTAAGTCCTTACAAAAATTTAAGTTAATTGATCTAATAGTTCTCAAGATATGCTGTATTCTGGAAAAAAAACCACAATTTGGACAGGTCCGGACACTCACACACAGCATTGTTTTCTAATTCCGAGGACCTCATTGTGCTTTCTTTTGTTTTTTCTTCCTCAACCTTAACCTTAACAATAGAATGTCTATTGTTAATCTTGAAAGGACCGGAGAAATCTATCGAATTTTCTACAGAAGACCTACAGTTTATTGTTTCGGTCCTCGATCCCACCCGAAAACAAGGGCACCCACACACACACACACGCACACACTTTGGCACGAACACGTTTTCATTTATACCACCCAACAGGACCCTCCTGTACCCATGGTCACTCTATCATGGGGTACACCTGGGGTGTCGCTACTCATCCACTCCATGCGTTTCCATGGCAACCGTTCTCCCATGGGTGCACAGTACAATATATAGCTCCACTAGCCAAGTGACTAAAATATCTCATCTAGCCCCTATAGGGCGATGAGATAACAAGAGGGCAATCCACAGAGTTGCGTATCTCATCGCCAACATGCATTGATTTCGATACAGGGCCTGCACATGAGAATTTGTAATAGTTTATTGCAACCACATGTCACCAAGTGCCTATCCTGGCACTGATATTCTTCGAACATAAAATGGTGGTAAGCGGAACCGAACATAAAATGGAAATAATGATATCTACTGTAAGGTAGCAAGCTAAAGCCTGATGTCACTACGTAGGCTAAAGTAACAATATCTCAAAAGTATCTGTGCATATTAAGCTACATAACGCAGTAATAACATTGGGTTATAACATATAGGTTAGGCTTAGTGGTTACAGTTAGGGGCAGGATATAAGAGCATCCCTACATGAGTTATATGCACATTAGTCTCCTATTTACCTATTTAACTGTGCAGGACCTGGTTCTGCTACAATTATTGTTGGACTTAAAAAAAAACTTTCTCATAATTTACAGGAATTTTCAAAGAGATTACCCACAGGGGCCAGTTCTGCTAAAGTTGTTTTGGCTAAAGTTAAAAGGCCGTGTCTGTTGAACCGGATACCGGCTCTATTTTTTACCAAACAATCATACAATTTCACCAGTTTATTACTACAAGAGTGATATACTGTATCTTCATTACTGTGTTCATAGGAACAGCCTTGCAAAAATTGAAAATTTTGTGTATAGTGTTCCATTAGCTCTCAAGATATGCTGGAAATACAAATCTTGAAGGCAAAATTTGCTGTCTCAAATATCAGCACTGAGATTTCACTGGATTTACCATTACATTAATATTATGTTGCACAATGTGTTCTCAGGTAAGTCCTTACAAAGCTATAAGTTGATTGGTCTAATAGTTCACAAGGTATGATGGAAATACAAATTTGGGGCAAAACTGGCTTTTTTTTTCAAAAAATCAGAACATTTCACTGGATTTACCATTACAGTAATCACATGTTGAACTATGTGTTTCAGGTAAGTCCTCACAAAATTTTAAGTTAATTGATCTAATAGTCCTCAAGATATGCTGGAAATACAAATTTTAAAGCAAAATTGGCTTTTTTTTCTCAGAAATCAGCCAAATTCACTGGATTCACCATTACAGTAATAAAATGTTGAACAATGTGTTTTCAGGTTAGTCCTTTCAAAACTTTAAGTTAATTGATCTAATAGTTCTCAAGATATGCTGGAAATACAAATTTTGGGGCAAAATTGTTTTTTTTTTTTATAAACAAAACAGCACATTTCACTCTCTTTACTACAGAAGTGATATACCTTGAATATTACATTCTCAAGGAAGTCCTTGCAAACGTTTGCATTAAATGCTCCAATACACCTCAAGATATGCTGGAAATACAAATTTGGGGGCAAAATTGGCATTTTTTCCTCAAAAATCAGCAAATTTCCCTGAATTTACCATTAGAGTAATATTACGTTGAACAATGTGTTCTCAGCTAGTTACTTACAAAACTTTAGGTTAATTGGTTTAATAGGTCTTAAAGATATGCTGGAAATACAAATTATGGGGCAAAATTGGGTTTTTTTTCTCAAATATCAGCAATTTCACTCTCTTTACTACAAAAGTGATATAACTTGAAAGTTTTCATACTCATTAAATACTCAAATACTATCTCAAGATATGTTGGAAATAGGCAATTCAGAGGCAAAATCGACTTTTTTTCTCAAAAAATCAGCAAATTTGACTTGATTTATCATACAACTAATACACATTGCACATATTGGCATCATACACAACCTTACCAAGTTTCAACTTAATCACTCATATGCTTTGCAGACTATTCTGAAAAAAAAAAAAAAACACAATTTGGACAGGCCCGGACGCACACACACACACGCAAGCACGCACAGACACACTCACAGCCAACTTTGTTTTCCATTCATTGCGAGAACCTCATTGTGCTTTCTTTCTTTTTTTTTTCACACACACACAGACCGGTAGAGCAAAGAGTTTATAACTTACCATATTGCAGACCGGTATAGCCCCACCTTAAAAGAAAAGTGAAAAAGAAGGTAATAAGAATCCAAGTAAGGAGAGATTGGGAGGTCCATCTGGATAAGAAGGCAACTTTTCTTACATGGCCCTAAGTAATCCATGAAAGTCAAAAAGCAATCTCTTCACATTATTTATTATTTATCTGCCATTTTCCAGCCAGGTAGTTGAAAAGTTTAAAATATTTAAAGTTTAACATATGCTGATCGGATAAGATTTTCAAACCCAATTAGCTGAATACGTCTTATTAGAGCTCTCTCTAAAATTTGGTTGATATATCCAATTTTTAAGTTTGCATCCAAGTTACTTCTATTCACTCTTCAAAAAACAAGATACATATGTGTATAAGGAATAACACATAGAGCGTGTCTCAAGTAAATGATTAAAAGACCACGTGACTGTAACTGACCGACATACCCCCCCCCCCCCATCGACCATCCGCAACACTTGTTTTAATCCTGATTCACTGACCAATACTTTAAGTAAAGATGACCAGATTTCCATTCCAATGATATATTTAAAGTCGAGTGTTGGGCGGAAATGGGAAAAGATGGCGGTATGGTCCTTCCCAAAACATTGAATTTACAGGATTCTAGATTAAGAGCGGATGGAATCTAACAGTTTAATCGGTCGACGCCACTTTTCTGTCAAACAAGCAAAGGTAGATTTCGGCAAAAATTTGAGTGAATAACTTCAACATTTCGTATCCCAGCTCAGGAAAGCCCTGTGAAAATGTGAGTTGGGGCATTTGAATTCATTTTTTGTTAAGCTCTGTGACATATAATTTTGGAATCTCTGAGTTTAGGTACATTTTTAGCAATGACAAATAAACTCCTTCGTATTGTCTCACGTATTCAACTAACATCTGATAGAGGGTTGCACTCAGATTCCCCGATTAGCACCCGGGTGGAGAGACGCTGCAAGTTGAGATTAATACTCTGCTCAACGGCACCTCAGCGTGGTTTCAAATCCCTGACAAGGGGATTAAGAGTCTGATACCGCGTAACCACTGTGGGTTACACGTCTCAACCTTTTCCTACACTCACAGAATTACTTACCTAAATTATGTAAAATTAGAACTCCATAAATTTTACATATAATTAATGTAAGCAGTATATGTGAATTCTACATAATTTTGGTAAATTTTACAACATTTTAGTAAAATTGTTATATACATAATGTAAGACTTATATTAACTGTGTGTAAAATTTTACCTAAAAGTTACGGAGTTCTTATTTTACCGTTACTTTTTGTGAGTGTAATACTAACTTGAGATGCTACTAATGACTCATTTTGTTTCAAAATCTGACTGAAGTTGTTTACAACCGTAAACATTGAGCTTTCGCAGATATTATCTGCTATACTTGGGGACATCGGCCCTTTACTTCTAAAATCTTACCAGTCAAAGCATCCATTGGGATTGGAAAGCGAGGGGACAACTTGCGGATAAATCACGATAATGTTGTTTAACTCGGCAACCTCGTTGTAGCCCGTATGTAAAGCGTATTCGTTGCCTAGGAAAGACCTGTTGTATTGAAAAATAGATTCAAAACTAAAAGTGGTACTTTATTCTATTGGACAATTACCAGTGGACTTATACCTGTTAGTTACAAATAATAAATCTTGCAATATGTCCCTACGTCATATTGTGAGGAGACATTTGCATGACAAAACCGTTGTAAGTAAATAATGATTTCCGTTGAAACAGAATGGACTTGGTCATAGATACTTATGAGAAAAAAATAAATGATAATTAAACATGTGACACATTGATACAACACCTACGTGATAACGTACAAGGTCAAAGTTTCTAAAGATATCATCATTGGATAACTTGTTTATGAACTTTTCTGCAGCTGACTCTTATAGTCGTAACAGTGCATAACGTACACAATGATACACATGAGATAAATGGCTATAGGCCTACTCATATAATTAACGTAAGGATATTTACAGTTTTGATGACACACACATAACAGTTATTTCTAAAAAAAAAAGAAAAACAGATGACTTTCACTGTAGAATTGTGATATCTAGTTGACAAGACTTGATTGGCTGTGAAGTGGTAGAAATTCCAATGGCGCTGTTGGGTGTGAAATCTACTAAATCGTCCAAGTAAACACCGCACATCCTTGATTTACAAATATGGAGAAAAATACATAAACTTGAAACGAGACAGAGGCTACGTATAATAAACAAAAC
Source organism: Stichopus chloronotus (assembly GCA_021234535.1). Lineage (NCBI taxonomy): Eukaryota > Metazoa > Echinodermata > Holothuroidea > Aspidochirotida > Stichopodidae > Stichopus > Stichopus chloronotus. The sequence goes on from CM037842.1 coordinate 10,449,707, forward strand.
TGTTTCTAATTTGGGCCTGAAATGTCCAACCACCTCGTGCTGCCACAAAAAGACAGAAATGTAACGCATCAAAAATACACCGAATAAATCTTCAAAATGTTTGATCTTACCTTCCTTGTTTGCAACCATGAAGGCTGACGTGTACTCGGCAATCTGAATATCAAAGAATTACCAAAGAATAATAATAATAATAATAATAATAATAATAATAATAATATCACACATTGTGAAGTTAAAGTATATGGATTAAAGGCAACGGGTCGTCTCATTATTGTTCATGAGTAGAGCGTCTCAAAATTCATTACGTCACTTCCGCATATTTTTTTTTTTGCAGTATTGTTGACTGCATGGAAATCTTCTCCCCGACTGTCGGTCACAGTGGACCTTTACACGCAAGTGATCTACACACAGTACGTGGAATTACACAGTGCAAACTTTAAGGCGTCCACGTGATTAATGAGATGACTGGTTGTCTTTAACAGTTTAGTACATAACAAGGCTTCCCACATGTCCGTATTGGCCACTCCTGTGTAATATTTTAATACCAGTGTTGTGGACGAACTTACCGTATTTGTTACATCTAAATAAGGGATTCCGAGTATTGTGGATCGCTGGGGTGAGGGAGGAAGTCGGCGTACGCTGCTGGGAAGATGTCATGGGACTGGCAAAAAAACCCCGAGCGTAATGTTAACGAACAGATCTCACAAGGAAACGTGAGGAAAGTATTCAGAAAGCAAAAAGAGAGGATGATTTGTTTGTTATAGAAATTAAAAGCAGGCAAAGGTAATACAACGGTATAACGTGTCACAACTTAGATGTGCTGTTAATACTGTCTTTATCACAGGACCAGAACTAGCTATATACTCTTACTGTTTTAAAAAAAGCCATAAAAACCACCGTAGTCTGTTCATCTGCAAATCTCTAACATTTCCAGGAGAATGCCTGGGCATAAGAGTGCCGTTGTGGATATTTGTGAAACTGAACCACTTCCTTATCTCACTCGTTTGAAAATCATTTTTCTTTTATTATTGCCATTCCATGACAAGGTATTTTGAATAACCACAGTTTACCCTAGTGCCACGGTTCAAGTTCAGTGGAAATTTAAATTACCGTTTTATTATGCACCAACTATCGTTGCAAACTGACAAAGTGTTTTCCACACATTCCAATGGTGCGCTTCCCCCATTCTTAATGTTGACTTTCACAGCGATGATATATTAAAAACTGGACAAAAACGATCAAGCAGAACTGTGCCTGGCCTGTAAACCTTTTGCCGTCGAGTTTTTGGTCCAATTGGTCGGAGTGAGGTCGGGCAGTTATCAGATGTAAATCAAACCAACGTTATTCTAATGAACATCCTTTTCGCAACTGCAAAACGACGTCAGATGGAAGAAAAAAATATATGTACTGTAGTCTTCTTGCCAACGGCCAAAAGACTTCCAATGAAAATTGAGCATTTCACTGAGCAAATCGACGTCGAACCGACGGCAAAATGTTTATAGGGTGGATGTGTCTTAACGATAACATGCAGCTAAATAAGGAATTTAGTGGAAGTCCAACACTGTCAGTACCGGCATCCTTCAGATTCATGTGTCCAATGATTTTACTCCACTTATTTCAAATTCCTGAAGCGCGCCAATAGCTATAAAAACAGAGCATCAATGTGATATCTAGAGATTATAGGCTGACCCCTCACTGTACGTAGGAATGAAAAAAAGATGGAATTTGGAAATCTGAAGTGCGTAATATACGTCCGACCCATTAATCTAACTCAGTAGGAATTTCTAAAATTTCCAGTAACTAATGTCCTCACCAGGACATTCTGTTTGTAATAGATCATCTTTGGGGAATTCTAGGCTTCTTTTGAACCGTTACTTACTGCTTGACTGACTGCTACATCCGGAAGGAACGTACATGAAGCCTACGTCATCCAGACTCCCTGTTTTGAAGGATGAAGGCTGAAATTCTGTCTGATCAAATTCCAAAAACTGAAAATAAAAAAAGAATGAACTTTCTTCTTCAAAATCTACATTCTATATTTGGAATTGTTGAAATGTTTTATTTTCATCCTCAAAAGGGATAAACAGCAAACAATACAAAGAAAAATCAAAACATGACCTCATAGTCATTATACGTGTTGTTTGGTAAACATGAATGAATGTTCAAAGACCCAAATAATTTGATCGGCTGAAGTTGCTCTTTTTGATCGGGGAAGTTGTTCTTTCTTCATAAATGTATTTTAAATTGATGGTGATTTTTCCACCTTTGATTCGTCAGTCTAATATCTGGTACATAATCCACTCATACCCTAACGCAGGTTATACGACACGCTTTGTATACCCTACAATGGTTGTGTCATGTAAAGATGGACATCTAACCGGGTTACGCTGTGGAAAACCCTATAATGTAATGCCAGAAATCAACCATGTAAGTGACGGGGGACACCACTTTGAGTTTCGGTCCAGTCGGTCCAGTTGGAAAAAATGCACCCACGTCGCCATTGGGTATGGTATAGCTAAGACCCGGTTTGAAATGTCTGACTCACAAGTAAAACTACACTAATAGGTCGGGAGGACCCTTATATTAAATCTGCAACTTAATTGGTTGATCAAAAGAAATGAAAATATATATGATATTTCTCTGTGAAGATCTCATTTATTCGGAATAACGATACATACGTATTTACGTACTTACTTTTGAATGTTAAGTCATCGTGTTTTCTTTTTTGTTTTGTTTCCGAAGTTAAACGGTACAATTCACATTTTAAAGTAAAAAAATGCAAATATTGTTACAGAAGTACAAATTTACAAAGCCTTACTGCCTATTTTTTTCATTTTCCTAAAGTGGATCATTTAAAAAAAATATGATGTGGATTGTTGCACAGTGTCAGTATTTCTTTTGCTAGGAACTCATATGTCCTCTCATTAATAAAAGCAGACATATAAAATGCTCAATTGTCCTTGAAAGTAAGCCAAAGTACAGAAAGGATTCTGTAAGGCTGTTCCTCTCTTGACGTCACAAATTAGTTGGCTCTCTTTATCTACGATGCAGTCGTAATACAGAACTTTGAATGCATAATGGTCAACGAGTTTTGATGTTCAATTCGGTCAAAACTCCAAAATGCACTGTTCCTGTAATGTTGCTACATTTAGCGATTACGGGTCAAATTAATTTTCATTAATCCATATTTTAATTACAGAAGGATACGAGCTGTGAAGTCTGGTGAACAATTTATACTGGAGCAACAAATCAGAGTACGTTTATCTGTGACAAACTTGTTTCTTGACAGGAGGGCCTCCGTGCTTCCTTATTTTGAATTCTCTATCAATTTCTGTGCTCACAAGTATTAATTTAAAGGAAAAAAAATGTCTTTTCTGTGAAACAAAACGACATATTTCCCTTTTAATAGGACCGGCTGGACTTTTCTTTTAAGCTAAGCAAAGTGCTGGCCTTTGCAATGACACGACCAGTGATACACCTTTGGTGTTCAAACTCACTCTGAGAGCAATTAGAAGGAGAAGCAAAGAGAATTAGTGGAAGCTTATATGTTTTTAAGCGAAGTATAATGACAACCAAAAAGAATGATTCAATATATTTTTACCCCAAAATCCAAACAGTCATATGTACATTGTGATGTATTGTTTATTGCAAGTACTTACCTCGCCTGCTGCCACTGTATATGCATCAGGTTCCTGGTGAAAACAACATAAAAGTTACATGGCGGAATAAAGGCCTACGATTTGAAGTTTATTGTTCATCGAATGATGAATTTTACACAGTTATAACAGCAGCAGAAGAGAATGTGAGACTATAAAGTAGTGATTACTTTATGATCCATGTATTTAATTAATTAACATTAACATAGTACTTCGGGGATATATCTGTTTCAATGGCTATAGACAACTTCATCAACGAAAGCCTACGTTTCAAATAGGCCGTATTCTTTTCCAGTATACGTTGTGGAAATTGACAGGTTACGGGTTTATACGAGCAATCAAAAGGAACCCTCTCTAGGGAAACCTGATTACGACCAAAAAAAAAAACAAAAAACATTGTCCTCATTCAGCATTATGCCAGTGTAGTAATGACAGTACATCTGGAATTGAAGCTACAGTCGGATGATTGAATGTAGTGAAAGAAAATTAAAAGTTATGCAGCCTTGATGCCGTACTTACCACGGTTATACACCACAAATGTCCGTCTTACCCCCCCCCCCCCCCACCCAATCCATCTCCCTTTCCTCCCTAAAGTATAAAATTATTGGAATTGATTGTGACGAGTTTTAAATACAAACTCACAGCTAGGCCAGGTCCGTAGATGTGATCTAGGATTTCGTAGGCTTGGTTGTAGTCACAGTCACTGATGTAAGGTGATCGAGACACCGCGGAACATGCGTTGCCATAGTTAGTAGTGACCTTCGAAGGCAAAATGAGGATGTGACAATGATACAAAATGAACAGGATATTCCAAAGAGGTGAAAGGGAAATACACAATATATGGAGGAATGAAAAGAAGAAGAGGAAAAAAAATAAAATAAAATGACACGATTGAAAAAAACAAAGTACGGTCCTATCAGAATAGCTGTAGTGGATGGCTTGCAATGTTATTGTTAAGTGATGACCTGCTTGGTTATACTATTAGGCTCTCCCTTGCTTTTCCGTCTATGGAATTAAGAATTGTTGAGAAGAGTAAGACAAGCGGAGAGCAAGTTGCGGTAGAGAATGATTGTCTTGTCTTCGATGTTGATAGCTAAACCTCATTGACCGCCAAAAAAATTTCCTGAGCCTGAGCTGCTCTCTTGATTTGTCTGTCATATATTCTGTGCTCTTGATTTCTCTTGATTTGTCTATTATATATATATATATATATATATATATATATATATATATATATATATATATATATATATATATATATATATATATATATATATATATATATATATATATATATATATATACTTAAAAGTAAACAATGGTACATTTGTAACATGCTTCACTGCGTAGCCGGGTAAACTACTTTATCTAATACTCACAAACGCGTGGCCAGACGGTATGTCATTCTTCATTTTGATATTATTAGGATCAACGAAAGCGCGGTAATACTCCTCTAATTTATCCACAACCCCTAAAATGAAAGAGAATGAAAGAGAAAAAAATACACAAGCTTGCTGTGTGTATTAAGACTTGCAAAGCATGGGGTTTCATAAAAATGTTACATAACTCAAAACACACCTGAAACACAAAAGTGTCCTATTTTAGGATAGTCCTCTGACGGTTATAGGACAAACGTAAAAATTTGAATAGGCCAATAGAGTTGTTTCATGAAAACTCCAAACTTTCCTCAACCTGCCATGTTCCTTCCACATAGTAATGATAAATGGTCAAAGTGAGTGGGTCATATACAAGTGGGCACCAATTTAGAGTAAGCAATGTTTTAACAATTTTGATAAAAAAAAATGTTCTTGACCGAATACGCTCTAACATTTGTATCATTGGATTTTGTCGATGTAGGCCTATACTTGACTTCGACTAGCTTCATAAATTTATCACTCTGGTAGTTACTCTTATAAAGAGCAAGCCTGATATTTATATATTAGCTAAAGCAATGTCTTATGCGATTAATTACACTCAGCCGTTTTGAACAAATTATTTTAATTATGTGTCAATACCCACAACTAAGACTTAATTGAACTGCTGCCCTCTAAATTTCGCCGAAGGTGAACAAGGTGGCGTGGGGGTGCGAAGATGGTTGTGGGTGGAAGATGAGGGTGAGTGCTGGTTTCAATGAAGAATAGGGGAGGGGAAGGGTTGGAGGGTTACCCTACCTGGTACGACAGTTTCATCGAGACTGCCGGTGTACAGGTAGACTTTATCGTTGGCCATGTTCCTGGTGTCATCAATAGTTCTGGTAAATGTATAAGTCCAATCGGTCACCACCTCCAGATAATTGGGTTTGATGTTCTCTGGTGACACCATGCAGCTGGTTAAAGCGATTCCTAGATTAGCCCAAGCGCAGTAGAAAGGACCTTAAACGGCAGTGGATGGAAAAGAGGGGACACTTATTGAACGATTGCCAAATAGATATAAATGGTTCCATATGCACTCATATCAATTACTCTCAGTTTCCTTTCTTCCAGTATAAATACTATAAAATGAATAAAAAAAAAAAATATGATCGAAAAGCGAGTGCATTGACCACCAATCCGTAAATGGAATGAAAGGATGAACACAACACAATATGATTACATATATCAAAAATCTTCAAAAAATATCATGCTTGAAACTCATCCAAAAGGTCATAACATGGGACCTAAAACTACATTCTGAGTAAAAAAGGCAGCGGGATAAACAAACGAAATTTTTGTATAACTTTCACAACATGATTCTAAAGCTTTAAGTGCCCGCAGTATTGGTTAACTCGGAATTTGCCTTATTACACAAGTGAAGTTAGCCTCCTCCATATGACGTCAGCCTCCATATGTAAGGAATGGTCTTTGGAGTTATGGATATCTATGGTTGAGCCCAACAAATTCACGCCTGGCAGCAAGATTTACCTGACTATCATGCAAGTCGTAAAATATGTGAACATAGTATTTCAGAAAATCTTCTCTTTAATGTGAATGAGATGGCATCGTACCGAAACCGCTCAAACAGTAAAATACTACAGGTACAAAATTCTTTTACATCCCCTCCCCCCCCCCCCCCGCATGCGGAAAATGACGAGGAAAAGACCCTCATAGTGAGCAAATTTTAAATGTAATAGACATATGATAAAATCTTTAAAAAGTATGGTTAGTAAATTTTAAGTTATAGTGGATGTAGACTCCCATGTATGTTGTGTACCGAAACACACCTGACACCTGGCCCATGAATCACCAATTTATTCTCTTTTGTGTCATTTTAGTCTTTACGTCTTTTTTTTTTACTTTTCTTTGAATTTAGAAGTAAGTTCTTTGCAACGAAAATGTTGACAATTTTCGTGATGAAGTCTTTCTTGTCGAATTTGACATTTTTAATTTTCAGTAAGTTTAGAAATATCGCGAGGATACAGCGATGCTATTAGTATATTTAACTACGAAACGGTTTTGAATTAGAATTCCCTCAGTATAGATAGTCAATAAATAGTGTCTTATATGGAACGCTAACTTTTACCCTGGTGATGGCGCTATGACCCAGCTACATCGGTCACAGGGACCATCGTCTGCCGTTCCTTGCACGGCTGAGTTGTGTGTTTGTGCCGATGATCGATGTATACAACTTTGGCCGATTCGAAGTACTGAAAAGTGTAACAGGAATGACTATTACTGACAATGTGGAACATTACAAAATTAATGATCTTGTTAAACCCCTCATCCCGCAGCATACTGGCAGTGGTAACATTGGGGCCATTAACATTGGGGCCATAGACCCAAGACATTCTGGTCACCTAGCTGTTTGCTCTCGCAAACAGTAGTTCAGGGAACGACAACAGCCAACAGTTACCTTCCACATAACACTAACTGAATGTGAAAACTGTACGTATAGCCACAAAATCAAATACGGACTTACCTCCTGCCACGACACCTACTCCCATAAACATTTCAGAATAAGCTACGTGGACCTGGACCGCCATGAAGCCACCAGCTGACAAACCACTGACAGACACTTGGCTGCTGTCTCCACCGTAGTTTTCTAGATGAATTGTAGAACATGAATATTTATGAGACTAACAAATTTAAATCACAATGTTTTGGACAAATTACATATTTGTATGGCTAACCAAAGGGATGGCGATGCATTTCCTTACCCTAACGTGACCCTAATGTGACATTAATATATGAACTGGCCTACTAGAACTTTTGAGGTTCTCTCTGGCTAATTCTTACGTTGGGGATAACTTTATCCCTCAGTAAGCCCGTTCTAAGAATTGTATCCCGAAATGGTTGTAGTTATAAGGAAATCCACCTTCATCCTCTTCGTATAAAGCAATGCAATAGTGTTCCCCGCTGCCACTTAAAAGGCAAGCCTGTTGTACAACGTTCCGAACAATCCTGATACTTCAACTAATAGCTTTTCAAACAAGAACACACTATTCTGCATTAGTACAGAATGGTGTGAAGCTATACGAGTCGAAGAAAATACTATTTTTTTTTTATAAATATTCTTTTTACTCACCTGCAAGTCACCATGCTATTGCGAAATTATCTAAAATCGTGACGTCACACATGCGTCGCCACAGGTCACGTAGCATTGCCGGTGCATGTGCTACGTCATACCTTTCGAACATGACGACACGCTATATGACAGGGAAATTTGAAGTAACACTTCGAAAGAATTCATTATGAAAACAACATAATTATTGTCATGACCTGTTTGTGAATAGAATTATATTAAGTGCAGGTTAATACTGGAATATCCGCGACACGTGGCAGATCATCAAATTAGGATACATTCATAAACGCTTGGGATAAATTTCTCCAACGTGATTGGCTGTAAACCACTGCAACCCATTTTATAATGGGACTAGAAACTGGTCAAATTTTCAGTAAAGAGAACATTGCATCAACAGCTTAAGTAGCTGTAGTATATTCATTGTGTGCGTAACTTGTATCACAAATGCCACGGAAATGATTACTATGGTAACAAATACGTACTTTGAACCTTGTCGTTTGGGTCGTTAGTGCCGACCAAGTAAGTGAATGTTAACTAGGCTACACTCTAAGCTAGCATAATGGTTACCGTTTAGGCCTAGAAACGATGTCAGTAGGCTACTGTACAATGAGTCATAAGTTCACGCAACATCATGTTAATTAGAACGTTTCTTTCTTTAAATATTAGTATTTATTCATAAAATATTTGCTGTGAAAACAAATAATAATACATCATCTACGTTGCGTTAATTTTGCGATTGTTGCCAGCTTGTTTGCAGTGAGTGGCATAGGGGAACAGATTTCATGCTCATGTTTATTACAGTTGAAAAACAAAGTGGAGGAAAGGTTAAGGAGAATTAAAGTTGATCATCATTATTTCGTCCAAATAGCTTTAAGTAAATTGTTTTTTTTTTTTAACTAATGGATGGAGATAAGTTTGAAAGTGCTCGGTCATTAATCTAATTTGAGACGCAAGATGACGTCATGAAACTGCCTCGGTCCGCTCATCCTCCGTAATGACGTCATAATCCGTCTCAAATCAAATTAATGACATCGAACACTCACATTTGTATTTAAATACAGGTTTCAAAATAAACAGTGTAAAAAATGTCTGTAAATTTACAGAAAATAAAGCAAAGAAACAAATAAGAATTACAGAAATTGTCTGGAAACTAATAACCAGAAACTTTCTGTAGTCCTTTTGTATTTCTTTATTTTATTTTCTGTAAATTTACATTTTACAATTTACATTTTTAACAGTGCATTTGTTGTGAGACTGTTCAAAACCTTAACTAGCTGGAGTAAGAGTCTTGAGTTTGAGTCGGATGATTACGAATCCAGAGTCCCCAGTACGAGAAGGAGTACCTTAGTCTAAAATCAGTTACCATCAGTCAGGACACACCTTACCGAGGCCTATTTTATCATGGATAAAATCTATTCTCGAGATATGACTATAATGCAAGACAGAAATTTTGTGAGAATTATAGATGTTATCATCGTATCGTATATGAATATGAACTGATTTCCGCCTTATCCTCTGAAAATTTTCGTTTTGTATCAAAATCATATCTGGAGAAGACTTTGTAGTTTCTTTGAGGGTGTATTATCAAAGAGACTTGGACCCTGCTGGAACCTGGGACCCTCTTAAAATTCTATTTGTGGAGGGAACGAACTGTCCTAACCACCTGAGAGCTAATTACATAAAGTTTGACGTGTTTAATGTAAAGCGTAGCTTCATATCGCCCTCAATCCTAGCTGCCGTCACAGTTTCATTGATGAACATAATAAAGAGAAAATTAAGAAAACAAAAGAATACACACACACAAAAAGAAAAAGAAGGGTATCAGGGACATTTGTCGCGAATTCTAAACAGAGTTGTTATGTGAGTGACTCTCCACCTTACTTGAGGTCGGGTATGATTTTCGAGTCAGAGACTCCAGTACTATGAGCACTTAAGTTTTTAATATTCACCTACAAGTACAAAGATGTGAACCCCAACGCAAATTCGTAGTAATGTACTCTAGTCAGAGTAAATGTATACGAGTGATACATGTGTATGCACTGATCACAGTCCATTTGTGCTAGATCGGAATATGTAACTTCCGCATTATGTATCTATGTATGTCTATCTATGTATGTCTGTGATATCTACTCTACAATCTCATTATACAGTCCACTCACTTGTTACAACTCTTAACAATTCTTAAACCTTTACCAATTGAGAGTTCGGTCTCCTTTGATGTACATCTGCACACGTCAGTGTATCTGCAAGATACTATGATCATTATCCATCTGCCCCGATGTTACAGTGGAAACAGGTCTGGGAGAGTTGTCAGGGTCTGTCAAATGTTCCCCGTAGGCGGGAATGATACAGTTAAGGCCAGTTTTATGTCCATGCTAGGTTTGTATAGAGTTGTTTAAATTAACTCCAGTAAATTGACTAATTCGTGTTTTAAGGTAAGAAAAAATAACTTAATTTATTGACTAACAAGAGGGAGCTTAAAGTCCGCCTTAAAAATGAAAAAAAAAAAAGTGTAAAAAGAAGAAAACCAAATGGATAGAAGACGACTGGTGGGAAAGAAACGCCTAAGAGTGAAAAGAATTATGAAGCAACATAAGACAGGACAAATGGTTAAGGCTCACTGCACGAGGACAAGAAACAACGAACTACCCCGTAAAACTTAAATTATTTAGACCAATTGCCGGGGCGACGGTCGGTGTCCAATCTAGTGGACATCGACCCGCAATTTTCCCGCAACTTAGCACATATACGCGATGTTCATGGAATCTACGTACGGGAAACAACAGTAGCGACGGTGAGGGTGAGGGCATGGGATATCCCCACTACAGTTTCAAAAGGAAAGACAAATTTACCTGAATATGGAAAATTTTCAAATGAACTTTCCTGTAATCTGGGAGGTGCTTTAGGCCAAACATTTTCAGGAACGATGCCCCCTAACCGATCGTAGCGCTCCACTTAGATATGATTCCTACACTAGTACCCTCATCCCCACTTTCTGTAAGCTCAGCCTCCCTCCCCCCTCCCCCGCCCTCATTTCCCGCCAACAGGACTCAGATCGCAAAATTCTTGTAAATTATCTCAAGACATTACGTTTTCTCTGATCGCGCATTTGTCATATATGAGCAGCACATTGAGTAGGATAACGTCATTGGAACTTGTTACATCTCAATGGTGTCATAATAAATTACTGTCATGTTACAAGGCCAAACATGCTAAACATATTTTTATATCCCATGTAATATTTTGTCAAATAAATTTTACAACTGAAGCATTGCAACCACAATGCATTGGTGAATTCTGTGTAATGGCAAGATAATCCCACTGGGAATGAAAACTACCATCTGGTGCTTCCTATATACATCGTACTAATACCAAACTAATACTATTTGCATCGTAACATTAATGTTATGGTAATAAATAACACTGATATTTGCATTCATGGTTGTTCAAAATATCTGCATATTCGTTTCCAAAGATAACCCTTGTAACATTAACGGATACCCTGCCTTTGATTTACATATGTTGAATATTGATCACTCAAACTTACCGTAGCCTTGTTGAAGACACGTATTTACTAAATTTTTCAATTTTCTGTTGTAATATTTACACTACTAAATCCAACATGGAGGAAACACTCACAGCATGTTAGATTTGATGAACCCGTAGGTGACGTTGACGACCAACGGTTGATTTAGGTTAAATCACTATACCATATGTGGGGGATTGAAACCATTCAAGCAGACACAAAGTCATGATTATTAAATAACTTACTGAGTTTTTCTGGTGACCCTATCAGGCCTCCGGATGCTCGAGAGGTTACGAACACGAAGATGAGTGCCCAAATTCTGATCATCTTGTCTTTTAGCAACTGAGTCGACTGCGGGAGATGGTACTATCTACACCGACGTGTGTTTTCAGCTGTATACTACAGAGCGACTCGGATTCGTTTGAAGGAATGAAAGGACAGACGAGGATCGAGTAACTTAAGCACTTACTTGCTTTATTAAACAGCTACTGACAAAAAAAAAAAGATGTTTATGTAAAATCTGATAAAGATACGACTAAGCGTCAGGTGTGATGTGTCCCACAAATTATGTGTGTACTATTGGCTTTGAACCGACAACACACAGTGCACGCACGTTACAGGTGAATATCAGTTCCAGGTCCCGTAATCATCAAGTGGGACATCCTATATCTCCCCCCCCCCCCTCACCACCTACGCTTCCATCAACCATCGTGTGTTCTGTGGATAACGGAACAATAAGCAGAAGCTTGTACAGTATGTGGAAAACCCTAATAAAGTATACTTGTTTCGCGATGAAAACTAATAAAAACCCACGATGGTAATGCGATGGATCTGTTAAGACTTTTCGTTGTTGTATTGATGAACACTACATTATATATATACATATATATATACAAACATGCACCGACGATAAATTACTTTAAACCGCTTAGGACTGTTATACAATTGTTTGTTTGATCACAGGCTACACATTCACCAGTAGACTGAGGGGTTTGTCGTGTATCATTTATTAAAGATAAGACAGGAATATGTTTGTAGAAAGCAGACAAGAGTCTTCTCTTACCACAACATACGACTACAGTAGCTACTACATCAGTGATGAAGAACAAGAACCAGTTCAACAAACTTTGGTGACTTTGTTTTTCTCCTTGCAGTGACTGGAAGGCATCACTCAGATGGCACTGAGACCTGACTGTATGTGATAACATATAGAAACGTGAACGCCTATAACAGACATATAGGCATATAGGAAACTTACACGTCGACCAGATGATGTTGGAAAAGCAATGGCCGGATGAGCAAAGAACAGAACTGAGAGTTATGTGATCCATTCAGAAATACTGGTTGCCATTATCGCTATCGCCAGTGACAGCAGCTACATTAACTAAAGGGACAAGTACGTGGCACCAACTTCCAAAAGAAACACACCCACAAATATACACTACACTAAAAAAATCAATTATCGTTTTCAATTAGTCGGCACGGGGAGGAGGTAGGGGGGTAGGTCTCGTCAAAGACAGCACCCCATAAACTAATTCCTCACCGGTTTTTCTTGTATAAACCATTTAATGCAGTAAACCCTTCTAGCAAATGAGTATCTCGGCACCGCTTATCAGGCGATGTTCTATATAGAGACATTATAATTATTTTGTTATTCTTATCATTTTTTTTTCGGGGGGGGGGGGGGGGTTCACGTTTTACCATCTAGGTAGAGCGTCACCATCGGTTGACATTCGCACAAAGAATGTTTTTGCCATAAAAGCCCCATTCCAGATTGCAGGATATGACAGTTCTCAGTCCGGCCTCGTTTAAAGCCCGTCCAGACATTCTTTATTTTGAGATCTCGTGTTTCGGTTAAAGCTTACTCTTCCAAAAAATAAAGGCGACTCATAGTTCATACAAATCATTTGCCTTATTTTTTTTGGGGGGGGGGGGTGGGGACTGGACTATATTTGGGTACCCCTAGCAGCCCCGTAGGACCACCTCCGCAGCTCAAGTGGACGGATGAAGAAGAATGAAATTTGATTTTTGATTTGATTTGTCTATATGGACAACGTTGCAACATCGAAAACATGTAGCAATAATAGTTCCTAATCTAGGTGATACTATTTACACTTTTTTTTAACGTAAAATGTTGAAACACTCATCGTTATGTCTCAAACAAAAAGCAGTGATCGTATTGGCTGATGTGTTCATGCAGGCCTATGACTAGCGCCACGAACACGGGTAGTTAAGTCATGCTGACTAGATGCTTCGCCTATAGAAATACCTTAGTGATACAATCGATAATGTACGGGAATGTAATGGCGTAGCAAGGAACTTTCCCAGGAGGGGCAAAGATATGAAAATTTCCCATTTTTTTCCTTTTAAGTTACATGGATTTGGCTTGATTTTGAAAGTGAGGGTGGCATGGGAGGTGGGGGGGACATAAGCTGGTCTGAACCTGAATATAAGGGTGATGTTGTGGAATGACGGATCTGATGACTGATTGCCATCCCGAGGGAGGGGTCTAAGAGTCTTTGAAAAACAATGGATAAAATAACAATGTGATTAACAAGTGCAGCTTTGGAATATTGATCGGCCATTTCCACAGTTCGGTCCCCTGTGTCACCGCAAAAGCAATGTCAGAAAAGATTTTGGTCCAATAGCATTCAGGCGGGCTCGCTGAGCACACTGTAAGTATTGGCCGTCGAATGGCCGACACAGGGATAATCAGTCCAACACAGTGAAACTCAGCGACGTAAAGCGGTCGTTGCTATGGAACGCGACTCCGGCATGGGTCATGCCTCTATGACACAAGTAATCTTGTTGGAAAATATGTAGAATGAAAATGCAAATAAATGCATAGAAATGTTTTACAATTTCTTATCTTAGAAACAAAATAAGAAATGGAAAAAGGATATTTTCCCCAAATTTCTCGAATTTTCCCAACTTTTCTCCCTATAAACTTCATAATGAGTCGTGACGTCACGAGTACGTATATATCAAGTCATTTTGTCCCTCACGTTTGCATGACATAATCATCTCGTGTTATGACGGCCTCGTTAACCTAGCAGTTGTTGCTGAGCGGACGGTTTCGACACAAATTGCCATTCTTTTTTTCTCTTTCCAACAGATCGCCATAGACGAAACTTCTGCATGTGACTATTCCTTTGTTAAGACTACCGAACAGATGAAAACAAAAAGGCGGGAAATCGAATGATCTGAGATATTGTCAAGAGATAATGAATGTTGCGTTGTCTACCGGAAGATAACCATTTCAGAAACGATTCATTTAGGAACAATAAGAGCACTATAGGCTCGAAACCATCATCATTTAAATCTGGTATTGGTTACATGGAAGCAAATAGTGTGACGGCCTGCAGCGAGGCAATACCGGAACAGTACAATTTCCATGTTATTTTCATTGTTCCAGTCCCAAGTGGCCATTGGGATATTACGTCTGTACGTTATGTTTCTGGAGGTTTACTTTCCCATAACCATATGACTGACACAAGATCGAGTCATGTGACCGATGCATCGCCCCTATACTAACAGTTCTTTGGAATGCCGTTTTTTATGTCTTCATGTAATGATGGTAATGTATGAAAGCCTAATGATGCCATATGCAAATAAAAATTCTAATTTGTAGTAACAACTTACGGTAATAACGTTTAGTTAGCAAATTAAAAGTTTCTAATATCAAAATGATAATTTGTAAGAACAAAACTAATACTGTGTAATAAAAATTTAAAAATTGTTACGTGTATGGCACTAAAAGACCTTTTCTTAGTATTGGCAGATTATCAGATAAAACTGATAACCTCTTCACCAAACTATTTAATATGCGTTACTAACAGTTTCCTCACTTCCAAGATGATGGTTCGTCTTATGGGGCACAATTTTTAAATCCGACACAATAAAAAAGTTAAATGTTGCATAAAAAGTTGCGCATCACAGAGATTCACTTTTCATACAGTCGCCAAGTTTTACTTTTCACTTCGAATTTGATGATAGCATTCGCCAACTTGAATATTCGCTCTGACGCCATTAAGAGTTATGAATCTTACAAAATATATGATTGGAAATTTGAAAATATAATCTGGTTTTCACTTCTTGTTCGCCATTTTTATGATTTACTTATGCTAAGGAATTTAAATGGAAAGTGTGAGCACCGTTTCTTCCCTTTTCATTGACCAAATGTCAAATGATGTACTAACACAGTACGTGGAAGGACATAATGCACACACGCTCAGGCGTTCATGCGATCCGTGAGACTTTTGTCATTAATCTGTTGTATTTAATTACCTGATGTGTTTATTTAGATTTAAGAGCCCGAAGCTTTAGTAATTTATTATGATTATTAGTATTACTACATATTGTTATTGTTAACCCCGGCGGGAATGCATGTCGGACGGGCGCCCTCGCCATGAATGTGTTTAAACAACGGAAATAGTACGCAAAGTTGAAGTAGCCTACCCCTCATTGCATATCAAAATGACTTTGTGCCTTGCTCATGGGGCTGGTGAAATTTTCTATTCATCTCTTGTATTCATTTGTGAGAATTACTTGACTCTGCTTTTGTGTGTCCTGTGGCAATTATCTGTTAGTTTACACCACAATAAAAGAAAAATCACTATGGTTCAGAAAAAAATGGAAACATGACACAGACACAATAAAACCAAAACAGAACCGGAAGTACGAACCTTAAATTGTCCGTATTTATTGCAAATATTTTCTTTATAATATGCATATGAAACCATTGATTTAATCCAAATATTTACCGCCATGACTATGCATGAGTAAACGTTCGATTCAATTGTGATACTTCCAAACGCGGGAACAGACGAAACGCAATAAACAAAACAATGTTCAACCTTCAGTCCCTTCCCCCAGATCTTTCTTTCCTGAATATTTGTAACCATCAAGTACCCCACCACTTCCTTCCAGTATTTGTAAGTAGCCTAGGTATGAGCCATATGGCTATGCACACCTGCTGTAGGCTTACTTCGAAGAAGTCCTCCATCACCCACTGCACAAAACAAAGGACGTTTTCTGTGTGAGGCAAGTGAAACATGAGTGACTGCTCATCCATGAACCAAACATACTGTAATTCAACAGAGAGAATTGTCCAAGCCTAAATTAATATTGCCCTTAAGTAGGGCATAGCACCTAATCCATAACATAACATCATACATTTTGCCAAGTCTTAAGACAAGTATCCTAATGTTCCTGACCTTAAATTAACTTTGACGTACATGACAGACACGAAAGTGAAACCTAGCAAAACAAAACTATGGATTTGGTGTTCGTGAATATTCAGTCTGGTCGATGACCACTCACTCACCTAGTCCTCACAGAGTTTTTGCCTCGAGAAGACCTATTCTGCATGACAGCACATGACGTAATATCCAGATATACCATAATGGTTAGGGTTTCTCTTCTCGAGAAAGGCATAACCATGTATGGTATCATGTGAGGATTGGTTGCAACACTGGACATCGACTGCTACAATATGATGATGATGATGATGATGATGATGATGATGATGATGACGACGATGATGATGATGATGGTGATGGTGATGATGATGATGATGATGACAACCAACCCGTTCAATCATGGTGAGTCGTATGATTTCAAGAAATTTCTTCCAATGTTCAAAGGCTAGCTACTTCAATCATTCATAGAAACAACCCCACCTTTGATGCTGTTACCATGTCAACATTATGTAATGAAAGAAAAAAACACACACACACAAACTAATTAGTGCGACAAAACTAATATTGAGATTCAAATAATGAATACCAAATTTATATGAATTATGTCAATTCTATCAATTCTAATTATTTTAGTTACATGTGTGTGATTTTGCTCATTGATTTCAAGTCTTGCCATGTTGTGAATTGGGATTGGTAACAACAGTAAACTCATTTAATGAAAAGAAGTTTATTGATCAGTTATATGAATATTAATGACGTCATGAATATTCAAACTGGTCGATGACCCCCTCACACGAACATGGTAGATGCAAAATATTTGTACCTAGATGCAGTAATCGTACCTACGCATCAAACATAACAGAGTGACTAGGGAGGGGAGGGGGGTAAAAATGTGAGTTTTTCCCAGGCCATTGACCCAGCAGTGTCCATGCCAACCATTTCTACCTGGATTTAACATTAGCAGCCGTAATTACAAATTCAGGAACCATACACCGGTACCTGAAGACTCCGTGTGGTTTAAGATGACATACCTCATCCCCCCCCCAAAAAAAAAAAGAAGAAGAAAAAACGATACACGACTGAAAATTCAACCCATATTAACCGCATCAAAATGTAATCATGTCAAACAAAAGTGAAGTACAAATGACTTCATACATTAAGACTACGTACTTGTGATGCTATGACTTGATTCGCACTCAGCTTTGTGGGTGACCTTTAAGCATTGTTTTTTTTTTTTTTTTCAGTTGCATGGTTTGCTATAAACTTATATACGAGGAACCTAAAAACTAGATTAGTGCTCCTGCCACTGTGTACACCCTCTTCAGACTTCCACCTTTTCCCCATTGTTTGATTTGGTCTAAAATAACACGTCCCACTTAATCGACAGAATTTGCTATCACTACGTTTAAAATAAAGTTATGAGAATTTCTTTTCCTCTGTGTGTTGAACTACACTGAAGAAATACTAATGGCATATATAAAACAAAACACTAAAATGTGAACTGCATAACATCAGAGTACAAAAGAAGTGGGCAGGTTTTTTTTTTTCAATTACGAAGTAAGATATGTATAGGCCTAAACAGCAGCAGACAGGGCGACACGGGAAACAAAATGCCCATAGGGTTGTCTACCAGATGTTACTTCGAATGAACGGCATAACAATTTGGCTGAAATGTCCTGAGTGAAACACACCTCAACAAGAACCAACTAGAGGATTTCAAATCTGGTATATTGTGGACTTTCACCATCCTTAGGTTAGAGTTTGGCAGTGATAAAGACTGACGACACTTTCCAGTTACTACATCGAAGCTGAAAAGCTTGTAAATGGATTTTAATAACAGGAGGTGGTTGTTCTGTTTGTTTTTCTTTTTTTTAAAGTTTTCGTTTTATGTTGAAAACCACAGGCGGACATTCAATGAAATGAAGGGTGTGTGGTAAACCGAAAATCAGATAAAACATCTTCATCACAGAGTGTTCTAAACAGAGATGAAATTGTCTTGACAAGTCAGATCTTGAACCAACTAATGTGAATGAATTCACTTCAGACTGCTTTGAAAAGGATACCTTAATTAATAACCTTCCTTATTCACACACAAGAATAAACCTACAGCGATTCACAGTATGGGTTGGGTTCTGACAGTAAACATCATCATCTAAGAAATGCTCTTATTAAAACTAAACCAACTTCGTCACCCCCTTCAGCACCCCCTTTTCAAAACTGAAAAGACGAACACGACGAAAAATACAGATTCTTGTCAAAGTATGTGTGAACTTTATTCTGGACGCTGTTATCAAATTTATGAATAATCTCTTAACATTTACACAGGGTCAAAAATTCAAACCCAGGTACCTGCAGTCCATGTTCAGCCAAAATATAACTTCAGTTAGTGTACAAGTTTGCTGTCAGGTCATACTACCGATTTGTTCTGCATGTAAATACAACACCATTCACATTACGTACAAGCATGCCAATGAAGTGTTCTTGATAAGGTAAACGTGCTGAATTTTGTTCACATGTAAGTCACAATTTACGTCAGTGAAAACTTTGGATCCAGGTAGTTAATTCAGATTTGGGGCAAACACTTATGATCTCACATGAGAAATTCAACCATAAGTATTAATCAAATGTGCTCTATGGATAGGTATGATGCTGGTTTTCAGTCAATGTAAAGGACAGCTCTTTAAGACCAATAACAACAGAAAACCGAAATAATGCAATTGGTAAGGATTGCTTTCCAGAAATATTCAGGATTGCCTGATCATACAACATCAGGCTCATCCTTTGTTTGAAGCTAAATCCTCAAATACAGCAAACCAGTGGAAACTGTTAGAGCAATCTATGGGGTAACTGCCACAAAGAGCTATGGTTAATTTCTGACACGAACCTTGTTTGGACGCACATCCACAAAACATTCTTGAGAGTCATTCATGTGATTACTTGACAACTGTCCATCCTCTGAACCAGAACGGTGAGTAAGGGGCAACATCAGAAAACTTGTCGGCTACCGTTATTGCCAAACTATGGAGACCTGTGACAGCCATTTTGGGGGGTGTCCTGCTTCAAAAGAATTGTCGATGCAGGAGTAGTATTGAAGCCCACACCTGACATCAATAAAATAGTGAAGCACAACTGTCGACCTATATAACATCTAGCATGTGTATGAAATGTGGTGCACTCACCACTGGAGATAACAACAGCAAATAATCAGCCCTAACCTTTCTTGACATTGTAAAATTAGTGCAGAACAATGTTAATTAAATCTGGGACAACGGTGATTCAACAAAGTTCACTTAACACCGTACCTGACACCAGTCAATCGGTGAGGAACATGGCACACTGTATCTGACACCAGTCAATCCATGCGGAACATGATACACCATACCCGACAACAGCAAAGCACGGCAGAGAATGGTACACTATACCTGGCACTGGTGAATTGGTGCAGAACATGGTAGCACCATACCTGACACCAGCAGTGAGCATACTACTATGACACCAAGGAACAGGTGCAGTATAACTTGCACCACACCTGTCAAATGTGAATCAAATTGAAGTGTCAGCACCATCTCACCACTAGCCAACACAGTGTTCCTGAAACAAGTCGACGAACCACAGGGTCTAAATATCAGACAATACAATACTCTTAAAATCAAGTTCTCTTTCACACACACGTGACCGAACGACAGGGTTCACCTCCCAGGGAGTCTCTTCTCCTGTGTCAATTCCAGAATTTATCACTAAATTTATGACGTATTGATATAATTTTTCGCACGAGAGTGTCTCCATGGCGACAGCTGCTCCATAGCTGGAAGTGCGCCTTCACGTCGTGTCACCTCTGGCCTCTTCCTTGACACATCGACCACACCCATCATCCAAGCATGATCCCGAACCCAAACCTGCTCTGGTCTTTCTTTTGGTTCATGAGCGCACTGAGCGTAAACGTGAACGGAATGGGCTGCAGTTTCTTCTCTAGCGTTCCACAGACAGTCCAATTAGAATCTACCATACCTGGTTGAAAAGGGGCAAAAAGAAAAGAGATGGGAAAGCAATTATGTGACTGTTTATAATTTTTTTTTTCCAATTTAATTTTGGTTTGTGTCATGAGTTCACTTTGTTCATTGGTAATTACAGCAACAAATCAGTTATTTCTGACATAATCTGATGCCTGAGATTACTTAACAACATACAAAAGTACTGTAGTGGTGCTTGCCTCTGTTACCTGACCGACAATGTCAGGATCCAGTTTGGAAATTGTTAACCTGAGTAAAAAATTACACTAACGTACTGTGCATAGTATGTGTGACATTAATCCTGCACATTTCTCACAAAGAACAATTTCATTGTCATATGACAATACTTGAAATACAGAGTCTTTTATGAACACGCAAAGCAAAATGTCACATTATGACTTTACAAGAAGTCAAAGCATGAACCAAGTTACTTTTTCAGGTGCCAGAGTATCCGACCAACTATGGAAGGCAGTGCAAACACTAATAAGCAGTTATATTGAACTTCTTATCAGTGGATTAGCTTTACATCACTTCTTCCTTACCAATTCATTTGTCCCCATCAAATTTGCTGTCTCTCTTTTGGGCTTTTGAATTCACTTGGTTCATTCGTAACCATGGCAATGCATTAGGTCACTCTGACATCACGTAATGCTGAAATTTTTGTACACGACTAGAACATCAGCTGTTATATCGTGAAATAGCGTCACATTAATTTCTTCTACATCATTTCATTTGTTCTCTCGACAACTGTGAAGCCTGCCACCAATTCAGAAGTTTTGGATGATGCAATAGTTTTGGAAAGCTTGAACAAGTTTGTTTGATAATTGAAACCTTTCTTCTTTCTACAATATCTTTCTTTACACTATAATAACACCCATCCCATTTGCACTATTCAAAATGAGAAATCTCAAGCGACTAGGAGACACGAGTCATTTTAACCACTGTTGCTGTATTGCAGATTTCTTCATCAAAACAACACCCAAACTTGTTTAAAATGAGCCAATGCTGTCGTTCTTAAATAGCCCTCTGAATTTTACTACCTTTCCGCCGTGCATTGACAAGCTTTCAATGCCTAACACCTGTCTTGATTGTTCTGCTAAGGACAGCACTCACCCTTGAATAAAACCCCTTGTGGTAACTCTACTTTGGTATCCTAATGTCACAGCTGTTTCCTGCGCTCTGAAGTTACTTTCAAACTCTACTCCAAATTCTATTTCTTTGCCCTTGTGGTAGTATGCAAGGTGACAGGAGGTAGGTCCTAAGGTACCGGCAGCTAGCCAGTTTTCAGCTGCAAAGCAAACGAAGAAAAATACAAAAGTGTCATCAACGAACAAGAAATTGAAGAAAAATAAAGTAACCTTGAGAAAATACCAGACATTTTAACCACTCATTTGTAAGAATCCACCCAACAATGGGTAGGTATGTTTAACATTTTTTATTCGAGCACAACACGGGCTCAATCAAACAAGAGCATGACCAAGGGAAACTCAATGTTCTGGCAATCAGTTACTAGCACACAAAGGTAACAAGCAAAACAACTTTTCATGGTTCTCTTATGGTTCTCTCACAGCACAGTCAAAGTGTTTGGACACCACGTGCATTAATGTCGGGCCATCACTGTAATCAACACACCAGCATCAAAGTCTTAACATCAACGCTAACAGATATATTTAGTACCTTTGGAACAATAACCTTTGCTGATACAAACCAATCATCACCTAATTCCTGTTGAATAGGACATGTTTGATTATTAACTGTTAGTGTTTGCATGGGGTACCTGAAAACTATAGTTCCTCCAGTAAATTATTACCCGAGTTTTCTTTTCCTCCACCAGGTTCAAACATGAGCACATGGACAACATGTTTCCTTGTACTCCAAATATGCATAAAATGATATGCTGGACTCTCATTTATATCAAAGAAGCCATTTCATTAGCAATGCTTGAAGATGCTGAGTCCTATGATATAAAGCAATAGAGGTTCAAGCTACTACATACAGAAAAACATTGGGCTATGCAATGTGGTAGCCTAATGTACAGTATTTGTTTGTCAAAACTCATGCGTATCTTCAACTTTATTTATCCCACTCATTTTACGAAGAACAAACAGCCGTGAGTCTTTTGTTAATACCCCTGAAGGCGATGTTCTCCAAATTTCAATAAGGCTTACAGTATCAAATACTCCCTTTTTAATCCACTACTCAAAACTGACACCATGCCCCCAAAAGGGGACTGCTAGAACCTAGTTACCATGAGGCATGAATGCCAACTGACTTCTTCTCCTCCATTGTGTCTTGTCCTCCTTACTAATTACTGTAAAGCCCCATTTTCAACAATGCATATACCACCATTGAAGCAGGATGATAACTAATCCAACCAGACCTGTCTGGTATGACCACCTACAGTATTTCTCATAGCACTGCTGCTTTTTCTTTTCATTTGATCATTTAAAGGAGAAGGAAACCCTGGGAATATATTGATCAAAATGAAGCAGAAGTGTTTGACAAACATCTTCCCACAGTTTCATTCAGAGATATTGTTTCCTGTCCAAGTTTCACACTTTTGAAATTCAGAGAAGGGTGCTGCCATTTTTGCCTAAGTTGAATGTAAAACAACTTGAGTAAGTCGAATAATGATGTCACATAACCACTGATAGCAAAAATTTTAATGCATTTCTTTATCTTCTGTAGCTATTATTTCTATCAATCCGAAACACACTTGTACACATTTTGTGTGGAATTACTGAGGTGTATCATGCAATAATCAAATCATTAATACTATGACTTGAATCTATGCATGACTGTTAAAATTTATTGACAATGAAATATAAAGAAAAACAAAAGCTTTCCAATCACATGTGGTCTGGTGATGTCATCACAATTTCAAAATGGCAGCTTCCTGATAATTTTTTATGCATATTCAAACTGCAATATCTTGGAAAGTAAGCAACTTATTTAACTGAAATTTGGTAATGGTGTTCCCCATATGTTAGTCTCTCATTCAACATTGTCAAAAGTCCTGACTTGCCTTCTCCTTTAAGTTGTACCTCAAGCAGTGCTTCCACGGCTTGATGGAGGGGACTGTACCCTGATGGACCAAATACTGCAAACATCCAAAGCATCAAAATGGAGCGAAGGAATTTTAGTGACCAAAGGGCCATTGTCCATAGCATGCACAAAAATTCTAAATTCCTGTACTTTTAAACACACTGAAGCAAATTGGACTTTCTATCAGGGGTGTATGGAAGCCCACTATTGCCATAATATTATTGTTAAGGGTTAAAATACAAGCCCTTAACTTCGCCTAAAATGCTAATGAGATTGTGAGTAAAAATGCCGTAGTCGTCATATAGCTGATATCTAAATACGCCTTGCTATCACATCTGAAGTAAATAAGACATGGCATTGCAGAGATATTGCTACATCGGGAACTTTACAATAAGTGCCACCCACTCATTAAAATTCAAATTCAATGAAAACCAGAATGCGAGGAATTCACACTCGCGAATATGGACTGAATTGCAGATCTAAACGGACTGTGGCATCACTCAAGTAATGCACTGCAGTTTACTGCTTACAGGCTTATGATAACCGTAACTAGTAGTCTAGGGTCGTAAAAGGAGTACCAATCATCCCACTAACTTACGACTGAAAAGCGCACAAGGCTACGCACACAATTCAGTCTACGATTAGGAGCACGACGAATTCGTTCGCTACCTTAGACTCGAGTCGAGTTAGCCTAGCCTAGTACCAGTTACAACTTATGCTACACTTGGCTAAGTTCCAGTAAACTTCTACTCTATATCATGACACGAAACATACCAACGTTTGAAAAGGCAGTAACCGTACGCTTATCACACCATTATCTCTAGGCCTAGTGTCAATGACAATTTTGAAGAAAAAGACAACACGGTCACGATAACACGCATTTGCCAATCTTTGCTACCCTGCCTGGTGGAACTGACAGTGGACACATACAGTATTATATTGTGAATTTGTGGTCCACGCTCATGTGTGTGCAACACGGCAGTAGTACGGCACACACACGAGAGCTGCACATTATGAAGATAAATATGCAAAGTTTGACAGAACAGCTCAACGTATTACCACCTGTTATCTTTCTTTTTATTGGGATATAAAACAAACCAGTTCATAATCATGCAGTATTAATCTCCTGGTTTGAAATGTTAACAACTGAATTTTAATGCAACATTCCTCTATCAGAAAAAAATAGAATCCAAAGTTCGCTACAATCTATTTCAAAAAATTCAGAATACCGACAGTGAAGGGTTGAGATTTTCGTATGGAACAGCCGTTCGCAAAACGGTGGAAGGGGGTGTTATTCCATGTTTTACAGTCGTTTTGTTGTGCAAATCCTCAGAAACATTAATGTTTACAATGTAATAGTCTATAAAATGTTCTAAAAAGCATACAGTAATTGTTATACATATTTAAAAGTTTCTTTTCAAGTAATTTTTTTTGGTTAATTTGAAAGAATTTTCAGTCATACAAAGGAAAGACTGTCAAGAGGCTGAAACACCACTGCTATACTTCGCTATTCGCTCGTAAAAAGGGAGTGCTCGGTTATTGAGTTATAGAGTCAGATACGTCACATTCAAATTGTCACGTTAAGCCCCACCCACTCATTAACATGCAAGATATGAGCACCAAAAACATCCATAAGGCACATCTACACAATATGACACAAGTTCAAACCAAGTTTGACAAAAACTGAGCACTTGGTTATTAAGCTATGGAGAAACATAACTCGCATTCCAACAGCATAACATACACACACATACACCAACGTGACTGCAAACTGTAGGTTCCTTCATTAACAAAAGGAACCAAAAATAGAAGAAAATGAAAGTACAACGTTATCACATGCTGCGATTGAGATGTATGTAAACCTTCAGCAATAACTGCTACATTCAACAAAATCTTGGTTTCTTTTTTTGAATTTGACTTGTCAACAGGTCATGATTTAAGATATTTTTGGCTTTTGTTTCACTAATTGATCCTCCTCATTTGAGAAACAAGATACAGTACCCTCTCTCCCCCAACAATAATTGCCATTCAAGCAACTACACTCACAAACTAATATAAAGTTTCTCAGTGTAGTCTGCACATGATGTATGGCAAAAATCTGCTACAGACAAAATCACTTGTAAGCCACAGGTATTGCCACCCCTCTGTCACTGCATGTGTAAACACATGCATGATTGGAAGTCAGTTATGTGAGTATAGTGGCACCTCCTGTTTCCGTAATGCATGCAATGTGAAATTGTAACAAAACTGCAGCTTTCAATTGGCTATTGAATTTGAACAGTCATTAAGGAAGAACATTCCATTTGTATTGTGGGGTAGACATTTCTATCTCTGTCCTATCTCTCTCCCTCCTCTTTCGTTTGTCCCTTAGAAGTTGACTGCGCAGGCAACGGACAGTTACGTAGCTTTATGGTACAAATGGTACTCCTACAATTGCGACTGCAACCCGCAGCGCAAAATGCAAACAACATGCTTAACAACAAAATGCTACTACTACTGTATGAATTACAGTGTGGCTATTTTTTTGCCTTGTATTCCAAAACTGAAATGCAATAACCATCCTGCAGACACTCCTGTCATTGTATATCATTTAACTGTATTTTATTTATGAGTTAGTTATGAAATTTAGAAATGAGGGGAGTAATTTGAGACAACACTGCACAATCAAGCGACGCAAGATAGTACAGTGTTGAGAGTTGTTCCAGAAGTTTCCTTTCTTCACTTGAGCATCCGCTGTGATTCTGAAATTATTTTGCGAACCCTATTAGTACTTTTACTACCTCGGCACGCCCTCTTTTTCTTCCTTCTTCATTATTTTCTGCGCTTTCTAGCTTCCTTGGGATTTACTTTAGACTGTGAAAGATACCTAGATCCATCTTCTCCATGTGACAAATGACAGAAGCAGTTTTCGAGGACCGTTCGATATCTTTCTTTTCCCACCAAAATGATGATAGATCTTGTAATTTGTTTGTGCATTACTTCAACTTAAAGAGCCTCCATGAACCTTTCCAACCACACAGCATGACACTTACAAGGATTACAGGCATGTCTCCAAAATGGTAATATTTTGGACGGCAGTATTGGCACCCCAGATTTGTAAAGTGTGTCCACGGACGACTATGCGCCACCGCGTGGTCGTTGACCCTAACCTTACCCCTGGATTAGTCTTAACTCCTAGTCCTTACCCCCAACACTAACAGTCTTGTGATTGACCCTGCAGCTAGAATTTTTAGGCTAAATATTAATTTTAGCAGAACCAACAATGAATATTTTATCTAACAAATCTAGTAACTGATTTGGTACTTGTTGCTTTTGTCTATGACCCACCAAGATGGCTTAACTCCTCTTTCTTCATCTGTTAAATCAACATCAGTAAATTTCCATGAAGCTTATAAATCTTTTTGCACATGCTCTGTGGTGAGTGGAAATGCTTACAAAGTCGTGAATCGCTTACAAAATCGCATTTTTTTGGACTCGGGTTATAAAATGCCATACGGGCACCCGAGTACATGGGTTACAGGTTAAAACACAGCAGTTAAAGTATTCTTGGTTACCAGACTTGTTGTGGTGAGGACATACAAATAGATAAGTTCTTTTCAACAGGCCAATGAGAGATGTGAGGCCTACTGTATGAGGTACCGTATTCAACTAAGTGGTTACGAACCAGTTATGTGCACTTTCTACCAGGAGTGGTTAATGAACAGCAAAATCACAAATGAAAAGAGTACATACCATATGAAATGTTAAGACTGATTGTGACTTATGTATGCATCAGCTGACATATTGGATGGCTGTGAGTATCTCATGCCTGCAGGGCCTTGTGCATTTCAGTAGTGACCGCTAAGGTACAGCTTGTTGCCATGGGGGATTGATTTACGTGAGTGATTTATAGACCATACGATCATGGACCCATTCATATTTGTTGTTTTGACTATATTATTATCAGGGGGGTGTCACTACAAGGAGATACAATGCTTTGAATATACACAGCCGCTAAGTTTACCCAGTAATGTATCTTTGGGTATTGTTCTCGAGATTTCTATAGGACTTAAGATAAAGTAAACACAATATGGTATCTGTTGTCTGCTACAATTACGGCATGAGTTACAAGATTTCTGTACTGCAATAGCATTGCCAGTTGTCAAGAGAAAAATCGTTTTCAATCATTCTTCTAGGTTGTACGTCAAAACACAAAACCCCTTCTATGTCTGTCTATTTCACGAAACTTCATATCTAGCTACCAAAGTATTAGACCTCTGCCTTTTCAGTCCATTTGCAGGCGATAACTTGTTAACAACAGGGATAGGATAAATGTATTCACTTATGTAAATTAAACAGTCGTTTCCAGTTTTGTCCCACCTTCTCTAAAAAATGTTGGCAGCTTAACACCTGGCTTCAAAGCTTTGTTCTGAGTGATCTCATTGTCTAAGGATTAGCAGTCTTAAATGACATTGCTAAGTGGATGATATTAAACTGGAATTGCACAATAAAGGAATGACATACCTATGAGTCAATGAAGCAGCTTATCTGTACTTGATTTGGTGAGTCTTAAAGTATCAGCAGTAATTAAATTTTCTAGTCAATCTCCCACTAATGACACCTCCCGGTTATTATCTTACACACCTGTAGGCCTGCTATTGCCCTTTACTGCAGTAGCTTACTTAAAACCATTAAAAAGTATTACATCAACCGAAAAACCAGCGAGCGAGGAGGATACAGAATAAGACTGACAACTTCAAGACTCTGCCTTTCCTTACTTGCATATTTGGCAGCCCCAGATATTATAGTTGCCTGGTTTCCTTGCCCGTAGTGATAGAGTAACTCTGCTCCTAATGACAGCCTCTTCGTGACACTCTGTAAGTAGTGGGCTACGACTATGCCGGTCTCTTCCAGAGGATTGACGTTAGCTAACGTGACCACACCCGTGTAAGACGGCCCTCTGTACTCCAGTTCACCTTGGTAGACTCCCCACTGTGTTTGCTGTGTCTATAAATAAACAAAAAGAATCACAATGTTGATAAACAGATGAAGATAAGGGTTGTTGTGAGGACAAAACAATACAAACATGAACCCATGGCTTCTTTCCTCTCTTTCGTAGAGTAGTTGAGTCCAATCGTGTCATCGTCAAGAGAAACCAATGCCAAGATCTGACTCTGATATACTTAGAGGAATCACTTTTTATTTGTATGGTGTACCTAATTATCCATCTGTCTCGAAGACACAAAAATAAACAGAGTGCTGTCGAGTAGCTAAGAACATTACACAGTTCCCTGACACCGCAATGGACTCTTATTTGTTTTGCATATCAGCAAAGTGGGTAATCATCGTCACAGAAGTCTGGCCAAGAGTTTTTCTTTTCTTCTTTGTGAGTACTGTGAGCAAGTATTTTGTGAGCAAGTATTTTGTGAGCAAGTATTTTATTGCCACCAGCAGGCAAGACTAGCACTACTTGCGGTGCTTTAGGAAAGAACTACTAGGAAAAATAACACAGAAAAGCTGCTAGAATAGTTCTCTTTTCCACCTAGCAAAAGAAACAAGACCTTAATCATGCTTTCATTATAACTTACCAAAGGACAAGCAATTTGCTTTCGATTTAATCCCCTAATTGCAGAGGCAGATTCATTTGCCTGACACTGTAAGTGACCGTTGCCCTCTGTGGCAACGGAAAGGGAAATACCAAGAAAGTTACCCTCCTTAGTGAATACCACTTCTCTTGGGAGAGTACCATCCAAGAGTGAGTTGCTGTGGGTGAGCTTAATACATAGAAACAGGTAAACCAGGATGACGTCAGTCTAACTAGGGACGGACAGAAGGAATGAAGCCGAAGATGATACACGCAGCCTGTGCTTTGTATGGCAGAACAGCTCTGCATTTAGCATTTGCAATACATTTCACATTCAGAACGAGAAATTCATTGGCTTGATGTGTTACTACATCTTTAGGAAGAACAGATGTAAATGTAACTGTTTGTATTTTTGAGATAACCTGAATAATTTCAGGGGGAGCTGTTTCTCAACCTTTAATTGTTTGCGAGTTATATCACACTGAAATTTCCATTGCAATTGTGTAAACACCGTTTCATGTGAATGCCTTTTACCATTACGTACAAAGTTTGGATTTCACTTCTTGTTTCATGATTGGCATTCTGGTTTCGTCACATCCAAAACAAGTAGACTTGTCAAAATTGTTTGAATGACTTATGCAAGTGAACTGCAATACAACACAGATCTTCACATCAGACACAAGCACTGTAGATTGTAAACAGAAAATTATCAATACTTCTAAATTTCTTCAACCAGATCTCTGCAAATCTCTTGACAATTATGGAACTTCCACTACAACTTTCAGATGAATCTAACACAATTTCAAAGGAATTAAACCTTTTAAAGGGAGAGGCAGACATTTTACCAGGTTTTTTTCCAGATTACCACATAAGCTCTACCCACACTTTGTGGGTTGAGCTGGTAAGTCAACCTGCCGTACCTGTACTACAAATTTCCCCCGTATTCTCTCTGTTAGTTGGTGAATGATCTGTGCGTTGAGACTCCCCGATGTGTCGATGTCACCCAGCATTACCGGGAAAGCCTGTATGGTAGATAGAAACAAGACAAGAAGGTTTGTTCAATTGCTTCAAAATGCAAATTGTGGGTATACTGTGCCTGTGCAATTTTTTTTCTTTTTTATCATTTTTCCTGAGGCTATCATAAAAGAAAGGCTAAACCCAATGTCATTTGTGCGATTATACTACGGCCAAAATTTATCATATTTCAACACTGCTATGGTAACCAACTAAGTATGACAACCTACACATCATGGGCTGGTTTGATACTTTTCACATTTTCTTTTCCACATACTTGCAAGCAACAAAGATAACACTCTCTTACTACATTGATGTCTCTACATAATGCATCCAAGCACGAGGTTCCGTCACAGGGAATAAACAAGAAGAATTTGTTTTTCTTTCAAGCTGAAAGCTGCCCAACGTTAAAAATCACCGAACCCCCCCCCCCCTGCAATGCTTTATCTGTCCCACAGACCTTAGTGGTGTTGGATTCATCCAACAAACATTTTCATAAAAATTCCTCTCCCAATACAACAACAGGCTCATTCATGATATTAAGAAGCCAGATGACAAAATGTATCAAATATGATTCCTGCTAAAGGATTTTGCATCTTTAAGTTGGGTGTGAGAATTTCCGACAGGACTTATAGCTAATCCCTTTAAAGTGAGGTGAGATTATTCAGAGCAAGCACTGTTACATACAAGAATATGTATGAAACTTTATACCCTCTTAATTCAATGAAAATTTATGCTTGAAACCTGGAGCCAGGTTACTCACCTCTGTAGGACTTATCTGTTTTGTGCCTACGTACGTTGCACCAAAGTGGTATGATGAAGAACCAAAAGATGACAGGTTCAGTGAGTGGCTGACTTGGAAGTGATTACTTATACCTTTGTTGATGACCATCTTACATCCCTCTAACGGATTTGGGAGTAATTCTGAAGGGGAAAGAAACAACAAGAATAAAGTTACAGATAATTTCGATATTGTACTGCACCTGTACTGCACAAGCACTGCCATGGTTTCATGTGAACATGAATGTACTGTAAACACCTATGATACTTTCACTCTCCCTAGAACTGTGACCACAAATTCAAGGACAAGGAGCCTTGAAAGACCACTTTGAGAGGGCGTACTTTTGGTCACCATTACACACCGGTTTACCGATTTACCGGAGCCCACCGGCATCAAATGTCGATGGGGTCTTGAAAACTGGGGCAGACAGCCATCTCTGGCACTGTTGTAGCAGTGACAGCCTCCCGTGGCAGATTGTTCCTTTCAGTAATAATACGCTGACTGAAGTAATATTTCCTAATATCAGGTCTGCAGTGGTGCTTCTGGAATTTAAGCTGATGACCTCTTGTTTTACTAACATCCGACAATTTAAAAAAAGTAGACTGATCAACAATTTCCAGATCCTTAACGATTTTAAAAACTGCAATCAAGTCGGCTCTTAGTCTACGCATTTCAAGAGAAATCAAACCAGTTCTTTCAAGCCTTTCTTCATAACTGAGAGTAGACAAATCTGGAATCAATTTTGTAGCACGACGTTGAACCTTTTCAATGTTATCAATATCTTTCTGTAGATAAGGGCGCCATGCCTGACAACAGTATTCCAGATGTGGTCTAACAAGAGATTTATACAATTTCAGTATATTACTACTACTTTTACAATCATATGTTCTATTAATAATACCAAGGACCTTATTGGCAGAGCTCACAGCCTTAGCACACTGTCTACTAGGGCTCAATGAATTATCAATAATAACACCTAAATCCTTCTCATACTCAGTGGTTTCAACTTGAACACCACCAATAGAGTAACTGGCTTGAGCATTTGAATGACTGAGGTGAAGACACTTGCACTTCTGTGCATTAAATAGCATTTGCCAATTGCAAGACCATTTATACAGTGTATCCAAGTCTTGTTGCAACCCAGTCACTTTACCCATGGAAAGAACATCAGCAAAGACTTTAGTATCATCTGCAAACTTCAGTACTGAATTATTCAAACTGGTATCCAGATCATTAATATACAATATGAAAAGAATCACACAACTTACTTCATGTATAAAAAATGCAATAGAACATT
The DNA here is from genome assembly GCA_021234535.1 of Stichopus chloronotus. Classification (NCBI taxonomy): domain Eukaryota; kingdom Metazoa; phylum Echinodermata; class Holothuroidea; order Aspidochirotida; family Stichopodidae; genus Stichopus; species Stichopus chloronotus. The sequence continues at coordinate 10,482,297 of CM037842.1, forward strand.
AAGATTATTTTGCAGGTAGTGGAATTTGATAGGGGTACAGTCACATTTGGAAATTTCTCAGGGACAACCAGGCTACAGTATGTCACGAGTGAAGGTGTGGTATCCTGGTACGTGACTCAAGGCATCATACCCGGTTCTGATGTTTAACAAGATCCACGTTTCATCAGCATCAAACATTGTAAGTGTGACAAAATTCAGTATAGACTTCACACCTTTAACAGGGTCATTTGATTTAAATCAAGCTGATTAAAATCATTTTTTAAATCATGAGACGTTTAGGCACGGGGGCATTCTGACTGATACTAGCAGGGATGTTTTGGTACAGGGATCTTTTGACAGAGCATAACAAAAAGAAGGAACCTTCTCTGAAAAAAAAAAAAAATTAAAAAAAAAGGAAGACACAGTTCCTATTAGACACTATTCTGGTTTTCTGATACCCTTGTTGGCATCACTTGTGGACACGAATTTTAAACTTGTACCAGGAACGGTAATGTTTTGGTCTGACCTCTGGGGACATTTTGGTTGGGGAGGTTTGGATTAGATAGTGAATGCACGCTGTGTAGCATACCCTGATACAATGCCTGGTACTATAGTACCTGTACTAGGACACAACTAGGCCTAGGCTATGTTAGGCCTACACGGCTATGTAGTTACAGTACATAGGCCTAGTAGTACATAGGCCTAATAAAGTAATAAAGTTGCATAAGTATGGTATGAACAAGTTTGAACTTTGATACTAATAATTACTACTGTATGACAGTTTAACGTGAAGGCCTACAGTACTCAGTCTTAGCCTAGCCGCTACGTTAGCAGTAGCACTGGCAGTTACACTAAAGGGACCTTACCCTTAACCTTCTTGAACAAATCCTCGAAAGTGCCAGGATTTGGCAATGCATCGCTCTCAGGTATAAAATTTGCTGTTGGCATTGTGGGGGAAAACTTTGGGACTTCTGGGACCGACGTCTGTGTCGTTGACGCTGCTGATGCAGCAGGTTTCTGGCTCTCGGCGGCTAAAACACTACCCATTTTATACTATTTCCAAGTGATGGGCCTATGTATATTCTAGTGTTTGCATTACTAGTTGGAACCTCAACGTTAAAGTGTACGCTGTACGCAGTACAGGCAGTGCGGCCGATAACTTTTAGGCTAGTGAGATTCGCCACAAGGAACCACACGAAGAATTTGAGCCTAGGCTAAAATCTCGTGTAAGCAATGTGTACTGTCATTTTCTGCTAGAATCGTTGCTGATCAGTACGCACGCGGAATTTTACGTCATCGACTTACTGCAAGTCGATTCGGAGATTCAGTGCACACATTCAACTTAGACGGGCCATCATGTTCCCAAACTGTCTGCTCCCAGAGTGTCAGGGAACGACGGGGGAAGGGGTGGAGCTTGGTTCGAAGTCTGCACCCCATCATGTTAGTAAAATAAAAACCGAAAGACGAATTGTCTGATTGTTTTGACAACTACTGCCCAGCTTTATTGTTCTATCTACATTTAATTGGCCAGTAAATTTATATTTCATAATGAATTTTTAACAAGAAATATTTATTTAAAAAAATACATTGAGTAAACCGGAACTTGTGATGTCACCCAGGCACAACTTCATTAATATTCTTTTTTCCACAATTAAGGTAACTCTATATACCCAATCTACATTGTCATTATTGTGTGTAGCATTATTATTATTAGGCCTATTATAATAATTTGCCACGTCGGACCGTTAATGTTAATTTTGGTAGGCTAACTTTGAGGCAACTACCAGGGGATACCTTTCTTGACCAAAAAAAAATATTTCTGCAAAACAGCAATATCTTGAGTAGGGATGGGAGAAATTGGCATGGTGACTGAATTAATGCCTTCAAATGTCAGTAAAATATGCCTTTAACACGTCAACTGGCCAATATATGCAGAATGAGAGAAGATTGTGAAGTACACTTGTATACAATTGAGAAATTGAAGAAGAAAAAAAATTAAAAAGATTTGTAGTGAAAACTAATATGATGCTTTTGTAGCTCCTAGTAAAATTTAGAACATTTTCAAGTTCTCCAAATTTCCTTCACAGCCCCGTAGCGTTTATCGTCTCCTTGAGTTGATTTCTCCTTGAGTTGATATCTAAGTTGAGACCTTATCATCTGGGAGAAAAATTATAAAGAAATTTAAATGAAACATGTAGTCCCAGAAAGTGATTATTTCAAGCATGATCCGTTGGAAACATTATGAATGTATAGGCTTACAAGTAAATATCTTTCCCTTTGTTAAACAGAAAACTTTTTTGCATTTGATTATTTCGTGGAATTAAATAGGCCCATGCAGTTTTTTATGTATAAGATTAATAAATGAATAAACAATGGATGGAAAAGAAGAGCGAATAAAGAAGAAAAGATTTTAAAATGCAACATGCCCTTCAATTAACACAATCCTCTTTGAACGCGCGGTAAAGGATTTATAGAGTGTGGTTTTGTGATCATGGATCCAGCGGTTGATCCGTCGTCGAGAAATGCGGTGGATTGGAGTAAGCTATGTGCTTCTTAAGTTCTCCATTCTAAAAATAGAAAACCAAAACCAAGGTACACCAAGAAAGGAAGATGGCAACTTTTACATTTGTCGACATTCTCCAAAGTAATGGTCATGACCAAACATTTAGAAGTAAAGCGAACTACAGGACGGACGTCCTCACTGGAACAATTTATTCGCACTAGTTTATCACTCTAGAACCTTGACAGTGAAAATTCACTCTTCTTGAGTTAAATTAGGGATGACTTGTTATTTAAGAGTGAAAACTTCCATTCGAAAAAGAGTCATTCTCACTCTTTTAGAGTGAAAATTCAGTCTTAATTTGGAGTCACCCCTAACTCTCTTACAGTCTGATTTCACTTTTTGGAATTTAGAGAGCAGGTCGATGCTGGCTACAATTTTGGCTTCGAGGTTGATTTCGCGATACACTAGAACTTGTAAAATAAGAAAGCATTTTATTTTGTCTGCCCTTGGCACCCCCAACACACACACACACACACACAAACAACCACGCACACCCACACACACATACTGTTAAAATCCTGTTGCTGATTTTTCTTTAACTTACTTGATAAGTTGCAGTGAGTTTTGGATACAAGCATCGCTTCAGTTTGTCAGTATAGCTTGAATTGGTAAACATCGAAAATGTGCCGACTGTCTTGCAAGTTACAGTGGTAGCAATGCACAGATGTACACTGAGTATAGGTCAGCTATGTTAAAAGTGATGACGGACCATTTTTCACACGACACCTAGTATTTTATTTGCTCATTGCGGACACGTTTCGGGTGGGGGGTTTATGATTAATGATAAATGACCGGTGACTAAGGATCTACAATTTAGAAGAAGATATAAAACGATTCAAAGGTTTACCAGCTGCTACAGTAAGGAACTAATATCGGTATGGCTTTAATGTTACCATTGATCATCCCGACTTCCAGTGTTTTCCACGAATATTCAAGACAGCCCACCCTTGTAATCTTCAGGAGTCACACAGGGGGTGTCTGGGTGTATGGGGGGGGGGGTTAACGGGGAAGTGCAGAGAAATTTTCGATAGGTACTATTTTAATAATTGCGTGCGTAGCCAACATGTAAAATTATTAAATTATTTAATATCATGTTTAAGCGTTTTGCACGTCTTTTATTCGCACCCTTCAGAAAATTAAAGACAATTACCAGGCTTCATATTCTGCAATATGAGTTCAAATTCTTCTAACATAACGACAAAAACTGACGACTACGATTAATTAGTGATTGACATTTAAATTCAACTTAACCGTGAGTTTTTTCAACAAGCAAATCAGCTAATCCTCACAGAATATCAAACATGATAAGGTTTCATCGAATGAACAAACCCTATCCATGACGGGATTCCTCGATATCACGTCATGTTCTATCATGCAGAAAAGGGTCTTCTCGAGACATGATTTTTAGCACATTATGGTAAATGGGAAGGATAATGATTATTCAGTTGGTTCAAACAGCTAACCACTGACATCTTAATGAGGTGATCAGTTTGTAGGTTATTTGTAAATGCTATGCTTCGGTTCACTACATACTACAACTTCCAATACCGGCCGAGGAGCGACGACTTGAGTAAGTATGTTTTGCGATACACGCGTCAGACCTGCACTGTTGCATTGCCTTTTCATTATGTAGAGGTTTCTATAAGGAACCAGATATTTTCAAATATGAATTCTGTTGTACTTTTTGCTCTTTTCATGCAGTTTCCGTTTCGTTTCAAAGTGTTTACTCTCTTTTCAGTTTATTGAACGACCTATTCTGTCCCTAAACAACCTCTCGTGTACATTTAAAAATAAAGGAAAAAAACTTAAGATCAAACAAAATCTTGTCCTTCAGGTTTTTCGTACACACTTTTGGTAATCAATTTAATGGAAGATGCTGTGCCTTGCAACAACAACAGTAACAAGTACTCCACACTTTCTGCAGTAAACTACCACACTTTAATCATGGTAAAACGGTTAAACCGCTAAATCTGTTACCGGGACATTTCGGGCTTACGAACACTGTAAAACTGCTGTATTGACATACCTGACATACCTGCACGTTATTTATCTTTAGTTATCTGTACGGAGTAATGAGTAGAGGCTGGGGGGGGGGGGTAACATAATAGTGATTAACTGGTCAATGTATCAATGTATTTAGAGAAGTAGTCATTTTGACTTGAACAAGAAGAGGATCATAAATATCTTGGAGGTAGTGACGAGGGGGGGGGGGGGGAGGTGGTGCATGTCATGGAGATGGTGGGGGGGGGGGGAAGGTGTGGCCACTGTTTTTTAGGTTGTGCGAATTACATTCAATGGATAATGCCGACCAACCGAAGGGGTTGGTCGGCATGCATGCGCTGCGTGGATCTTAGTACTTGGCGTGTGAAACATTTCCCCCAAAAGTTGAAGTACACAACAATTTGAGATTGGTGCCTGCAGTTTCACTAAAATGAAACTGAGAATTTCTGACAGGAGAGCTTCATTGTAATAGTGGAAACCAGCCAAAGTTCATTCTTTCGAGTATTTTACTAGGCTGAGAAAATGGTTGTTAATTCTCCCGATATTAGGAGAGCAGAGGGGTTATATAAGTATGACAAATACTGCTATAAATCAAAACATATGCCATTCAATTTCTAAAATTTGGAAAAACTCCTTCGTGGCGTGAAGGGGGGGGGGGGTGGTTCATTCCCTGAGTTAGCCATGCACTGACAGCATAAGTACGTTGTTTTCACTTGTTATTTGTTTTGTTTGTTTAAAAAAAAAGAGGAGTGAAACACCCAGGAAGCCAAGGCCGTTTTGACCATACCGATATCTTCTTCCGACCCCCCCCCCCCATATCATGGTTGGTTCCTTACGATACTATTGATGGATGGTACGGATGGTAATGTTAAAATCGAGACTTAAAGTATATGTGACGTGGAGATGAAAGTGAAGAGGCAGTGTGTTTTTATATCGTGTGTTTTTATATCGTATGCACTATAGTTGTATAGGTGTATCGTGTGTTTTTATATCGTATGCACTATAGTTGTATAGGTGTATCATAGAATTACATGGTAGTTTGTATCCATGCACCGGTCTCAACGATACATGTGAAACTGGCGCATGCTCGTTACCCATCATAACTCCACACGCTTCCAGAATAACTTCTGTACGGTCGGGGATCAATATCCATCTGGATTCGTTTTGCTAGAATCATGACTCGGCTAGGATGGTTGTTGACATTTTTAGTTACTTATTAAGCGAGAGCATAAAATTTTAGCCAATTGTTTGCTGGTGCAGCTATGACACAACCAAGGAGGAATGAGCACTACGTTTCTGAGCTAATACAAACAAGTTCGAAGTCCAAATGATCCGAAGCTTTTGTGATATGCGTAAGCTTTCCTTCTATAGACTGTGGTGTTTCAATTACTTAGTCTATATGTAATTGAGCACGTTTTAATTCACACTAAAAAAAAGGGCGCGTTCAGGTTTCAGTTTTGGCTCAACGTTTTGAGGCAGGATGGGGAGGCCTAGCAGGGCCGTATGTTTTCTGTTCCTTTCATCGCTTTTTGTTACAATTACAGCTGTTGGTGAGTAAAACTGAAATGATTTCAATGTTTCATTTCATATGAATTTGTATTTTTTTTATCTAAAGGTAGACGTTTCAATTAGGCGGGAGTAGCTTGTTTAACTGCAATAGTTCACATACATGTAACGTAGGTTCTGCACATACGTGCATTTTCTTGGTGGGTGTTTGATACAAAAACCATATGAACCCAATGACTTCACCACTGCCGATCTTTAATTAAACATCCACTTTCATATTGTACAAATTTAATTGGTACACTGATTTTTCTGTAACAGTGAATTACAATTTGGGAATATTAGAACTATTTCATGTAAAGGTATATCAGTTTCGCTGAAACCGCTTCCCGTCGTCAGTAGACCTTTAGCACTATCAGAAGTGCCATTTGATATTTTTGTTCCTCGAGGGGTTCTTAAGTTGCATTCCATGGTGGTCCTAACATTGCCTTTCATCACCAATAATCATTTTACACACAAAAAGCAACAACCCCCCCCCCCACAAAAAAAGAAAAAAATCCCTTGTAAATCCATTCATTTACCTGCATAGCATTAGAGTGCGAATGTTAGACATTGACTTCGTTGGTCGATGCCATGACGTGTGCAATATGACCGGTCAAATGTATGTTAGTTAAATCTTAAGAATTCGAAACCCCCTCTCAAAAAAACAAAAACAAAAACAAATACCGACTCAATAGCACATCACCGTACAAACAGCATCGCATGATAAAACAAACAGGCAGACAAACACACAGACAAACAAACAAACAAAGTAACCCAAACTTGCAAAAATACTGTCATGTTCGCTTTACCTCAATTTAATAGTGACCATACGTTCACAAGCTTAGATATTCAGACTATGTTTTGAACTCACCAATCAGCTAGATAGCAAAGGGAAGTCCAACGACATGACCCACACCTACCTAGGCCTATATAGTGACTGTGATTTGAGTGAAAGGGAGCCAGACTCAAAAATGTCCAATTGACCATTGAAGATGTTGCTCGATCATGATAACAATAGTTTGACAGAAAGTACACTATGTCTGGGTATCATTTCGCTATTAAATTATTAATGAACTATTGAGATTGAGAAGTATTTGTTGAACCGTTTATCTCAATACACATCTGTATTTTGTTTTTCTGTTTTTTTTTTTTCGAATCTTTTTTTTGTTTCAGAATTCTATCGATTTGGAGAAGAGAACCGCGATAGATACTTACCGAACCAAGACGATACTTACTCAAATGAAATATTCCTCCGATTTGGAATGCCCTTCTACGACACCAAATACTGGACAGCTTACGTAAGACTTTCTAAGTAATGCAATAAGACCGGTACGGAAAGTGATGTCGTCATAGGTGACGTGTGTCCCTGATGCCGTCAATAGGTTGATATGTACGGGATATGGATGGGAGGGGAAAATTGGAATTTGGTTAACGAGGTACCAGAGTCTGAAGGAATTTGTAGTGCTTTAAATATTTTCCTTCAAAGTTATAGTGCATCAGCTCAGTAGAGTCGAATAAAGGTCGGACGAGATTTGTGGAGTATCACAAATGGTGTTTTTTATGAGAGGCATGGGAAGAACAGATGTGTGTATGTGTGTGTATGTAAGGAAAGACAGGATTAGGCTCTGGAGCCAAAGAAGTGGCGCAATGACCGGGGGGGGGGGGTACTTCGCCAGAGGATAAGGTAGGTTTGGATGTGTTATTCTTGGTTATGGAGCAAGAAATGCAGGGGGGGGGGTGGCTTTTGCTCCTTTCATTACAACAAAAGCCAGCGACTAATCCTCTCTCTCTCAGCTCGTTCTACCCTTTGCTTGCATCCAGATTATTCTAGGGCGTCCCCATCATGTTACCCCCCCCCTCTCAATCCCTATGTGTACCCCATGTTAATACACTGCAAATTTGTTGAGTAAACAAACGTGAAGCAACACATCCACACTACATCCACACAGACACACACAAAGAGACACGTTAAATAAATAATCATATTTTGTGATTTTTTAAAATATTTTCTCATTTTTACATCCCTCTCAGGTAAACGAGAATGGGATTCTCTCCTTTAAGAATCCGGTCAATAAATTCGAGGAAACTCAACCGAACTTTCCCACTCGGTCCAGACGTAAGTTTTTCAATCAGTTGACCGACGCCATTATCTTTCTTTTTGTAATTTTTTTTTCACCGAAGTCAGAATAATGATCACTGGTAACCAACACCCAACAGGTGGTTGAGAGCAAGTTCGTGCAAAGACTATCAAATAACGGATCTGTAATTTCTATGCTTGAAAATTATGCTTGAAAACCAATAAACTCCTCTATTGTTTTCTTTATTCTATACATAAATGTTTTATCTTGGCAACTATTAATAACCTCATTTAACAAATGACAAAATTGCCAATTGATCTTCCTGTCTCTCTTATTTTGCATTATAAAAGGAGGATGGCTCTGACAGGATATTCATAGCTCCATTCTGGGCTAACATTGACCTCGACTAACCAGGGTTATGTCTATTACAGACAATCGACTGAACAGGACCTCTTAGAAAGAGCTAGAGAAGAAATTCAACTGTGAGTATACTTTGGCGTCACATGTCACTTCACAGTGGTTCAGTGTAGCAAATCACATAGCTCACTGACTTTGCTGTGAGGAACAGCGAGACGGACTATACGTGACGTAAATGTCAACTTAATCTATGACGTCTGACCACATAAGCTATACTTCCGGTACACTTATGGGTTCATTTCTTGGGAGGTGAAAAGAATTGGGCACAATTTATGGTTTAAAAGATTCGAGGAGCGGATTTGTCTAACAACGAAAGCGAATGACAGAATATGATTCTGCTAAAAAAAAAAAATAATAGATAAATTAAAATAATAAGCCATTCTTCTGTATTAATTAAGGCAATCACAGTTTGTAACACGGTGAAGGTGTTGCACTGGAAATGGATAAATAGTTCAGAACATTGTAGTAGCAGCCGTTGTAAGGAGTACGGTACCATTAATGCATAACTTATGTAAGTGAGTCTACCATAATGCATGTCCCGCGAAGGAAAAGTTACGTCATATTGTCTACACCATCATATCAGCAAAACCACCCTCTCTTCATGAATCAAGTTATTGACACCAGATTTCACATATGTCTCCTCTCGTTTGATACGGTGTCGAAAATTCGTGTCGATAGTCGATCGTTGGTGTTAGACTGTGTTATCTGGATGGTGACATTTAACCACCGAAATATGGTGCAAAATGTTCTAAATTGTTGACAGTTATTTGGTATTATCGTCGTGGGGATGAAGCTGCTTTCACGTTACATATTATGATGAATCATGGTATGGATAGGCCGCACTACGATCTTTGAGAACGACATTCCTAATACCACCACCGTTCTATAATGATACCAGTGACCGTATGAGCCTCACTCGAAGTCATTTCATAGATTAAACTTCTATCTAGAATGGAAGATTCGACAAGTTAGAAGTCGAAATATAATGTCACGTGATTTGAAGGGTATCCACCCGCTTTAACCAATGCTATGCCTTTCGGAACATCACTGAGGTTTTGTGGCTATATTTTCCTCTTTTGTAAAGAGGAACTAGTTTTATTAGAGTGCTCACTTAGAGTTAAAGACAAATACTCATGCATCACCCCAGACAGTTTCAATCCTCCCAACCACCTTACGTCTAGTCCATCCCACAGCCTGTCGAAAATTCCTTTACATGTTTGATCAAAACAATGGATCCCTGTGTGCGCTGTGTTACATGGATTAATCTGCATCTTTCGAATTTGATTCCAATCAAAGAGTACTGTAACTTAGAGCCAGTTGAGAATTTTGCTTTCCAGAAAGTAAAAAGATAGCTTAGGGCGATGAGTTACGGCCTTTCAGTGTCCACGGCATGTACATCGTCATGACGTGCTTGTATATATGGCCACACAGAACAGTTCGGAGAGCGTAAAGGGAACAACTCTCTTAACTGCTTGGGCAGTTATTTTTCACTTTAAAAAGAACCATATTTCAAAGACCGGAACAATAACCGTCTCTAATTGGATATGAGTAAGGTAGCATACAAACATTATAAACGTATAATAATTATATGTTGCAGTAGTAAAGTATATGATACAAAACCGTTGACTGTGAATCTAATAAGACCTCAGTCTATTGAGTCAGACAAATTGTTTAAAGCATACTAATGGACGATGGGACTTGTTCATACAGTGTGCATCTTGCCTTCTTTTACCGAAGTGAACGACAACAATTTACAGAATGCCTTATCATATCAGCAACGGATCATTGAACTTCACTTATCGCTTGTAGTAAAAGTAATATCAGGAAAAGTATGAACATCAAAACACATCTGGTTAACACTGACATTACGATGTAGGCTCCTGAGCCAAAATGCACCGGAACCATGCAGGGATTGTTCAGTAACGTGATACACAGAGACTCAATTACAATCACCAACATATGACACCAAACTCTCAAAAATAAAATCTGGTTATTCCTTTAAAGAGCTTTCGTGGAACGAATGGACTTTGAGCCCAAATATTTGCTGATAGCTACGTGGTTGGAGACTGGCTTTTATGGAGAAGCAGGCAGTAACCACCCTGTGAGTAAATTTTACGTAAAACATTCCCATCTAATGAGTCAACGATATACGTACCTGAGTCCAGAAACGTATTATATTAAAATCAGGAAAATGAGCTTTCACAAATTATATCCATTCGTCGTAAAAATTACCCAGACAAGCTCGGATGAAAAAGTATCGCCTTATCGAAAAAACAGGCTACCTATGAAGAATACTTGCCGTCAATTCCTATTGTGCTATGTATGTACGTAATGTATGAACAAAACTGGACGTAAGCGAGCAGGTTAACAACTGTAATAGTTACAATTTAAACGTCCAATGGCTTTTTTCTTCTTCCAAATTCGTTTAAAATGCCAGCATATTTGCTATAAATGAGAGAGTCTGACGTTGAGCTTCTACTCCTTCTTTAATGAGCACCTTCACTTCTCGAGAAGGAAGCACATACGATATGTAGTCCCATGTTCATTTCGTGAGGGCCTGATCACTATTATAAATCTGAAAAGAGTACAGTTCTCTCATCTGGCATTGTTCAACCACTAACATGAAATGAAAAAGCTATACAAAACGTTTTCGTTGATGGATATTTGTGTGATAATTAACAGCTAAAAGTTAAAACAAAAGAGAGAATCAGACATGCTTGACGAGGGTGGTGAGAAAACATACTGTGAATTTGACTTTTTTCAGCGTTACTCTTGCATAATTCACCTTACAGCAAAACAGCTTTCAGTTGGTCCTAGCAACCGACGAATTTGAGACGTTCGCCATATTTTTGTACGATCGTATCGAGTGGACTACTGGTATTGAGAGTGGTGGTGATAAGTTCAACGGAATCGGAGGTACCCCTGCACAGGTATGATCGGAAACAATGGCAATTTCTTTTTGTTTACTTCAAATCTCATGGTAATGGCAAAATGAATATTTATCTGAGAGGGCAGAAGAAAAGTGTGGGGAGGAATGTGGGGAGCGCCACCAAGACGATAACAATTACGCAGTGTGCCGTCGGATTAAATGCTCACAATAATGAGTTGGCAGACTGATAAAACATCGAAGACACGTGAGACATAACGTCACATATAATTAAGAAAGCCCCCTTATTCCCCATCTCAAAGAAAAAAAAAACTCAAAGGGATATGTGAAATTGGGTACCGCTTTATCAGTTAACACTTGAACGATTTTGCCCGTTAGAAACTTCCTTCTATACTTAGAAATACAATCTTGAAATTCAGGGTTCGGTGAGCGTCCGAAAATGTGTCAGTTATGGCAAGTGGCTATATATAGTGTGATGAACAGGACAAATGAAGACAAATGCTGTTTCCGATTTTACAATATCTCTGTACAGAGCAACTGTTTTAAGGCCTCTTCTGCGTTTGTAAAACCCTCTTGACTATCTACACTCAGTAGAATATGATTAAGGTTTCATCACCAAATACTAGATTAGAAGTGTTCCGTCGCTGCCCTCTAACAGTAACAATGAACAACCTATTACTAACAACATTTACTAAAATAATTCAAACGAATATAATGCAAATAAAACAAATGTTCAGATATACTTAAAAGACACGAGACGCTGGAATTCTAAGTACTTAATTTAAGATAAGCGGTACAACGACGATAAACATGCTGTTTCCGAGGGAAACTCATTAATAATGTATGAGTATGGTTTTGTAATGTTCTGCTTTCTTTGAAATATTTAATGTGAAGTAAATTAAAAAGTTATGTTGAAGTTTAATACGGAAATAATAGGCACTGTTTGGAAATGTCTTTCTTGTGTTTCCTTTAGGTCGGTTTCAATGCTGGAGATGGCCATAGGTTTTACCCTCACCAGTATTCTAGGAACCAAAATAACCTCTTCAGGTTGCCAACCGAGTCAAACGTCGAAATCATTGGTGAATGGATTTACCACGTCAGTCGCAGAACTGGTGTTGACGATGGTGGCTGCACTGGAGCAGGTGAGGTTGGAATGCCCAAAGCATCCCGACAGCAATGTTTCACAAGAGAGTAGCTGTTCATGGGCATGTTGACATTCAGACGAAAGAACCCTGACAAAACAAGCATTTCACAGAAAATTGCTTATAACAGGGATATGTTGATGCAAAGATTTTGATTCCATGTTTTGATATCTGTTACTATACGCTCACCTGTCTATTAGTACAGATAAAAGAAATGGTTTCATATGGACCTAGAAAATCCTTTTTAAGCCTGAGTCTTAGTCAACAATAATGTAAAGTAATAGACATGCTCCCTGAGTTTTCCATGACATGATTAGTACAGATGACAAATTTCTCGGCCCTGAATGATTTTTCCTTCATAACATCACAGGAAACGTTAAAACCTATCCGAGATATGACTCCATGTTGGGCCGAAGTTGGTTGTACATTGGTGGACCCTGCTTCCAAGGTGACGACGAAATATGGCTGCGATACGGAACGGAGGAAGACCAGATAGCTTTGACTAATTGCACGTTCTTGAGTGCCCAAAGAGCTTACTGCGTGACGCCGACTTTCTTCCAAGTGGGAAGGGTTCCAATCTCCTTGACGCGTAACTGGGGATACACATATCCATATACAGGCACATTTGATATTGGTAAGTTACACATAGTCACAGCAAGATCGGTATGATGACATCCCAAACAATATAGAAGGTAAAAGATACTCTGATGAAAGAGTTTTGTATGAGAGCGGTGCAGGGAGCAGTGGCTAATAAATATGCCTCACAAGGATCTCATGCCCAAATACGTGAGTTGTTTCAAAATCTGGAAAATATGAGGACTAGTAGGGGTAAACATTTCATTTCGTCTAGTCTCTGTAATCGTTGATCACCTGGTTTCCTAGTTACTACATTTGTTTCCCATTACGTGTACGAAATATGTCGTTATTTACTCTTTCCATTTAAGATATGAAAAAGTAATGCCTACTCACATATATCTCAATCGACTATATTTCCTCTTTCTCGATAGTAAACATCGATTCAGTTCCTCCCCGAACCATTCGCATCAATCCCGACAGCGAAAGCTGGTTGAGAGCCGATTTCCCTCTCGTCATCGAATGGGACAACTCCCTCATCAACAACACGGAGGTCAGGGTCGACATCTTGGTCTACCAGGAGAAGAATGGCTACCCCGAATGGAAGGAAATCGAGGAGATCGACTTTGTGGCCCCAAACACCGGACGATACGAGTGGTTTGGCAGGGCAGACAACGACGTAGTAGAAGACAACGCCGTAGGTGTCATCAGGATCACCAGACGTTTCAAAAGGTACAAAAGTCAAACTCCGTCAAAAGTGAAACTTGAGAGACCTACACATTTGTATGTGAATGATATGGTATAGGTGTCGCTAGGGAGAAGAGTTAGCGAAGTAGAAACTTCCTTAAAACTGTTGCGAACTTTGCTCAGCGTTGTGTAAATTCTCGAAGAATGAGACTGACCATCTCTAAGAGACAACCATCAATTAAGAGAACCACTCGTCAAATTTAGTGCAGTTGTCAAAACCTGCCTAAAATTTATCTATGTCTTCATCATTTGATCTGAACAAAAAACTTTGTTGATGGTTATCGCTCAAAATTTTAATAAATAAAATACCATGCCGGATACTTGGGGCTGCCATCATTTCCAGAATTAAAAGTTATTTTACATTTATTGATAGTATGTATCATTGCATGATCTGTAGATGACAGAATAATAAATCCTGACAGCACATCTGCTCTACATGTTACGTCGTACTAGCCAATAACATTCATCTGGAGAAATCGTAAGAATGTGAAACAACATGAAAACGTCTGAGATAGCAAGATGTACGTGTAACCTTTGTCCTCAACAGGGAACAGATCGCACTTTGGAGTGACGTTCACATCCTCGGATATATGCTCAACGACAAATACCAGAGAGATCCCGTAGCTTGGTCAAACCTTCAATGTGAACGGTGGTATGAAGAGCGCCAAAAGGAACCTTTGTACGATTACGAGCAGGATTTGTACCCTTGTCCTTGCAATATGTCACAGGCTATCGCTGATCGAGGCCGCTGGAAGCCAGCTCCATTTTGTGACGTCAGCAAGGCTGGAATGGAAGACAGGAATGATTATTGTCGATACAGGGAAGACATCCTGCACTGTGTCATTAACATCATACACAGGTAGAAATATTGAAGAATTATCTTTTATAAACAATTTGGTTTTAGTTTCAATTTTTTAAGATAGCTGCCTTATTAACCACTACAGTAATGTGCTGGTCAAACGATGATGTCGAGGTTGATTCAAAAATCGTTTAAAGCAGAGAGAATGCTGATGACAACGCTGAGTGTACAAAATGTCTGCAAATTTGCAGAAAATTAAAAAAAAAAAGAGAATTAAATAAGAATTATAGAGATCGTCTGGAAACTTATTACCAGAATATTTCTGTATTCCTTTTGCATTTCTTTATTTTCTTTTTTGTGAATTTACATTTTCAACAGGTGAACATACTCTCTGCATTACTGATTTCTTCCAGCATCATCAGTTTATTTTCTTTGGACCATTATTTCCGTTGGTTTGCGGTAGAATATTATGTTGTTGGCACAAAAGATTGTCATCGTATCACATTGAATGACGCACTTCTTCCAAAATTGTGTTTTAACACATGCTTTGGAAGAAGAAAAAAAAACTGAGCGAGAGTTCCGATGGCAATGGCAAACGTCTTTTAGAAAGGGATCTCAGATACTTAAACATTACGCTCATTTATGTAGTTCCGTTACTCATGTCGATCCTGACATTTGTTTAATTCACGTGTCACATCAGTGACACTGGTTCTCGTTGTTTAAATATGAAGAAATTACAAAGACTAGACTTTAATACATGACCATTATTTTATTTCATTCTAAGCCTTGTTGATTACTTGTGGTACCAGTACCGTCGGAGGTCTTTTTTCGATTTTCTTAAAACAATCTCGATCTCAATTGTTCTCTCTCTCTCTCCTTTTTGTTTTCCCTCTTTAGTCCTCAAGGTGCAGATTCAGTCTGCTGTTATGACAAATTCGAGAATCTCGTCTACGCCGGGGACAGCTGGGAAGGTAGCTTCACCCATAGGGTCACAGTAAATGGAGTATATCCTTACCGGGAAAATAAGAAAGTCCCGACGCTCTCCTCTTGGATCCACGATGGAATACCCTTCTTCGCCTGCTGCATCTGGGGAGACCGTTGTGAATACTACCAAGAATTCCGACAGACTCGTGACTGCAGAATGTACGACCCACCGAGAGTTGGTGAGTGGGTTTACCTGTGATGTAACCGGACAGAGCCAGATCTGGAATTGAGGGTTACGTCATCTTCAGTTGATTTCCGTGTTCTGTATGTGTATGGGAAAATAAATGGACACATAGAAAAATTAAGAAACAGTTCTTCAACATATAAGACAAAAAGTGACGTACCTATTATTTTCATTGATAAAGGTTGAAGAGAAATGACGCTGTAATTTATGAGAAGGATATCACACTCTGCATTCAAATGTGACGGATATTTGTATGTTTTAATGCTACTCTTTCTATTAAAGTGTAAAAACGTGATTTATCATTTATCAGATTTTATGCCCTTAGTACGTCAAAGATTATAAAAAATATTGCACTTAAATTATTTGATGACAACGTTACTTTCTATATTTTCTTCTTCATTTTCATTTTCTTACTACTTACTTAGCAACCGTCTTTGGCGATCCACATGTCATCACTTTCGATGGACTGGAATACACATTCAACGGTAAAGGAGAGTACATTCTTATGCAAACACTGGACGCTTTAACTGAATTTGAGCTCCACGCAAGATTTGAACAAGTAGTGGATTATGCTGGTAAGTCAAACCTCACTGTGTGAAGTTGAATTCTCGATACACTCGGTCAGACAATGCTTTTACCATTTGCAAGCCGTCAGTACAAACTTAGTTTTGTTACACAGTATGACATAGATCGTTGTATACAAGTACGGAAATTCCACCTAGTGTTAGAAAGATATATTAATTTCACTTACTTTCATCAACCTGTTTAGTCACGTATTGCAATTATATTGTGTACATTTTCATAAATATTTGAAGTGTGAAATTCGGTAATGTAATTTGAACTTTTTTTATTCTTTTCCAATTAAAAGGAAACAAGATGGACGCCACAATATTAACTTCAATTGCCATGAAGGAAGAAGATTTAGACATTATAAGGATTCTGCATAGTGAAAGAACTATCCTTGAGGTCATGGTACAGTCAGAGATATTGGATATAAAAACACAGCAAGAAATTCAACTAGAGAGTAAGTTGTTGGTGGATTTCAGTATGTATATGGATATTTGCAAAGTATCATCCAATCGTCCGACCAAGGAGTTCTTATTACAATTCCTTGGTCCAAGCAGGGAGGTGCTAGAGAAGGAGATACAACAGAAGTTTCTTCCTTTGAAGTAGCCTAGTTTCCGCAGTAATCGTCTCTTTCGTTCACCTCTTGAAGATTCAATGGGATTAAAGGGTATTAGGAACTTAACGTAAAAAGTCTATGTTGTCTACTCCGACGCGGTCCGACACCTATCGCAGTGGAAAAATTTGATGTTGTGCAACTTATTGAACATGGATGCGCCCTCTGCAAACATGCAAAAATCAGTGAAAATCGATAAAATGCAACAGCAAAGTATAGTCTTATGATCAGTTTTCGTCATTTGCATATGGCAAAGGTCTATGTCTTATTCTTATGTACCAGTCTGTCTTGATTACAAAGAGATGGCCAGTCGTTTCGATTTTTGAGACACCTCCCTGGTTCAAGTGAAACTGCCGAAAGCAATGTCCTTTTTGTTGGTATTTCTTGAAGTAAACACATTGGCGATGTGACAGGTGTGACAAAGAGATGATAACAGCTTTGGTGTAGTCTTGCAGAGAGCATTATAGTGATGCAAATGCACATTAACCACTTTGTTCAATGCGTTGGAATGAAAACGGAAAATTGTTAATTCAAGTTCTGAGAATCGTTAATGAAAGGACTGCCTTAAATTCGCGGCAACTAATATGTGGAATATGAATGAATAAATCGCTGCGAATGTAAGGGAAGTGAAAACCATCCTTGCAGAAATCTTCCAAATAGAATTGACATGTTTATACTTACGTGATACTGCCAAAAAGAAAGTTTGAAGGCGGAACTATTACGCAACTTTTGTAATGCAATGAAACTATTGATGGAGTTCATTAGGAACATTTTTATTTTCTTCTTGCATCCTCAGACGGTGTCTTCATCACATTTCCAACAACCTACGAAGATGGCAACACCACTCAAGTCGTGATTACTTTTCAGGACTCTAAAATTGGTATCGTCGTGAATGGGACTGCGGAATGCATGGTGATCCGGGTCATTATACCAAAGGAATTTAAGGTATTTCTCCCCCTTCACGATGTTTTCCTCCCTCGCACCAAGTATCGTCTGAGACTGATCCTGAGAGGATCATCGTTCACCAAAAGAAATATAAGGAGGAGAAGAAGTAATAGACATATAAACAATACACAAGACAAACAGCTCAATGTCACCGCATCCTACTGAAAATGTAATGAATGGTGCTCAAAGAAACAAGGAAAAATCTCCGGCAATGTCACAGGTTGGGGACTGCGAATCTGAGTGCTGCCGTTTGCTTACACACATTTGAAGCATTAAATGAACAGTAATTGTCTGCAGTTTGTTAACGAAAAGTGAAACTACCCATATATTTTAAAACTTGAAACAAACCTTAACCAAAATGTGAGCCTGATAGCCTAACAGTGTCCACGAAGTTGAACCCAAGATAATCCTTAAACGACTTGAGTTAGAAATCTGTCACTCATTGAGCATGCAGTCTATTGCATTGTTTGATGCATTGCAAAAAATTTCATTGTACATTAACAATGTTTACTAGAATAAAATTGACATGTGTATTAAAATTGTAGGTGTTTGTTTGGAAGTATTTCAGCTTTGATGATGATATAGGACTAATGAATTTATGATTATGATACCTATGTTTACGTCATTTAAGCCTTCCTAGGATCAATCCGAGCTTGTGATTCTCAGACCGGTTTCCATAGCAACAAAGATCATCATTTCTTTCCTTTCCTATCTGTTGGATTTGCTGTTCAAAGACGTGTGACAAAAAAAAAAAATGTTAAAAGTCATTGGTAGAGGAGTTAATATTTCACGTGACGTCAGTCCTTTCTTGACTCTCTCATGTCGACGTCACTATTTTTACGGTTATTCGTTGCTAGGAAAAAAAATAAACATAGCAACCGCAAAACTTGTAACATTTCGAGAGAATTACAAAGAACAGAATGGCTTCACATGAGATGTTAATACGATTACCAATCCCTATACACTTTCCTTACACTTATCTCTTCAGGGTCAAGTAGAAGGACTGCTCGGGAACTGGAATGACGATTACAGGGATGATCTAACGACAGCTGGAGGAACTAGAATTGACTATGATAGTGACGTGAGCGAAATATATGACAGATTTGGAAAATCATGTAAGGATAAAAATCCTTAGTACAAACACGTTTATCGTTATCCGTTAAATTCAGTAATTTGTCTTGATTTCAGATCATAACTTGGTTTGTCTAAAGTAAAGTGGAGTTTCAGTTGATTTCGTTTTGTATCTGCTTCGTATTTATATGAATGTCAAATCACTTCCTTATGTTCTATGTAAACTAGATACGGGTGTTGTAGAATGTAAAATACAATACTTAGTCTGTTGCCGTTTTTGGTCTCTGTGGTCCACGGTTAACCATTATATGGTACCGTAAAATGCAATCTAAAATATAAAGCGTTAATACATGCACCAATACTGACATGCACCAACAGTGACCTAAAGCAGGGATGGGTGACATTTTAGACCAGATATGAGGAATACATAATTTTCCGGGCCTTTCTTGCTTAAACACCTGCTGCTGATTCCAAACCTCTAACAGCGAGGACTTTCATACAGTGTGAATCTTAATTTACAAAAACATAATCTCAAAATAGGATACTTGACCTATTGTTGATAAGTGATAGGGAAATACAGGCCTACCTGATAACATTCAATAAGATGTCTGGAACTTAACGATTCTTTTTATTTGTCATGAGACATGTCCCGGGCCAAAACACACCCCGCCACCGGGCTGTAAGTTGCTCACCCCTTGCCTAAAGTGACATCAATATGGGAGACACGCATGTAGTAGATAAGAAGGAAAATAAAATTAACAACCTGATGAAGTATTTTCTTGAAGAAATAGTGGTCTTGCTTTCTTTTACAAATAGATCTCTAGTCTACTGGAATGTTATTATTATGATAAAATAATAGCATAACCAGCAACATAGCCAGTCTAAAAGATCCTTTAAAATCATGTAAAATATTAGTCTCGGTAGTAATGCACATCAAGGTATAATTCCCTAATAATGAAATACACTAAATTTTATACAACTGTTTCCAAAATTACGTGTATGTAAACTTGTGTATTTTCGTCAAAAACATTCATCATATGTTGCTATTCACTTGTTCAATGTAATCACTACTTATCGTTTGCAGGGGAGATTAAAGCAGAAAACAGTTTACTCTATTACGAGCAAGGAAAAACTCACGATTACTACCAGGACAATTCTTTCGTTCCGAACTTCGAAGCTCCATCGGGGAATTTGCCGCCTGGATTAGGGGCCACTGACGTAGAACGGGTGTGTGGCGGTAATGCTCTCTGTGAATATGACGTCAGAACTACAGGGAAGCTAAACATTGGAAGATCGACAATGCAAGCTTACGAAGACTACTGGTTCGCCCATAAGAATCTCGTCGTTTGTAAGTTGTTGATATGATTAATGATCTTAGGAAAATGATTGAAATTATGAAAAATACACATTTCCTTGCTCATTTTCCTGATCCCCTAAAAGACTACATTTTCCATAACAGTTGCAGAGAAGTGAAACTGAAGTTATTATTGATTCAGGACAATCCTAATGGATATTGGCTGTCAGTAATTGACGTCTCAGTAATGGAGAGCTCATAAACTTGAAACGTTGTATTAAATAATCGAAATCATTTTTTTTTTCACAGCAATGACGTGTCGATATTTCCCGACCCCGAAGAATGGTACAAAGACGTTTTACAGAGAACGCAACCATAACGTGGGCTCTGAAATAGAGTACGCATGTGATGATGACTTTATCTTACTCGGATCTAATTATAGAATCTGTCAGCCTAACGGAGAATGGACAGGTGATGCCGTTATAAATACATGTGTTGGTAGGTAAAACATTTACTTACGTATTTGCGTCACTTAAGTGTATAAAAATATTTAGAGAAGGGAGAGTAAATAATAATTATACAATCGTTAATTGTTATTTCTCAACTTACTTACTTTATTACTATGATCAAGTATTACTTTTATCATAATTTATTTGCTCAATCTTATATGCTTTCCAGAGAGTTTGATTTGTGGTGGTGTTGACACTCCTGAACACTCTGCCATAGATGTGGTCAGACCATATTCACCAGAGAATCTTAAGATACGGTACAGTTGTGATGAAGGTTACAAAATCTTTGGTCCCGAGGAGAGACGGTGTGACGTCGAATACGAAAAATGGCGACCAATTAGATCGCCTGGATGCTACCGTAAGTTTGTTGTTTCTCAAAAGTCTCATTAAGAACATATTGCTGTGACTGGTAGTATGGTTGTTTCATGACCTATTAATTTTATTAATCAGAGCTAGAACTATTCATTCCAACATTCCCATAAAATTTCAAAATCCTTTTCCTCAATTTCATACACATTTTGCGCGATTTAAAGTAGCCATAACGTATTTCTATAATGTCAAAAATCATATTAATATTCTTTTAAACGTTCAAAGAGCAGTATAATAGACTTCCCATTAGTATGTTGACACAAAGTATTTCTCGAGAACAGAAAGTCATTATATGCTGAGGTAGCAAGTCTATATAAAAATTCCTCGGTTAAGCATGTAAAACAAGTTTCATCATTTTTTTTTCGTTATGAATTAAAGACATGCATGAAGAATTTACTGTTACAAAAGTACGGACTGAAAGTTTCGTTTTGACAATCTCGTTTTAAACACTTGACGATTGATTAATTTCACAATTGGCTATGATCTATTAAATCAATAGTCGTTCAATGAAACAAAGTGACAAATCAAGACATAGACTGTATGATATGTTCAATGCTCAATGTTATATATTCCAGTACACTCAGAGAATTATTTACTTAAATTATGTAAAATAAGAACTCCATAAATTTTATGTAAAATTAATGTAAGCAGTATTTGTAAATTTTACATAATTTTGGTAAACGTTACTACATTTTAGTAAAATTGTTACATCATAATGTAAGACTTACATTAACTGTGTGTAAAATTTTACCAAAAAGTTATGGAGTCTTACTTTACGTGTTTGTGAGTGTACTTGAATGCAAGACAGTTGCATCTGTCATGTGTCAGTTGTGTAAACATTTTCTTAAAAAATTCCCAATGATTCCAACCACTTTGCTCAGTAACATGTCTATATTAATTTGCAAAGGCATGTCATTTCTGTGATTATTCATTTGGGTTTCCAATATATATAAAAAAAAATAGCATTTTCCCAGATCAAACGTAATCTGCACTTTTTGAAGTAACACAGTGCAATTCGCCCTGATGGAAGTATTCTCATTCAACTTTTTTTTCATCTCCAGGTAACCTAAGCCCTGTAGAGATCTCCATGACGATACTTGGCGCCATGTTGGGAGTGGTTATTATCCTCGCTTTGGTGATACTGGTCCTGTTCTCTGCGATGAGAAGAGACAGGAAAAAGCAAGAAACCAAAGACAATAGAATGTAAGTTTCATTTACTTTTTACTATTATAATCTCGCAATGTGTCTCGAAAAGTAATCACCTTTATTTCAAGTGAGTCGATTCTCCCCATCATATAGCGTCACCTCTTTCTCCTTTTTGTAAGACATTTCAAAGAGGAGGGCTTTACGGATTAAAGAATATTCCTTAGATTAACTTGATGTGTAGTTATTTCTGATACCTGGCAGCCTGACACTGATAATCCAATGATAGTACATTTGCTTGAAATTGTTAAATTAGCTAGAGATAACATGTACGATTTACATTTCAAATGACTGGTAGCAATACTGAAAATTGAAGAAATAAAAAGTGAGGGACTAGTGGACTAAAGTTCACAAACTATAAATACCTTTATTTCTTTTGATTTAAAGGTTCGATGATATCACGATGAAAGAGAAAAGCCCTGACTTCATTCCTGGTATTGATGACGTAGGTCCTCAACCACATGTCTCCCTAAGGGAGGAAGAATATTCACCGCCGCGAGACAGCAAAGTAACACCTTCAAACTACGCAGAGAGCTGGGCTTGATCAAGTCGTTACATCATCGTCATCTTCATTGAAAGTTAAAATTTTTGGAACAGCTTCATTTGTTTCTTCATCTTTCTTCATCTTTCTCTTCCGTTTTTCTTTGTTTGTCATTCACATGACCAAACGCATTTTGTTTGTCTCTTACAAATGTAGAACGGTATTATCTTATTACTCGATTACGTGATGAGGATTTAGACTGGTGGACTACATTTGGGAAAACTTACATTAGTCCAAATAGCAATGACATTCTTTTGCCATTTCATTCAGCTTGTTTTTTTTACTGATATGCAACTTCGTTACATCAAATATCTAATGATCATTCGTTTGTTTACAGACATTTGCAACTAGAAAATTTCTTGTACATAGAGTGAATCTGCTCAAGAGCAAATGAATTGTTGTGAACAGACAGTTTAGTATCCTCATAAATTTCATAGCATTACAACAATTTTAAAATTCCATAGCCCTAGGTCACCGAAATAAGGTTTGTATAAGAATAAGGTCAGGTAGTACTGGCATGCCCATGAAAATGTACATATTATGCTGTTAACATTTTCTTCAGAAGGATTAACTTACTTCGGAATTTCGAGAAGGTTACAAAGACACTTAATAACTATGTTTCAATGTGGTATTTTTTTTTTGGGGGGGGGGGTGGGTGGGTGGGTTACGACGTACCATTTTTCTATTTTGTGTCTAATCTGGATAAAGACGTAATTCTGTGCCTAGCTGGATCTTGTAAATAATCAATCTGAAATGCTGAACACTTATGTTTTTGTTCATGCAAGTGTTTTAAAGAAAGGTACAGTCTGATAAAATACAGTGATCAATATTTTCTTTGCTTGAATGTAAAGTAACTTTTGATACACGCAATCATTAATTAGCATTAGCCGTTTGGGTGATTTATTTTAAAGGTGCAAGATTTTTTTTTTTGTTACAAGAGTAAACAAGATATGCAGTGAAAACACAGATTGCTTAATTGTAGACCTTTTTTTTGTATTTTATGTGTGCATAGTACGTAATTGACTTGACAACGGAGAACTAATCACCTGTCATGTACTGGAAAATTCGCTAGATTAGAAGGACCAACCAATGGATTGACGTCTATTGGGATGAATTCTCATCATTTAATCAATCTTGTATTTGCTCACAGTCTTTGACTGAAGAAATACATTTGTAAGAAAAATTAAGGGGATGTCTATGTTATTTTCTCGATCCAAATAAGCCATATTCCACTCTTTCATTTGATAGAAATCCAGCACAATGCATATTTGCATGTTGTTCATATAACAGTTGTTTAAAATGAAGCTGTCTATATTGCAGTTTCAGTTTAAAAATGTTCATCTAAAGGACTTATCGATCGTCCAGATGGCTTGAGTTTACTTGTCAGAGTTTACTTGTGATAATGTAGCACAAGCCCTCTTTGATCCAGTGTGTGGGTATTAACGAAATATACCAAAATGAAAGGAGGGTTTAATCCTCAACTGAACTGTATGGTTTGAAGATTTCACGAACACTAATTATTATACTACACCAAAGGGAAATAACGGTGGGGGGGGGGGGGAGGATTAGAATATGTGATTGTTAAAACTCGGATAGAGATTATTTTGAAAGAAGATCAATTGTCACAGCGGGGTATAACTAAAGGGGTTGGGCTCATCTGATTACGTCACCGTGGTTGGTATACCTTCCCTCTGACCTCACCGTCTAGTACCAGCTGAGCCGATTCCAGTATCCAGCACCTCAACAATTATAGTCAAATGAAACGCAATACTTAAAGAGTTCCTTCCGATTTACACCAGCGCACTACAGTTTCAAGGGCCGCATGTGAGACACCGATACAGCGACGTGGAATGGTTGTCCGCACTTCACCGAGAAAGAGTTACGCTGTGTGCGTTTTGTTTCAAACTCCTCAAATAAAAGTTTAAACACGACACAAAATTTACCGTACTCTTTATTTTCAAAAAATGGCATATCAACCAAGGAAGTGAGTCGGTTAGACAAAATAAATTGACCATTGGTCAGGGCTAAAAACTTCATATTAATTAGGTCGCATACATGACACATACTCTTCTGACTCACTCCCATATCCGATGAGGATTCTTGAGCTAGACCAGTCAATCTTTGTCCCAATGTTGAAACAAACCCGACACCCTCAATCCCCCCTAGTGAATAAAGAACAAGTTGTTCTGGGAAAGGACTCGGTCACTGACCCTCACTTATGTTTACTTAAATGTTGACAAACAATTTTAGGACAGAAAGGGGACAAAGGTAAAGACTGTGATCTAATGCACATAATAGAAAAAAACAAAACAAACCGAAACAGGTCTAAAATAATTCACTTGTGAAGTTCTCCCTATTTCATATCCCAGTTACATTAGAATGGTACATATTTATTACCTTTTGTGTTTCTCGGGTTGGGGGGTGGAGAATCCGAGCTAGTCGATGAATTTGATCATTGATACCAAACATTTCAGAACAATTTCAAAGTACTTGCATTAGGTTGGCATATTATGCCCACGGTGCATCGTGAATACAACTCATACTACGTGTGTCTTACCTATTACATATGAACACCAAACTAAAGCTGCATTGCACTCTTAGCTACACTGTAAACAATTTCCTGTAATTTTTACAGTAAATTACTGGCAGCAGAGTTGCCAGTAGTGTACTGTAGATTTTACAGTAAATACCTTCACTACTGTAAAATTTACCTACAGTATACTACTGTAAAATTTACAGTAGTAATATCAGTTGCTGTAAACATGGATACAGTAATTTACTGTGATTGATAAATACTACTGTAAACATGAAATGGCTCCATACTGTAAAATTTAAAAGTAAAACAGTAAAATACTGTAATTTTCCTACAGTCTGAATCGATTGAAAACATTGTCATTGAGGAATTATCATTGCAGATTGACAATTCAATTGCATGATTGTCAGGGATGGCAGCTCGTGAGTTCAATTCCCGTATCGGCTATACCAGAGGCAATCAAATGGTACCTATTGCAATCTCGTTTAGTGTCCCACATACTAGGACTAGATCAGGGCTAGATCAGGGAAAAATTGGGTAGGATTTGCATCTGCCAAGCAAGGTAAGCTCCCATTTTCAGTTGACGTCCTGTAAAGAAAAGTTCTGTCTCCTGAAGACTGAAAAGTGCCAGCTGTTGATAATGAGTTGGACCAGTCTTCTGACCAGCTATGTTTAAAATAAATTAATTGGGCTAGGAGGGTCAATATTTCAATCTCACTCTTGCTGTTAATGAAAACAGAACATGGAAACATGCTCCTGAAAAAAACGATAAAGCTTGAAAATGTCCTTTCTTAAATTTTCTTTATTGATATGTTTCTCACTTAAAACTGTTTTAAAAGTAAATAGAATAAGATAAACAAACTAACAGTAACCATTGTCATATATATATATATATATATATATATATATATATATATATATATATATATATATATATATATATATATATATATATATATATATATATATATATATATATTTGTGGTGGTATTCACATCAAGGAAATAACTTATCCATGCCTGGAAATCTTAAATGGATATTTCTGAGGTCGGCAGTTTGAATCCCAGAATCTCAGTTATCTATTCATTATTTCAGACTGCCACAGGTAATGCTTGAGCCCGAAAGAGATCATTTTCATTTTTTAAATGGAAACCAGAAATTACAGTAATTATATTGTGGAAGATATCTCATGCACCAGAAGCAGTGGGTTGATAAACAGGTTTAAAAGAACTTTTCTGGGATGATCTGCAGTTTTCCTATAGCCTAATCTCTAATCTTAACAAAATGTATTATCAATACAATACAAACAGCCAAGCAGATGTCTTGTAGACAGTGCATACCAAACAATTAGTCACATGGGTCATTGCTTCTGCCATGTCTTCTATAGTAAGGGTCATACCAAGTACCAAGTGGCTACACCATTTGGTTGAGCATCTACTTTTCACATGGGATACATTTTTTGTATCATATTAACATGTTTAAGTTGCAGCTTTCTTGCATGTAATTTTGGACATTATAGATTCCAACTACTAAAAGATAAAACCATCATTTCTGCTTGATATAAGAAATGTGTGATTCATTAGTTTCTCTTCTTGGGATATTGGGTATACAAAGTTTTTGATCTTTACCTCTGGTGCCTCCAAATCACCTTTGACCTCCAAAAACACTATGGATTATCCACTCAAAATGGGTTATTGACATGAAGAGTATGAGAACACTCACTTTACACTTCTTGAGATATTGTGTTTACAAGTTTTTTAACTTTGACCTGTAAACCCCAAATAACCTTTGACCCCACCAAAAACAAGAGGGATCATCTACTTTATATGGGTCATCTACAAGCCAAGTATGAGGTAACTCACTATTACCCTCCGTACAATACTGTGTTTATGAGCAGCATCACACACAGCATCACAACTGAAAAAATTTCCTTTGCCTCTGAAAAGGAATAAAAAAATACACTTCATTAGAACATGTGCTCAAATTGCCAGAAAACATACATAAAGCATATAACTGCAAATGATTTTATTGATAAGTAAGCCTAATTGAAACCTTAAATATGCATCATATACCTGCAAATAGACCTAAATATATGCAAAATACATATTCTTACTATTGCATTGTGTAACTGAGCACAATCATTTTAAATCAGTTTGCTCCACCCCACCCAATGCAAACCGGTTCTAGCTTCAGGTAGGAGCTTTCTATGTTGGACTGATGCCTGCACTTATCTGCAAGGAAACCAGAGTTCAACACAATGTGCCTGATGGCCTGGAAAGGAGAAGCCTTTACCTCATACAATGGACACATGTCCCATCTGAAAGTTATCTATATTTAATTTGTTGTAAAATGAACCTTGCAAATTACTACAGTCAACACTGTGAAAGGCAGCACTTAAACTGTGCATTACTCATAAAATCATACATTAACACCAGAATATTTGAATAAACTTTAGTGATAACAGCACTGTGACCCTTTCAATAACTTGTATTCTGGAGATGAAGGTTCATTTTTCCTAAGTTGTTGACCAACAGATGCAAACTTAAGTAAATTTGAAATGTTAAATTTGCTATTAGTCTCCAGTTCTTCAGCTACAGAGGTAAACAATGGTAAGAAGCCGTGTGATGAAAGATGTATATAATATATATATATATATATATATATATATATATATATGTGCCACTAAGTGATGTTTTTTCTGGGGTGTGACATGATATTAATACCCCATTATCAGTTTGGTTAATGGAAGTACATGTTCAACCTTAGCTGGTGGCATGCTGTTAAACATTTATCTTTCAGTCTCTGGCTATTCAAGGTGGGATTGGCACTTGGATCTTCCTATTATTTTTCTTAGTTATTTTGTGCGTGGAGGTCGCCTTACTAACGGCTGCAGAAAATGAAAAGACATGTTCATAACTTTGGTCAGAACAGGAACAATGTCATCAACTTTACTCTTAATAAGAATGCAGAAGTGTGAGCACATCCTCTATATTTAATCAGAACTATTGGTGTGAGCACCAAATTAACTGCAGAGGCTTGCAGAAAGGATTTGATAGAGATATAGTTGAATAAACTGTGTATTCCATTATCTTTTAGTTAGTTAGGGTCACTGGATTGTTTTTCCTGCCGTCTATTCCCTACAGCACATGACCAAATATTATCATTCATGCAAATCCTACATTCTAAGCAATTAATAGTCGGCAACGTTCTTACACTTTTACTGCCTATTGGAAGTTGTTCTAATTTGTTAATCTTTTCACTGAGCATCAAATCAAGTTAGATGACAACACTATCATGCAGCAACCATAAAACAAGATGTGGAATGTCACATCACTTGCAAAGAATACAAATAAAACAAATAAAAATACAATTACAAAAATTTGTTTCCTAGCTGAATGAAAACAAACATTGATCAATTGGAAGACTTTACAATATGAGTCATTTGTCTCCATGTGAGTTAAGAATATGTGTACATTGACACACCTTCCATCAAATACCTCACTCTGTTCGAAGAGGTTTGGTAAAATACCCTGCCCCAGAGCCACTACTGACTGACATTCCTGGAAGTGATGCACATTAGTGTCATAGTCAACAAATTCACCGTACCAGAGGTAGTAGGAACGTGTGAACAACCATTATACCCAGCCACACATGAATGCATATTTACACCTTTGCTATCCTAAACATGTGTGTTTCCAAAGACCAATGTCATTTCTTTTTAGCAAGAATTAAAGTAATATACAAAGCAATTCAAGTTAATTATGCTTCAAGTTAGTTATGCTTAAAATGATCTTACTTTTGTTTCCTTCTTATTACTACAGTTAATGAAAATTTCACTGAACATACCAGATATAGTCCTTTACCTAAAGGTAATTATTGTACTCAGTCCATCTACAGATTCCCTACACTGGGCAATTGTAGAAATTTGTATATATTATATCAAAATGATTAAAGTATTGAAGTGATGAACAGAAGATTAGTTTGATTGGCTTATAAAGTAATTACCTTACCACCAAAGTTTATAGGTACCGTATGGTGTGGTAGTTTTATCACTTTTATTCCACACTCCTTTGTAAGACTCAGATGTTATTTTGCAAGGTTTTTATTTGTTTTTAAGAATTTTCTAACAGTAAGTTAAGGTTGGTCTAGCATGAAGTTGTCTACAATTAACACACAGCAAAGTCTACATCAAACTGCTGTGATACCATACATCTGATCATTTGAAGAAAGTTGTGCATAAAGGTATGCAGGGAGGATGCCCTGGACTCAAAGACTTGGGAAATATAAACCAAACTTGTTTGATCACCATTAGAACCATGAGAACAGCTCAAATACTTATCCATTCAAAGTCAGCCAGATCTTTCACAAATGAGGTGACACGTGAATTGACACACTCGTTCTTCCGCTGGACCTCTTAACCAGACTTCTTGTTGATCCTTTTCTTTTAAGTGCATTTGGTACCATTTTCTGGATTAATACACACAAAGCACCTGAGAATGATAGAACAAGAAAGTGAAATATATTTTAGATAAGAATAATCGTTTATCCATGATGAAACAATTGTGTTTAATTTTATTTTATTTGAATGCTACCGCCTCAGGGAGCCTCAAAAGGCTTATATCGAGAGCCCCTGCCCAAGTTTAATCATGTGAGCTTTCGACTAGTGCTTAGATGATGAAGTGGCAGAGAAGAAACCAATCCCATCCTGCTTTAATGACAGCCATTCAACAACCCTATCCAAAGAACATAAGTGAACTCCAGACCACTTTCTCAATGCCCAGAGGAGTTGAAGCCATTAGTTGGTACAACGTAACTGTTTGCAGCCACACGGCAGACTTATTTTAACACCCCATTATGATCCACCCCCTAGAAACTTCACAAGATCACTGCTCAACATCACAGCAAGGCCTTTCGCCACTGCAAATACAGCCACTTCTGGAAAAGCTGGAAGTTGAATCAAACACAGGCCTCGCTGGTGCAAAGCATCTCGGATCCACTGAGCTACTGTAAACCCCACAGTTCCTGATTTTGATATGCCAACAATCACACCATCCATCACTAATGGGTTTAGTTATAGACATGTAATGGAGATGTTTTGGTTCGTTTGGTATAGAACAATTCAAGACTGAAAAATACAGACTGACAAGATACTTTCTTTTTGGGTTGGATGAGATGATCAGACAGATTTAAATGGTCTCCCATTTAAAAACCATACAGATACTGTAATACACTATTGTGTAACTCCTTACCTTTTAAAGGCAGCTTCCAGTGGCATTTCACAAGGGTCTTATGTAGAAGAGAAAAACATTCCAGTTCACGCCCTTTAAATCCCATAGCAATACTACCTTCCTAACTCGAGATATCTCATATTAAAGAGTACTTATTTTTGTCAAAAAATACCTCTAGTTCTCATCAAGGTCACAGAATGTTATATGAAGTGGGCACATTGCCTCAAATTCCTTTTTTCTTTTTATATAATTTAATGTCCTGTACTCCTGTTTGTCCTTGAAATTTGATACCATAAGAATATTTGAATATGCATGTTTCCATGCAGATTTAGCACAAATCTACACCATATGTAGGGCATAACAATGTTGCTAAGTATTCCCTACTGTATAGTCGCACCAATAAAGAAATTCACTTCACTGTCAAATTAATGTGCCACAGTGACATCACAGATTTCCCATAATGCACTTCATTGTGAGTAAAAATTGCATTTCTTTGAAAATAAATATCTTCCAAACAATACAAGCTGTTGAGATGCGGTTTTCGCCTCTAAAGAGAGATTAAAAATTCTGCATTTTTTAACTTATTGAATTTTGTCTCTGGCAAGTCTCTTTAACCTACAAAAATATTTTTTTCAAATGTTTTCTGTAACACTCTCATTTTCATTCATGATTTGCTTGATCTACCTTCAATAGTATTCATTCTTTTGCTTAGGACTGTACCAATTATAAACCCCTTATTCCACAACCCAATGCAGATTTCATGACCTCACAATTGTTCATTTTGCTGTTGTCAGTTGCTGATGACTTGAACTCCTTAAAATTTGGTTTTCAATCAACATGGTTAAGTAATCATCGATTGGTTTTTAGGATTTTACTTTAGGTTAAAAACTTCTCTAAATTCCTCCGTTTAGCCTATTCCCAGCATAAGCTGGTGTCCACTCTATGATCTCCCTTTATTTTCATGGCCAGTGTTTATCTGAACTTCAAGCAAGTATTAGTCCAGACTCCAGAGCTAACCAATCAACTTGACATTCTCTATTTGTGTTGAGTACTTATACAAAGATGGATTTGCTGAAAAAATTTAAATGATAGATCACCATTCATCAAATTCAGTTTGGGCACATTACATCCACAGTGGTAATCTGAAGTTGCAGAAGCTTTTTGTTTGGCTGTTTGCATTATTGCACACAGTAAGAATAAAATACGCACCGCTGCACAAACCCCAGGGTTGTGGCAACTTCTACTTGATATTCTATGCTGCATACGTAGAAACTGGCAAACAGGAGAGCGAGGCCTTTCACAAAAAATCCACACATCTCACTCACGATATGGCCATCCAAAGTGAAAAGAAATTTTGACCCAGTTAAAAGTGAGCTACCTGTATAAGGATAGAAAAATGAAAAGATTTTTAGAAATATTGCATTTAGCCTCTATAGAAAAAGAAAACTTATGTTCACAGATCCTAGCTTCCAGTTTTTCCATGAACAGTGCAGGGTTTCCCCTGGGTTTTTCAGAGTATGAGGCGGTGAGTGCGAATTATTTATTTTTTTGTTTATCTGATAATGTAATCCCTATTTTGAATGCTAGCTAAGGTCTAACATTAGGCCTAGGCCAAGTTGGTGATATATGTTTTTAGCCTAGGTCTATACAAGTTTGAGAGTATAATAAAGCCTTGGCCCACTCTAGTTACACACATTTTTGGGGCCCATGGCCGTGATATATTTGTTTAAAAGGGTAACTTAGGCCTAGTCTGGACAAACCTAGCAACAGTGATACAAAAATGACCCAGAAATTACCTAGCTTATGCTAGGCCCTTGGCTGGTGTCACTGAATAAACAACCAATTCAAACGGCCTAGCCGGAGGGTAGATATTTAGTGAAAATGTTTGACTTCTTGTGAATGTTTTCTTGGAATTTTTTTTTTTTTTGGGGGGGGGGGGGCTACACACTGCACAATAATATTATAGGACATCTGTGTTCTAAGTTCTAAGGCTAGACCTAACTTGGCCTAAGATAGGCTCTAGTCAATAACTTAAGTGCGAGCACTGTTGACGTTGACACTGTCAGTTGTTAATGAAAGAGTACTGATGTAATTAACAACAGCTTTGTGTTGCTATAACGTTAGTATTGTGCACAAGTACTACAGTAGTCTAACGTATTACTAGTACCAACGTTACTACTTCTAGTACATTAGTACAGTGTCAGTAGCATAGCTTCTACACTATTTAACGTTAGACCATTATAACGCGTTAGGTGTAGGCCTAAGTAGGCTGACCGTCGCTGTTTGTAGTTTTAAACCATATATTTACAGAGAATGCCAGTCAATGTATTGCTCAATATTATTAAAAAAGATTTAAATACCAGTATTCTTACAACTGTTTATAAATACCAATTTAAAACACTGCGAACCAAGCGAATTCCAGCTGAAATTGCAACACGAATCCTGGTTATTTGAGTTACTGCCGTGTTGTCAGAACGACGCGCGATCTGTCGGTCAAAAAATTACCTCATTGCATTGTGGGAGTCGGACCAAACTACAGTAATTTACTGTAACCCAGCCACTCAGTGGAGTCACGGCTCGTGAGGAAGAAAAATATTCCAGATTACAGTAAATTACTGTAGACTAAACAAACAGTACGTTACTGTAGGCGAAAACAGTATTATACTGTACAATTTACAGCGATTTCTTACAGTGTAGCTGAACATTTTTAAAAAAAGAAAACAAAAACAAAAAAACCAAAAAAAAAATCAATTAACTAGTATGTATTTAGAATTAGTCTTCACTTTCCGCTCGCATAAACCAAACATTTTTTTTCTTCTGCACGATTTGATTACCCGTCTTTTGAATAAGATACATGTGACATACTTGTGATCGACTCACCATATTTTCAACAGGACGAGTGATTACATCGATGACCATCATAATGGTCTTCAATTGATTCGAACGATGTTTTCGTAGCATAAACATCATACGTTTTAGCAATGCATACTATGCGTCTTGAGATCACGGCCACTTTCTACGTAACCATTGAAGTAGACGATGTGGATACTTTCATCAAGAGAAGAAAAACAAGTCGCATATCCCTGTATTTATCGTCTAGTCACAGGAGAAACTGCTTGTGCATGAATCACGACATTGAAAGTCATATGGTATTAGCCTAAGGTGGATGCTTTATAAGGTATTTGGGAAGTGTAACCTTGACATGACGTCATCTTACAGGAAACAAACATCCATTGACTAGAACGATATCTTTCAACATTTTCGAGATGGGTCGTTTTCACGGCACAATCGCAACTGTCACGTCATCTCAGTTTTCAAAATCTTTATTTAAATGTTTGTTAAATATATAACACTCAGAGAAGGAAGAAACCAAACTACAACTAATCAAAATGAGGAAAAGTGATCGTATCACAATTTCTGGTGTGCAAATCGAATGATTCTGTGTCTGAATTCTGGCAATCTGAAACCTGTTTTAATGAACAAACGTAACAATTCAAATGTTATTTTGTAAATATCATAGTTTTGTACCAACATACATTCCTTTGTTTGTATCCATTTCACTGTTTTCTATCACCTGTCAACGTGACTGATTGAAGTAACCATATGTCCTTCGATTATCGGAAACGCGTCATCAGAAGCAAACTCGTAATGTTAAATTTAAAATGGTAACCAATTAACGAAAGATTTTAGCCGCCAATGCGCTCAAGTCTATATTATGAAATATGGGCTGGCAAATTATCCATTTGTTGTTTCCGTCAGACGTGGCTGTTATTTCTTTCTCATATCTTTACCTGTAAACAATTTCAGACGACAAGTACATAATCGCCTAGATCCTGTTTACTTAAAGGTTGCTCTATAGTAATTCAATAATCTAGAGCAAGGACTGGGAGTATGCATATGGATCTATTGTAATGATTAACGAAAGCGATGCAAACACGCTGTGTAGGGTGGATTTGGGCACAACTTCAAGGTTATTAAGCTTTATGATACTCTTTAGCTTTAGCCTTGTTTGCTATGGATTGATTATTAGTCCATTTATGAGCTGTTTATATGTACTTGATAATAGCGCGGTCCTGCATTCGGATTTTGATACAGCGTTATTCAAAGGAGGGAACACAACACTTCTAGACTGCTTTCGGACAAGATGGATTGGACTAAAGTCACAGTCGCTATTTTCCTAGCAGCCATATTCCAGTTCCATACAATAACTGGTGTTGGTGAGTAAACCTTTTTCACTTTCACTATTCTGTAGTTTCATGTCATCGCCACAAGTTGCTAAAAAGATGTAAGGAGGTTCCAAGGGAAACCAGATTCAGTTGAGAAGACAAAGCTACTGATAGCATTGCAAACAGCATTGTTTCGTATTCCTTTCCTATTCCTTCTCTCTTTCAATTGTTGTATTTTAAGTCAAGGAATTCCCGAATAAAGAAGTATATTAATTCTTTTTGTTCTAAAAATTTGATTGAAACGAGCACAAAACTCTAAATATAAATATAGCATATTAGCAAACGCATGAGAGACTTATTGCCAAAGACTATATATTTTGAAGCATACATCTGTAGTGATCCTCATTTACTTAGGACTTATTTGACGATGGAATAAAGATGAGATAATTTGCAAGTCCACATTATGTAAAGTCAATAGACTGCAGCTATCTAGTGATATTTTTTCATCTATGTCATCTGAAGGGTATTGGTGTGATAATAATAACCTTAATTGTTAACATTGACGAAAATATGATGAAAAACAAACAAACACAAATTTTTCCTTTCCAGGCAAAACAAGATGACATGTTTTGATACAGTTTTGGAATCCATATACTGTACAATAATGGCCCTTATCAATGGTAAAAGACAACAAATTCAATATTTGTTAAAATCAATATGGGGTATGACGAAGCTAGTTCCGGTGGCAGCCCTGTGACATTAGCTAAATAATAATCATAATAATATAAATAATAATAATAACAATATTGACATACTTTTGTTCTTGAAAGTTTGGCTATTGGCAGAGTCCACAAATGATAAAGGCAAAGATAATGAGCCTCAAATTCTGGTATCATTTCAAAATTATTTTATTTGTTATTTGATTTATATAGAATTGGCTATTCTTTAGATTTTGCATATTCTATAATTTGCATAGATGAAAGGAAACTTTGTGACATCAATTCTTCGGACAGTCTTAAAACTTTGCATTTGTTATGTACCTGAAAAGTGGAACGTGTTTTTACAAAGGCTGTTCTTAACGCCATGTCAAAAAAATGGTTAGCTATAGTTCCTCTCGATGAATAAGGCAGAAAAATGATATCATACAATAAAATTAAAGAAGAAAAATTGGTGAATAAACCTGTTTAAACCCTGTAGTTCGGAGTTTCCCTGTCAAAAGGATCTGTGAAGAAAGCATCCCGAATGCATGCTACATTCGTAATTTGCAAGTAAATTTACTTAGAGAGGGCATAAATTAAAAAGCACCCTGTTTAAATAAATTTTCATTTTTCGTCATTCTAAATTTAACATTCGTCTTTACATTCTGTTGATTCTCCCTTAAAAGAAACATTTAGAACGCAACGATTCAGGTAAATATTAAACAAATTTAAGAAGTGTTGGAAAAATGTCTTCTCGATGGAATGTAAGCACATACGAAATAGCTCAAAGAAAGAGTTTTGAACGATACTTCAAATGACTGTCAACCCAATAGACAAGAAAATGGCTTGTCTAATTAAAAACATGAACATTTTGATCCAATTGAACGATTAATTGCTATAACACAACACAATATCTCGCATACCTTTTAAAAGTGGAACACGTACATTTTACAAACTCGTAAAATTCATCTGTTTCCTGTCATACAAGCTAGCACACCCCTATTTGCTCACAAACTAAATCGTTAATGTAATGTGGTCTTCATAGCCTTGAAGACGTTTTCTTTACGTATTAGCCACAATACAATGCAAAGGTAACTTTTTTCAACATTCATGGCATTGAGTAAGCTTTTAAACTTAAAATGAACAAACTTGAGTGCAGAAGTGTTATTGCAAGTTCTTTCCTTTGGGGGCCATGAGAGCCGAAATTACATTATTTGCTTCAATTACCAATCAAAGTGCACTTCAACACGAATGCTTTGATATTCGAGTCGCAAATATCCAATTTGGTAATATACCGAAAAAGGTCAAATATTTACCGCCATTCGTCGACGGTAAACCTTTGACCGTTTGCGAAGAAAACTCAGAACTGTTATATACTGTATGCTACATTAAGAGAATGAATATAGTTTATGTTTTAAGAAAAGTTATTTTCCGAATGTATTTATGAATTTTACTGTACAAAATATATGGTTGGAAACATGGAAAGGTTCATGAAATTGATGATAATCAAATGTTGTTACGGTCTGGTAAATAACTACGAAACACTGAAGTAATGTACTAAAAATTTAAGCATATGAATGGACCTACGAAATAGAAAAAAATCGCAAATATGCTAGAAATTATTATTTAGATGAACTCTTTAAATATGAGTGGAAAGAAGGAAACTGACTGGCGTTAAATTGATTCATTTATACCATAAAATATCCTTGTCTTTTGTGAGCAATATAAAATAAACCGGAAAAAACTAATTTGTTCCTAACATACTCTTAACAAGCCACAATTCGAAAAAATATATATATATATATATCTGCATATGGGCATATTCCCTCCAGATTGTACATACTTTGGCAAAGGAACTGATTGTAGTCTGCCGCACGATGACAAGCATGGTGTACAGTCCCAGTATTTTCGATTTACGACACTGTTTGACTGGGACTAAGGCATTTGACCTATGGTGCCATTAAAAAAAGTTATATTACTTTTATCTCGTTTTTATTTATTTTTTGTTGAATAAACCCATTACGCATAAACTCACGTAGGTGGTTGTGCGATTAATCTTTTCCTTATTTAACTAATGCCAAGCAGTCAGATAAAATTCATGGCGGTGTAGAACGTTCGTCTGTCTACATACTGAGGGGTCCAAAACTGAAGAGGAATGGTCCCTATGTAGAAAAAAAGAAAAAATGCACTACGATTTAATGTATACCGCATTTCTACACTTTGATAACAGCTTAAAGCAAAGCCACAGTTATGGCCACACAGGTATAAAACAGGTTTAATCACTAAAAAGTGACTAATCCTACACTCACAAAGTAGAGTGAAGTGTTTTATTAAGAGAAGTAAGTTTAGGAATAATTCGGCATAAAAAATGCAGCTATGTAGTAGCACGCTCGTTTTTTCTGTAAAGTGTTTGGAATGATAGATAATTGAAAACTTTTAAATAATTTTAATAACAATTGAAAATAGCAATTCCGTGAGTTCACGATGACTCTTGAAGGCTTTGTTAGGAAGCGAGTAGGATCCAACGATACTTCAGTGATGCCAGAAACATAAATGACAGTTAGCTCCAGTTCCCCGTCTAAATATGGAATCTCCCGAGCTTCTTCAACAAAGTATGGGCGAAATGTCTCATCATAATTCTTTTATGTCATTTTCGTTCCAGAATTTTACCGTTACGGGGAAGATAATCGTGATAGGTATTTACCAAACCAAGACAATGCCTATTCAAACGAAATATTCCTTCGATTTGGCATGCCATTTTACGATACCAAATACTGGACAGCTTACGTAAGACCATTTAACTTTCAATGTAACTTACATTACTTTATTAGATCCACGATCATACTCAGCAAATACAATGTTCTGGCTAATAAATCAAAGACCAAAGTCAGCAATAAAATAGTTGGATAACACCCCACACAAAAATAAAACAAGAGATCTACAAATTTGTCTAAAGTAAGGCAAAGTGAAGATAGTAATCGAGTAATCGAATTAGATCTCAGACTGTACTCTTTCATACTTTATATCTCTGTTCAGATGGTATTTAGCCAAACGCTCTGCATTCGCAAATGTACATTAAGCTGTTTATTTGAATTTCTATTAAATTTGAACAGTAAGGCAGAACTTGAAGTAAATATGCTGTAATTGTGGTGTTTTGTTTGTCCACTTTTCTTTTTCCAGTATATCTGTTGAAATAATGAATATAAAAACTGAGGATGAAGTAGTAGTTACTAATCGACTTTCCCTTCGTGGCCAACAAATCCGACACTCTTTGCAAGCAGTGACTTTGTTACTATATCTGATCACTTTTAATCCGGAGATTGACAATAATTTATAGCATGCAATTTAAAGACTGTTCAGAATGAGATCACATTACCATATATTTAAAAAGGTGTTGCTTTGGATTTATCTATCGTTTATCCATTTATTTGTATTGATAAGTCTACAAAAATCTCTGTATGTTGCATGTTTAAATATAGGTAAACGAAAACGGTGTGCTCTCTTTCAAGAACCCTGTCTACAAGTTCGAAGAAACTCAACCAAACTTTCCACTCGGTCCAGACGTATGTCCTCAACAAATTTGTTCTTAATCTTTCATTTAATCAAATTCTTTCTTTTAATATTAAAGATGCTTATTGAATTGCTTTGTGAAATTCACTTAATTTTCCCAAGGCGGTCAAGTTCCCTTTACATAGTGTAAAATGGTCAAATTGAGTCGATCCAAATGTATCACATACAACGGGACACTAATAGGTGAGTCATTGAAGATTTACATGCACATAGCCAGTACGAGTAAGGGTTAAATATAAAGAACAAATGACAGCTCTCATAACTATTGGGTGTGGAACTTGACAAATAATGATAAGTATCGTCATGAGTTTATGCTATTCGACATCATGACAAACTTATTGGTATCAACTCAATTTATCCATTTAAGATATGTGCAATGTGCAGTGTGCAGTGTTTGTAATTGTACACATACGTTAATGTTTGAAACGTTTTTTGTTCAGGTGATCCATATTTAAAGGTATTATGGTTGATCAATTATATTATTGTCACCTATTCAGGAAAAAAAAAAAGACGCTTAATTGCTCAGCTAGTAACAAAGGTCTGTTCATAATCCAACCACACTGTCATCAACGTAGTAAGTTGCATATGGATTGAAGCTATCCTCATTGAAATGTCTTTGTGTTCATGTTTACTACATTTTCCTTTAATATAACAAGCACCACCGACAGTGAAGAAAAGTATTATTTATGTGAAATAACTGCACATCAGACGACACATGAATTTCCGCAACCGATGATTACTCTTCACCAATGAGACTGTTTTATGTTTAACTGATATTAGGATATCGATGGATCTGATCGGATATTGATAGCCCCATTCTGGGCTAACATTGACCTCGATAACCAAGGTTACGTCTATTACAGACAATCAACGGAGCAGGACTTACTGGAACGAGCCAAGGAGGAAATTCATATGTAAGTAAATCTACTATTTGAATCCAAATCACTGAAGAGTTTGCTGATTTTTTTTTGGTTTTCACACATTTTGCACTAAATTTATTTCCTTTTATTCGGAATTGAATTAAGGTGAATGAACATAAAGTAATGAGATAATATGACAAACAAAATGTATTCTTCTCGTCGTGTTTGTTCTTCGATGGATATTTCTTGTTATAACAGGCTACATAATTATCTATTTATTTGTTATGATTTTTAATTTTTATTATTGTATTATTTGTCGACTTTATGCGGCTCTCATTATTGTAGGTCTAAATGCATTTAATGTGAATTTCAGCTCTATCTGATCCAATCCCCTGCCAACAGTCACTGCTCTTAGCCTATTCCAAATCACGGCAGGCCAAAAAAAAAAAAAAAAAAGTAGAGCACCCTAGATAAACTTCAATAACAATTAATATGTGTTTTTGCTGTGCTTTAAATGTGCTTTTTAAATGTACGTTTCATAGTAAAAGTTGTTCACATCACATTGAAGCTGTTATTACGTATTCTTGTTTAAGTAAATTAGTGATGCTTTTGGAATTGTGGCACAATATGAGTACCAAGTAGTCAGAAACAGCGTTCAACCATCTTTAATAGTAACTGCTCATCAATTGAGCTACAAAGAATAAAAAATATTGATTCTACTGTAATGGTCTTCAACACTAGGCACTGAATCGGTCTTGTCACATACATCCAGTGATGTGCAAGACAGAGGATGAAGGTAACACCACATGCAACTTGCAGTTGGAGTAGTGGTCAATGTACTTTCATCCATTCTTCTTGCTATTCATTATTTCATTTATTATACGTGTTCTCTAGAAAGTTAGGGAAACTTTTACCCAGGGTGATTGTCTGCTAAAAATTGTTGGGTGAAGAGATTCCCAAATTGGTGAAAAAATACAATTCTTGAATCAGCAATTGATAATTTTTCGACTAACCTGGATATTTTATTACACATCAGTTTGTAACGAGGTATACGTATCTAATCTTTTTAGAGTGTAACATCTCATTTTATGAGGTAACACCCATGCCACTCATTGGCGACGAGCTCAAGTCCATCTTAATTCCAAAAAGATGAGAAAAAAAATTTTACAAAATGAAAAGGTATTAAGTTACTTAGCTTTAACTGCTTTTTTACATAGCGATATGTTGCTTGTTATTCTGCTCCTCTCTTCATTCAACATTAGTTTCAATTTCCTATGTATTTTTGAACTTGTACGTGCACAGACATTTATATGCCCATACCCACATCCAATGAAGTAGATAGAACATACTTGCAAGATGATCAACGCACCCACCCTGAATTTGTCTACTTGTATTGTTCTCTTTTCATCTCTTTACATGCAGTATGCATGTTCAAGTGTTTTCATTTGCCTACGCGGGAATCTCATTGCATTATATTTACAGAGTGAATTATTTCTTGATAGATGCTTTGTCCACTTGTTTCCAAAGTATCATGTTTTCTGTCATCTGTTAGAAGTTTGGTCAATTCCGTGGCGTGTTTTCCTTTTACATCACAGAGCTTTCGTGGAGAGAATGGATTTCAACCCCAAATATTTGTTGATAGCTACGTGGTTAGAGACTGGATTCTTTGGAGAGGCAGGCAGTAACCATCCCGTAAGTAACTGGTTCCCACACCTCGTCTGTCGTGACATATCCACTGAATATCCACTATCATCTGGAGGCCCTCGAATCTATAAGAGACACAGTCTTACACAGTACTGCGAGGAGGAGAAGTGGGGAGAGGTTCTAGTTACTTGTGAAGTTCAGCAGAATTTGAGTTACCACTGTGGGTAGTGTACGTCATGTCCTTGGGGAGAATAATTGAAGAATAAGACGGCTCCCGCAGTCCAGAAATCTTTCACGACCCATGCTCCCACATGGCTGCTCAAGACCTAACAGAAAGTACCTGGCGACCCACATTTTGATCCATCACTTGAGAACCGAAAATAAATTACACATGTGAAAACTGAATTATTATGAAAAAGATAAATTCATAATAAGACAGAAGAACCTTTTGCAGAAAAACCAGTACAATAACCTGCAATTACCATCGAGA
Source organism: Stichopus chloronotus (assembly GCA_021234535.1). Taxonomy (NCBI): domain Eukaryota; kingdom Metazoa; phylum Echinodermata; class Holothuroidea; order Aspidochirotida; family Stichopodidae; genus Stichopus; species Stichopus chloronotus. Next base: position 10,524,497 of record CM037842.1, read on the forward strand.
TCACAGACTTGTTACACTACTATTATGCCACTGAACTGGGCAAGTTGCATGGTTATCACTAAATTTAATGATTTACTTCCGCTTTCAGCAAAACAGCTTTCAGTTGGTTCTGGCCACAGACGAATTTGAGACATTCGCAATATTCTTGTACGACCGTATCGAGTGGACCACTGGTGTAGAAAGTGGAGGCGATAGGTTCAATGGTATTGGAGGCACACCAGCACAGGTAGGACCGGTCACTCAGGGTACCTTTCTCCAAATATCAGAGTAGTGCATATCACTTAGTTTATAGGATTAACCTTCAGCACATATAATTACTATAATTACTTTGTTGGCAAAAAATCTGTTAATAGGTTGAAAGATTTTCGTCTCTCTCTGCTCACAAAAAAAAACCTCTTAGGTCGGTTTCAACGCTGGTGATGGTCATAGATTTCACCCTCATCAGTATTCCCGAAATCAAAACAACCTCTTCAGGTTACCAACTGAGTCTAACATTGACATCATCGGCGAATGGGTATTTCATATCAGCAGTAGGACTGGTGTAGATGAAGGGGGATGCACTGGGGCAGGTAAGGTCTTTTCTTATAATCAATTTGGATAAACTGTTACCCGATTTTGGTTACGTATACCTCATTACAAATTTTCGGGCAAAAAATACCCAAGTTGTTAAAAAACACACTTCTGGGGTTAACTATACCTAACGATGGATGCGTTTCAACCAACTTGGGTAATTTTTTAACGTACAGTTTCTAATGAGGTGTATGTACCCAACTTTTTAACAGTGCTCAGAGAAGAATAATAACATGAATCGAATTTTCATATCTCACATTCCGGGTGTACATCATGTTGCTCAGCCATTCTAGACTTGTTAGAATAGGGACCTCTGTTTTGTGTGTACATACCCAACTCTCAGCCATAGGTTTTTCTTCACTATTTCGTCACTGTGTGAAAAACCTTTTTTTCTTTTGTTTTGCTACAATACTTTTCTTCAAAGTATACCTACGTGGTTATGTAATGTGTGATTTTCATTGATATAATTCTAAGTCGTTGAAAAAAACCTCAACAAAATAGATGCAGATCTCTACTTCATTCATAAATTAATTGAATTAATTTGAATATTCATGTAAGTGTTCATTCCTTCTCGTCTGTGGGTGGAAGTGTCTCAAGCATATCTAGAAACTGCCGCATAGGATGTGTGCACCCTCAGGTTCAATTCCTATATGTGTTCAAAGTGAAGAAAAAAGTCAACAGTCAAATTATTAAGTATCAAGTAAGTCAAATCATTACATAATGACACACGATTCTCTGTAATGATGACAGTTAGGCACATCCCCCAAAAGCTTCTTCACAGAATGCTTGTTAATCGAAATGTAATACAAGCGTGTGAACTTCTCAACAAATTTAAAGATGTGGTGGAATGTCGAGTTTACTACAGAGAATGTTTTGCACGTCAAAGCAGGTTTTGGTGTACATTTTAATGCTAACCGCAACTTTTCTATTTTCAAGTCATACATACACCAATAAATCAAAGTCAACTTGAGACATCGGCAAGGACAGATCTTTCACAGTTTCTCTAAAATAATTTCATATAAGAAAAACCTTTTCACTTCAAAGCAGGTTTTGGTGTACATTTTAATGCTACCCGCAATTTTTCTAGTTTCAAATCATAGATACACCCTTTGAAGTATATATATGTATTGCATAACGCACCAGAGTGAAACAGTCGATATAATTTGACTGATCTATTCCTTTCACTATCAAAAAGAAACGTGAGGAAAATAATTAGAAAATTGGAAAACTTTTCACCTACTTCCTTTTCATTTTGATCTGCAGGAAACGTTAAGACGTATCCGAGGTTCGACTCGATGTTGGGTCGTAGCTGGTTGTACATTGGAGGGCCTTGTTTTCAAGGTGACGATGAAATATGGCTACGTTATGGCACAGAGGAAGATCCGATCGCTCTTACCAATTGCTCATTCTTAAGTGCTCAAAGGGCTTACTGTGTTACGCCCACTTTCTTCCAAGTGGGGAGAGTTCCAATAGCCTTAACCCGTAACTGGGGGTATACTTATCCCTATACAGGCACATTTGATATTGGTAAGTGTAGAGTGTAATGTGTTCGACGACATAAAGTCATAATCTGGGGCACAGTAAATCCATGGGGTGTTGCCTGTACAACGGTCAGTCAAGATGAAAGTTTTGTCTGATAGATTGGATAATTAGTTAGAAGCTCGTCAATAGTACAGCAAGAGAGCATGTAATAGCAGATCAACAAACTATAAAAATGAGGATCTTTGTAGTTATATAAGACGGTTACAGTTGGTTAAACTCATGTCAATAAGCGGTGGTTTCCCCTGTATGTAGACTAAAACTACTTGCACCTTTGTAATGTAACTTTGACACAGTTAATTTTCACTCTGATAAGTCTCGAATGACTTGGTATCATTAAAGTGCCAGTAACTTGTAGTTTAAGTTAAACGAAATCTTGTCTTTGACGCACTTGGGCACTTAAGCCGGTTTGACAATATTTAAACAATCCTGAATGTGTGAATCACTAGGCAAAAGGACTAAGATAACGCTTGAACATATGGCTACAGAACTGTTCACACTTGATTTATAGTTCAACGATACGTTGAATCCGAAGTTTTGAACAATATCAGAGTTTCTGTACTCTAAGTATTGTCGTTGTTGGTCACACTACACTCTTATTTGTTCCAATAGCAGGATTCCTATTAATAGTCCTAATCAAACATACCCTACGATGCAACTCCAGGGAGAGATACCGACATATTTTACTTTTATCCAATTAAACCAGTCTTTTGAGAAATCATGATCGATTGATATTATGTGTTGTTATTCGTAAACAACGTCTCATATGGATGTATATAAGTAGCATATTATTGGCTCTTTGTTTATTAATGTGAATTATTCAGAGAATTAAACTTTGATGGGTCACTCTGCTGTTCTTAGTCGTTCAGATGAATATCAAAACTAAATAAAGATGATGAATTGGATGGATGGACAGAAATTGATGGTCACCCGCCTTTTAATGGATGGAGACATGGTCTACTGGTGAACTACATGTGTTCGTAACGCAACAGGTTGTGAAAATACAGGGTTTTTTTTACATTTCGTGTTGTAAACTAAAGTAACTGGTGTATCGTAGTATCACATCCAATGTGTTCTCCATCTTATGGGTGTCCATACCTTCTTTTACAGTAAACATCGAATCGATTCCTCCTCGTACAACTCGATTAAACCCAGACAGTGAAAGCTGGTTGAGAGCTGATCTACCTCTCGTGATCGAATGGGATAGCTCTCTCATCAACAACACCGAAGTGAGGGTTGATATCCTAGCGTATCAAGAGACCAATGGATACCCAGAGCTATATGAAAGTGAAGATCTGGACTTTGTTGCCCCCAATACGGGACGTTACGAATGGTTCGGAAGAAGCAACCCAGACACAACAGAACAAAACGCCGTTGGCGTTATCAGGATCACAAGGAGATTCAAAAGGTAAAGATTTGCAGGAACGAATACAGGATAGTTGGACCAAATATTTTTGATTGTAAACACACTCAAGTTGTTTCAGAAACAGGTTTCATCATATATCGAAGGTTTTCTGGATGTAGTTACTGTAGTTTGTAAATTATCTTTTTAGTGCCAAAAGCAAAAACAAAGAAAGTGAAAGTTTTCAAAACGTCTTCAAGTTTTTCAGGTTACTGCAGTAAATACTTCGGAGTGAGCATTACTGACACTTTTATGTTTAAGAATACAAAGGATTTTGCGTATTAATCCCATAATGTAATTCACCGTAAGGCATCGGTGGCTCAGTGGGCAGAAAAAAAGAAGATATGCTCTACATTATCTTGTATACTATGATAAGTTAGTACAAAACTTCTGAAGTAAGAGCAGTGCGTTTATTTTAATATCGATTTGCATTGTTGCGGCGTGATGAACGCATTTCGTCGTGGTAAGTCGTCAACTTAAACACTTGTTGTTGCTTGATATTGAAGAACGTTTTCTCAGACGGAACCACAATCATGTCCTCGGGGACAATAACTTCGGAAGCTGATATTGGTGAGATAAAACGCTTTGAACGAATATCTATGACTCCACAAGTTCACATAGTTATCCGTCTTTTGTGTCTTTTTGACATTTCTCATCCGACTTGATAAGAAAGTAACACAATGTGGTAGTTATCTTCTACCACAATCACAGTTAGACTTAAATGGTGTTCTCCACCGCAACAGCATTGTCAGTCGTTAGTGAAGTTTATAATTATTCTTCCTTTCGACGCTTGAGGACTCGTGTACTGATATTGTATGATAGTAATACATAGAGATTGTACATCAAACATGACAAGGAATCTATCCTTAGCTATTTCAGGAAATTTGAGGAATATTCTAATCTTGTTTGTTAAAATAAATAATAATAGACTTTCGCTGCTTCAGATCATTTGCATTTCAGTTTCGTCAGTTGTTTTGAATTTTCTGCTACCTGCTATTACACTGTTGAAAAGCTGCATAAAGCTATGTTTCAAAGCATTTTTTGTAATTAGTAGGATTAGTTGGCTGAACAATTCCAGCCAGGTGAATGATGCTGAGCTGATAGCGTCCAAAAACGAGTTGGGGTAAATTTGAGGCAACTGTATTTGGTGTATTCTCAAATATTATCAGTATTTAATTATCAGTTCAATCTTCTCATTGTCAACTCCCTGCTTTGTGTGACCTGTCAAGTGGATGTCATTTTTTTATTTCCTGACAAGTCCATTCCTACTAACGAACAAGCTGTAAATACCCCAAACATTGTGCGAGTTTCTTTATTACATAACACTCTCTGACTAATCCTTGCGTTACACAACACCAAACTTAAAAAATTAAGAAAAATAATAAAAAAAGGGAAAATATACGGTTATGCAATGACAAGTAATTGTGTCTCTTTGAATTTGCAGAGACCAAATTGCGCTTTGGAGCGACGTGCATGTTCTCTCGTACATGATGGAAGATAAATACCAGAGGGATCCCGTGGCATGGTCAAACATAAAATGTGAGAAGTGGTACGAGGAACGTCAGTCTGAGCCACTGTATGACTACGAACAGGATTTGCACCCTTGTCCTTGCAATATGTCACAGGCTATAGCTGATCGAGGACGTTGGAAGCCAGCTCCATTTTGTGACGTCAACAAAGCAGGAACGGCAGACAGGAATGACTATTGCAGATACAGAGAGGACATCCTACATTGTGTTATTAATATCATCCACAGGTAAGCAGACAGCTTTGTGCGGTTTTGTAACCCAGTGTGACTTCCTAGAAAAAGAAATACACAGCTGTAGCCAAGAAAGGTTGAATTACTTTAAGTGTTTATTTCTATTAATTGAATCCAAAAAAGTAGCGCAAGATATTTATAACACTGTAGCTATTCGTTTGTGGTATCTAAATATAAGTGAAGATGCTGATAAATAGGAAATATTTTGTGATAAATCGTTGTATTGTTCTTTTTTCAATTACTAAATTCCGCATTAGTAACTTCGTACTGCGTTCATTGATGATATTGCCTCTGTGTTTCACCTCTGTGATAATTTTGTATCGCCTCAGATATAAAATGAAATATTCACCTTGTCAATACGTTTGGTACTGATTTTTGTCAGTTTTATTTTTGCAGTCCTCAAGGTGCTGATTCTGTTTGTTGCTACGACAAACATGAAAACCTTGTGTATGCAGGCGACAGTTGGGAGGGGAGTTTCTCTCATCGAGTTACCGTTAATGGAGTCTATCCATATCGAGAGAATAGAAAAGTACCTACTTTCTCGTCTTGGATATATGACGGTATACCATTCTTTACCTGTTGTATATGGGGAGATCGATGCGAGCTCTACCAAGAATTTCGACAAACCCGTGACTGCAGAATGTATGACCCGCCAAGAGTCGGTACGTTACATTGACCATTCCCTTTTCATTCTCCCCATGCGTTTCGAAATGTTATTGCCTTCACTATTCCGAGAATAAGACACCACATACAACCAGTTGTGTGTTATATGCCTTGCAAATTTCTAGATTTAGCTTTTCAGATGTCCCATAATTTTGTATTCATTAATTTACGATTTTTATCTTTCACGTATTGATATTCTGCATCAATCGAAACATATATCAGTAAATAAACGTTGGTGTTGATCGTGAAGATATTCTAGTATAGGCAGCTAAATTTTGTTTTCCTTAGTAATTTCCTTAGTTTTTTCCTTTGTTTTTCCTTTGTTCAAATTTAAGCAACCGTTTTCGGCGATCCACATGTGATCACTTTCGATGGATTAGAATACACATTCAACGGTAAGGGGGAGTACATTCTCATGCAAACTCTGGACGCATTGACTCAATTTGAACTCCAAGCAAGATTTGAACAAGTAGTGGATTACGCTGGTAAGTCAACGAAAAATAGGAAGAAAAGAACGTGTACTCTTATTGGTAGTAAAGGAATTGGGCATCAGATGTATTTTGTTGTCGTTTTTACCAAGGAAATTCAGAATGACACATCGCAAGTGAATGTTCACATAACAGTCAGAATAAAAATTTTCTGGCGTGACTGTTCACACAAGTATTCACAGTAGGTTTATAAGAAGAATGCAAAGATGTGGTCATTCAAATTGTTAGAATGATTGAGTTTTTTTCCCTTTCCTATCTATTCGTAAAAGGAAATAAAATGCCGGCCACAATTTTGACATCAATAGCAATGAAAGAGGAGGACTTGGATATAATCAGGATTTTACACAGTGAAAGAAAAATTCTGGAGGTCATGGTGCAGTCGGAAATATTAGGTCTTGACAGACAACAAGAAATTCAACTGGACAGTGAGTTCTGTTTTTACACTTTTAACGTACCAGCGAAAGCGCTATTTGGTAAATGACAGTACATGTCGAGGAGATTTTTTCTTTAAAGCCCTTCTTTGACGTTTTTATGATTGAATGTAACCTAATTACTACCTAGTAGCGACAGCTGCGTATTTGCTTCTTTTTATTTAAATGGTGTAAAATTGTGTACAATTCAATGAAAGGCATTAAGATAAAATGACATTATAGAAAAAAAGCTAAATATGATTATCGGTTTCAGAATAACGTGAACGAACGAAACACTGACAATTCATCCACAATACGCTGATACTTCTACATAGCTTAAACTAATTAAAAAAGAAGTCACATTTTCAACATGAGTATCCGCACAGTAACTGGATCGTCGAATTAGCCAGAAATTATGTTAGTTTGATGTTAAACATGATTTGAACACACAAGTTCTTGTTTTTTTCCTCCGTCAATCTAGATGGCGTTTTTCTAACTTTCCCGACCACGTTCGAAAATGGTAACATTACTCAAGTTGTTATCACATTCCAAGACTCTAAGATTGGTATCGTGGTAAATGGAACCGCAGAATGCATGGTGATGAGGGTCATAATACCAAAGGAATTTAAGGTATTCAGTGTCTGGGTTTAATTGTTTTGAAATAAAAGGAACGCTGCATCGAAGAAATAATGATAGTAGGAGTGTCCCTTCGAACTAACATAATTCTTCATATTTCTTTATAAAATCTTCAACATTCCTGAGATGAACGTTGGTGGCTTTGTTTCCTTTTTATGGAGAAAGTTGGTGGGGAAGGGACGACGTGTGCGGAGGGGTATGGGGGACTCAAGTCATCGTCCCTATTAATTACTAACTGTTATCTCGGGGAGGAGTAAAATGTGAGGTGTTTTCTGTCTTGAAGGATTTAGATGTAAAATTGTGTTGTATTTTGCTTCTTTTTACACTACAAAGGTGTGCTTCTGTTCTTATAATGTCCTAAGCGTGATTCTGTCAATAAATACTTTTTCTTAAATTCATCGAAATATGATGTTCTCAGTGTAGTAGAGCAGTTTTGCTCTGCTAACTCATGCAAGTGTCTCTATGTTCTCACGGAAATTCCATTAAATACAATACAAATAATAAATAAATGAAGCATTATGAGACTTGTCTTGGAGTTGACAGTTGTTCAATTATCAAGTTCATCACTTTTTAACTCAAAAACAGGTGATGCAGTACGAAGAGAACAATGCATTCACCACCCCACCCTCCCTCCGTTCAGAGTGTTAGTCTTGCTCATTTTCGATTTTTTTTTCATTAATTTCGACGTCGTCTATCATGTCCTCAAAATTTGAGAGAGAGGAAGGAATAAAGGTTGCCCTCTGGCTACGCCAGTGTTCCCGAGCCACTCTGCTTTACCTGCTTTCTTTTCGTTGAATGTGAAGGAATACCATTGGGAGTAATTTTTAAAAGGAAGTTTTTTGTTTTCCTTGTATGTATCTCTGCAGGGTCAGGTAGAAGGACTGCTCGGGAACTGGAATGACGATTACAGGGATGATCTAACATCAGCTGGAGGAACTAGAATTGACCATGATAGTGACGTGACCGAAATATATGACAGATTTGGAAAATCATGTGAGAGAAACATTATTACCTTAAGTTTTTTCTTTCAAAGATGAGTCGTAGATTCCCTAGGTAGTTGGCTGGTTGCCTATTGACGTATACTATATTTCACTTGTGGCTATAATTTTTTTATTTGTATAAAAGCGTGATTTCTAAATTTCAGTGCTCGTCTTATATCTAAATGTGAATACTATAAGGAAAACAATGTTGTTTTACAGAGAAACGCTAGCCTACGACTGAATCGAAACACAATCCATTTTAGGTGTAATATTGGCGCTGTTCTTTAATTATCCCTTCTCTGGAATGACGTGGACCGCAGTTTATATAGGTTGCTCTCCGACAGTATTAAGGTAGTCACTTCAGCCAAAGGTGAAGAGATCGACTGCTGCTATGATTCCATAATAAAATTCATTACCAAAAAAAAAAAAAAAGAAAGAAAAGGAAAAAGGCCTAGTTCACATATTTACCAAAACACTTTGTAAGAAAGCTCTGTTCTATGGGAGGTGAACAATTTAAACCTTACATTTAAATATCTTCATTAAAGTGATTTCACTCGACGGAACCTTTCTTGCTCCTTTATGTTTCAGCTACATACATGACTTTTTACACGTGAATGTCAAAATAAAACAGTTTACGATCAAGGAAATTTTAGAACATCGCTATTAATCGTGGCAATTTCATCCAGAAACATTCTTTTCAATATTTCTGCTTTGTTATCTGCAGGGGAGATAAAAGCAGAAAACAGTCTTCTTTATTACGATCAAGGAAAAACTCACGAGTATTATCAAGACAATTCGTTCGTTCCAAACTTTGAAGCTCCATCCGGGAACCTTCCTCCTGAATTGGGGTCTACTGACGTGGAAAGAGTTTGCGGTGGTAACTCCCTTTGTGAATACGACGTCAGAACTACCGGAAAGTTAAACATCGGAAGATCGACAATGCAAGCTTACGAAGACTATTGGTTTGCTCACAACAATCTTGTTAAATGTTAGTTTTAGTTACTTTGTCACCTACTATCATCCTTCTGTCAAAACTTTCATGAACACCCTTCAGAAGGACGTTTCCTCCCTCAAAGATGATAATTCTATATCTGAAGTAGGGAAATCCCCATCCCTATTAGCATTTCGCACAGCCTCCCAACCTTCGGGCTATTCTAACGTCATCCAAATTTTGTAATTCGGATTCCTTGAACGTAGGCAACAATGGTTGCCCGAAACCACGCTGCCAAATATGTCCACACACAACCAAACTGTAGCACAGTCGCCATCCCCAACTGCAGGTTCCCGATCAAGCACCCACCCATTAACCGAGACTCTACAAATGTTGTTTACATTTTTGATTGTAGCTTTATGGTTATGTCAATTATGTAAGGGAAACCGGGTCTCAATTTCGTCTTCGTTTCAATAACCACCAAAAAATCCATTGATAATTCATGATAACTCCACTGTCCTTCCCGTTGCTCGTCATTATCACTCTCTAGGAAATCGTTAATGTTTCCTTGTAAGCTCCAAGTTCAAATCTACCTCGTATAGAAAAAAAAAATGAATGGATCTTTCGCATTTGTTCACACAAGGAGGTTTTACAAGGTTTTGTAAAACCTCCTTGGTTCACACACATCTGGTCTCACACAAAGACTTGGGAGCAGACGGTTAATAGTCGCTTTGTAAGTCTTTGCATATTTTCTTCCTTGACTACCCTTTGAAAAAAGAAAGGAAATTGGAATGTGTCTGTACAGCAAGTGGTGCAATCCTCTGTCAAAATTTACCTTTCTTTATATTGTTTTATATTGTTTTCACCTTTTACATAAACAATTGGAATTCTCTTATCGTCATATCCCAGTCTAAACTCATTGTAGTGGCTGATCTTTACAAGGTATTCTGAGAAAGTAGGTTCATTGAAAATTCCAAAAATCTGTTTTTTTACTGAATGTGTCCAACCTAATATAGTATAATTTCTTTTTGCATATACGGTTAGAAAATTTTCAGACTCCGTAAAACAGTTGTAAATACTATGATCAAAATGTAAAATGTCAAAATGTAAGTTTTTGACGATGTTAATTGGTGAAATCAAGATGTTTGGTCAAAATCCTGTATTTGTAGCCAATCATCGCAGTTGAGGCATCATCATTTTGAAAAAGGTAAGCGGACATATAGGACTTGAGCCCTCTTACAAAAAAGTGACGGGGGACGGGGAATCATCGCCCATGACGTCGTTATCCCAGCTACACATATTCCTGTCCACAAAAGAAAAAAAAGTAACGATTTGAGAAATTCTTGTTCCCCTTTACATTGTCTAGTCAATCTGGAATTCTTACGATTCAATAGTTATCTTACATTTTCAACAATTACCATGTTTCAGTGACTACCTGTCGATACTTTACAACACCAAAGAACGGTACCAAGACGTTTTACAGGGAACGAAATCACAACGTTGGCTCTGAAATTGAATTCAGCTGTGACGACGATTTTGTTCTTCTTGGGTCTAATTACAGAATCTGTCAGCCAAATGGAGAATGGACCGGTGATGCTGTCATCAACACATGTGTTGGTATGTACAACATTTGCACCTTTTGAGGGGCCTCACCAAAGTCAGGCCTCTCATTGGCTTTAAGGGGAAAAGCGTACACTCTGTCGCAAGTCTCTGTGGTTTTGAAAGGCAAGCGTTTACTTTGTCACACTTGTATCTATGGATGGTAGTGCATATGTGCTGCAAATAAGTCTACGCTTATGTGGGTAATGTGGCCTAATGTGCTTTGCCCCCATAGAAATAGTTGAACTAGAATGATGTCAGGCTAACCACTGATAACCTTAAGAAATACAGTCAAGAATTAATAGGCGACGTCATGGTTCAATATTGCAAAACAGCTCTGCAAAACAGCATTTTTCCTTGTGTAATACTTGTACACCTCCAGAATCTGTTCCTTCGATATCTTATTAATACATTCTGGAAAACAGAAGTTAAAGCAGATGTTTGATGCGCGATAATATATGGAGGAGTTACGTTCCATCGGTGAACTGCTTTCGAGTTATAGTGTGCTAAACGTTACTCTGATGTTGCTGCGAGATGACTGTATGTACTAAATATCTGGGTGTTGGTGTAAGTAGTAGTTCCACTACGTAAAAAAAAATCTTTTTTTTTTCTTTTTGCCATACAGAGAGAGGAATCCCTTTCAATTTCTTGGCCCTCGTGCTGCTCACTGATACCATTCTGGTTTATTTATTTCCATGTTTGCACTTCAATGCCGGTAGCTTCTCTCGCGTGACGTAAACATAAAACCCCTCTCTTCGATTTACTTTGTTGAGTGCTTTTTGGGGGAATGGGGATAGGTTATATGTAGAGGAAAGAATGTCAGTAAAACAAATGGAGCAGTCTAAATTAGTATTAATGTTTTCCCTTCCAGAGAGTTTGATATGTGGTGGTGTCGATACTCCCGAGCACTCTGCTATAGATGTGGTCAGACCATATTCACCAGAGAATCTTAAAATACGGTACAGTTGTGATGAAGGTTACAAAATCTTCGGTCCTGAAGAAAGACGATGTGACGTCGAATACGAAAAATGGCGACCAATCAGATCCCCAGGGTGCTTCCGTAAGAGCTTCTATCACCGTTTCTCTGATTGTATTGTCCAAATTAAACGAAGTATCATGAGTGTGAAATGTATTGTGAGTGAACTGTTGAAACATTTGTATTGAATAACATCACGAAGACGTTATCAATCATTGCCGACCCTTTCGATATCGGAAAAAAAATGACCTTTCTTGTGCCAAAAGAAAAAAGTCAAATTCTGTATTTACCCTTTTTTTAGATATTACTTTGTTCAAACTAACAGAATGCGTAATCTAAGCAGCATAAATTAAAGTTAAGTAGAATGTATTGATACTTTTGTGAGCAGAAGCTTTCAATTACGACAGAAGAATGTATGCCAGTTTTGAGCTTCGTGTTTTAAGAATCGTTTATCCTGGTAATTGTATCAAACTTCTTAGTAGAACGATTTCGGATTGAACTTTTTAGTTTCATTAATTAGAGAAGCCTCAAGACCTTTAACTCCACTTCCATTTGCTATGAAACTTTTGACATTAATTGATTGACGTTGACATGACACTAGAATTATTTTTTCTCCTCTTGCTGTGTTTAGATTTTCTATTTTTAAGATGTAATCAATGAACATGTTTTACACAAGCTAAAGTCAAACCTGCTTTTTTGGCATGTTTTCATTTAACCAGGTAATCTTAGCCCAGTTGAAATCTCCATGACCATTATTGGTGCCTTATTGGGTATAGCTATTATTGTCACTCTAGTTTTTCTGGTTCTGTTTTCCGCCAAGAGAAGAGACCAGAAGAAAAAAAAGGAGAAAAATGACAAAATGTAAGTAGGAATTGAAATTGAAATTACCAAAATGGTTCTGTCATGTAAATATTCTTGTTTAGGGTTTGTACGTATCTTACAGCAGGGCATTCTTCAATCGCTTCACTAAACGCATGTAATGATCCCAATGAACAGTTTATTCGATGAACGTAACTGTAATCTCGATTTTTAGAAAAATGATTTTATTGTAACAGGATATCATTTACCGTTTCAGCATCATCCATTTAGTGGTACTAATAGGCCTATCAAAAGTTTCACTGCTTCTGATATTCCCAGATAATGAGGTCTGTACACATTGTTTGAAGTTGTTTCTTTCAGTACTTGAAAAAAAAAATATGTCAAACACAATGATTCGTTTTGTGAAAGAAGTGACAAATTGTAACTAATTTAACAGACTTTGATACAACATTCTTTAGTACACGGTACCTTTTGTTGCAGAATATTAGTTAAATTAGGTTTCTTTTTAGACGGCTCTGTTGAATCGTGGTTGGTATACAAGGTGCAGCGTTCGCGCTTTCAATCGTGAAGTGTGATTGTGGACACAGAAGTGTGACTCCACAAGAATTTTCAGTTGAGGTGAAAACCATTACTTAGTGGAAAAGGATGTCAAATGAAACAGTTATTTGAGAAAGATGGAAGGATCTGCAGATATTGGAAGTTTTTGGTATACTAACACGTAACTCGTGTAACCGCAGAGCGATATTCCTTCAAATTCCAACAAGGGGGATAGAAGGACGCTACTTCATGAAAAAAATATCTTCATTAAACTATCTTACATCAGTTCTGAACACACATAAAACAATGTTAAATTCAGTGTTGATTTTGATCAATAAAACGTCATAAAAACAAAAACCAAAAGGATCCATAAGTTGTCCATAAGCTGTTATTTTCGCAAAATAAGCACATCGTTAAAGAATATGAGAGATTAAACGACTTAGTATGTAACGACCTTATCTAGCATTGATATGATTCTACACACACAAAACAACCTAGCAAAAAAAAAAAAAAAAACTATTATTATTTCACAGTCTTCTGTTCACATCAAAAGACGTCAATCATGCATCTTTATCTGATTTACGCTAATGTATTTATCTGACTATTTTTACCGTCTTACCGTTATACCCACCGTTGTACTGCTGGATATTCTGGATTTCCAGTCCTTAAAAAAAAAACAGATTCTTCTTCTCGTTTATTTTGTTGGAATGAATTTGGTCACGAAGAAGCTAAGAGTCTCTTCACACTACGCAACGACCAAATTGAATCCAAGTAAAGTTGCTTCGAAAACGTAACGACGATTTTGTGAATGTGTCTCTGAAACCTTTATTTTCCATTTTGTAAACAGATTTGATGATATCACGGTAGCACCGGATACTCCTGATTTCATCCGAGGTGTCGATGATATTCCAGTCAAGCAGCATATCTCCCTGAGAGAGGACGAAATTTCCCCGGCCAGTAAAAGAGACAGCAATATTGTACCTTCTAACTACGCTGAAAGCTGGGCGTAATTTTCTATGGGGTATTTACATTTGATACCACATATTTCCATTTTTTTTTATTAAACTGATGAGTGTTTTACATGTTTTTTGTAACTGTCTTAAGTAACTGTTTCCTGTCGTATAAATGTGACCAACGTCCACATTCAATTGAGAAACGGAAGCTATTTGTAACAAAGTTTGTTAAACCATAATTGCGTGGTTTGAAGTATTTTACAATAGCTAAGGATAGCTACATCTGCTGTTGGTTATATTGGTGCATTTGTATTTACCTTTTATCATGTTATCATTGGTAACAAGCTGTATGATCAAGTTTCGGCATATTACGGACGTTTGTCCTTCAGACACGTTGCTTTAAAGCAAATATTTTCGCTAATTAGGGTAAACGACCAAATAATGCTCTTTTTTACCTGTTTCCACGCTCAACGTGTATTTACTACGTCAACGTAGAGCAGCCAGTCTCATCAGTGGAATATTTATTGTTATGGTGCAAACTGTCAAACGAAGAATTCTGTCTGACGTGGCACGACAAATAAACATACTTCCGTCTTCTTTGCTCTAACAGGATTGTTTACATTATTGCGTTTGTGGTGTGATCCTCTTTACCTAACAGTGAACCATTGTATTTTTTTTTGGAAGAATATGCTTTTATGTCGTTTTCATGGAATACTTTACTTGCGTAGCTCTTTGCTTTGTATATTTGCAATTTAAATGACATTTGCTGTTTTATATGTATCAAGACACAGGAAACATTGACCATTGGGAGACGATTTTCACCAATTAATTGCAACAATGTTGAAATGTAGTCAACCAATTTGATTTAACCATGATACATGTTTAAATGTTGAATTGTAATGTGAAATATCAATACTAACCTGTTTTCTTTCAGTAATAAATGATCTCTCTCAAAAAAATATAATAATAAATCACAGATATTGTGTTTCCAGTGTTTGAACCAATTTATTCCTCCTTAATAATCGTATGACTTAAATTGTTTTCCAAAGAATGCAAAGCAGACGCCAATTACATGTTTCGTCTTACGAGAGACGAAAAAATTTCGTCAGATCAGGGAGGCGCTACAGCAGTAGCCTGCAATACATTTTTTTCAAATACTTAATTACAGAATTGCAGAAATTCATTTCTAAACATTTCCTCGCTGGTGTTTTTACACAACTCAAGTTAAGTTTTTTTTAAGTTATTATTTATAAGGCGGCAGCACCGACTTTTTTATCAAAACGTTTGTTTGTTACATACATCTGTGGTCAAATTGCACTTGCCGCCTATTTTTGAATGTATTATATGAATTGCGTATAAACATACATGAAAGGATATATCACTTATATAGTACCTGTTCCTAGATACCTTACAAATCCCTTTAAGTAACATTTAGTGATCGCATTTTTCATTCAAATGTGCTCAATTCAATTAAGAATGAAAACAATCAGAAGAATATTGTATAATTTTTCCATTAAGAGTCTTTTTTTATCAGTTACGTAAATCAACAAATATCTAAGCCGGACGGAACAACTCACTGATCTGAGTAGGACCACAACACATAAATCAAATCCCCATGATATCATTCCCCATAAAAAGCGGCTCTCTGCAGAATCTGCTCTCTGGAACATCCGGTAATGTTGATCATGCACAAGTATTGAGTGCCCTTTAGCACCACAGGAAATAACTCAAGTTAGCCAATCCTCCTAGATGGTGCAGTATTAATAGCGAATAAACCATTTACCATTACACAGTAAAAAATACTCTTTGTACTTTAGTCACATGTAACACAACCAGGTGCTCTATCAGACAACAAAGAGGGCGCTCTTTTTGACTAGGTGAGCCTGGCAACGTGGGGCATGTTTGGGGTACCAAAAGGTGGGTAGCGCCACTATTTAGAGTTACGACTTCTGTTATTCGTCCTTTTTCCTGTATGGAAGGTTTTTTATTTTCGTGACCTTCATACACTATAGTTTTTTTTCCCTGAAGCTGTGGAGGAGAGAGACTATTGGTGGAAGATTGGATTCGAACTCATAATTACAACATTTGCTTGAAGAGGAACCGTAGTGGGTGTTGCAATCTCAATGTACACTTAATGTACATATATTTACAAACAATAACGACAGTAATGGTGTTTTTTTTTTTTTTTCGTAATTACTTCTCACTAAATATAAACTTTCCGACGTTGTTCTACAGAGTATCGCCATTTTGAAAATGTATGACGTATCACATGCACCTTCAGTACTACGTAATATGGGCAGGTGCATGTGTGAGGTCACGATCACGTAATTTCGCAACACCATGGCGACTTGCATGTGAACAAAAAAGTATATCCATAAAAACTTCATATTTTCCTTAACGTGACTTTATTGTACTACCCAATGGTGTCTTCTTATTTGAAATATTATACTTGAATAATCAGGACTATTTGGAAGGTTGTAAGACGGTTTTTCCATAAGTAATCATTAAAAGTGTACCTTAACACAATGCGCCACGAGTGCACATTAAAGACTGAAACATCTAGTCAAACTCGCCAAACCTGTGTTATCGTGTTATAATACAACACTGTTTGGATATCTACCATTAACGGTAAGAATTGATCAGGCCGGGGCAACTGGTTACTCAACTTATATGCTGTGTACTTTCAGGCTTATCAACTACCATTTAGTTCTATATCCCACGAAAACACCAGATCGTTTCCATTTCAATGGCAACTTACTAATGAAGATGAATTGCCATGGTATACACGCTACTGAAGTGTAAACAATGCATGGGTTGCATTTGATAAGTAACCGATTACAATATGAACCAACTGAAAAATTGTGCAGCGAGCGAACAAATACTTGGAAATATTTGAGAGACCAGCAATGTTCAGTTAAGGTTCTTTTCGTCGGACCACATGGGTTGTATCAATCACTATAGTTCGCGATCATTAACCATATCTTTTCTCTTTTTTTTCGACAGTATCACTACTTAACTGCTACGCCTCCGTTTTATTTTTGCTGTCTTGAAGGTTACAAAGTGTATAGATTTTTACCGACATTTGCGTGATTTAAATGATTGCCTTACAAAGGGATGAAACTGACCCCAGCTGTGGCGTAAGTGAGATATGTTTACTCAAGACTGCTTCACGTGGCTAAAAGCGAGGATCACTTTAAACTGAATTGACAATCGGGTGTAAATGAGATCTGAGCACTTACCCCTATCAACGAAAAAGGTGTTTTTTGAGACAATCTTCATTAGATAGTTCTCTAGAGATAACATTAAAACACTTTTTCAACAGCAATATCTCTACCTCTATCTCCCCCCTCTCTCTATCTCTCTTTTTTATATATTTATACATTTACGTATATTTTATTGGCTAAGGAATACACATATAATCTTCAGCCTAAGCGATGATATCATCATGCACTCCAGGAAATCACTTCTGTTTAAAGAAGCCACGCTGTGGATGAAGAGAGGAAGCAAAGATCTATTAGACAACTAAACGGAAGTAGTGTTAACTTGTAGCCCTACACATTCTGAACATCCTCACATAGAAATGCAACAAAGAACACCTCGGGCTGTACAGACAAAACCGCTAAGGACTCTTCAAATTAAGTTTTACCTGACTAACACTAAATCAACCGCACGAAATCAGGCAGGAATCGAATACCACTCCATGCCACGCTATGCCTTACTATATTACACCATGCTACCCCGTGCTACACTATACTATGCTACGCCATGCTTCGCTACGCTATTGCCACGTATACCACGTATATCACACCACACCACACGTCATCAAACCATACCATACTACAGTGTACACTGCTGTGCCGTGCTGTACCGTCCCGTCCTGTGCCGTTCTGTGCTGTACTGTACTGTCCTGTTCTGTGCTGTCCTGTACTGTGCTGTGCAGTGAAGTGCAGTACTGTGCTGTACCTTGCCGTGCAGTGCCGTGCTGTACTGTGCTGCGCAGTGAGGTGCTGCACTGTACTGTGCTGTACTGTGCTGTGTTGTACCGTGCCATGCTGTACCGTGCCATGCTGTCTTGTGCTGTACTGTGCTGTGCTGTACTGCTCTGTACTGTGCTGTGCTTTGCCGTGCTGTCCTGTGCTGTACTGTACTGTACTACGCTACAGTTGGCCGGTTGGACACGTAAATTATGAGCTCTGACTGTAATTGGTGACAAGATGTTGACGCCCGACTTTGCCTCTTGGTGATATTTGATGAATATTCACATGATTTTGATTTTTGTCCTGATGTCATTTGCGGTGGTCGTAAAAGAGATTCGATAGGAAGTTGATAGGCTGTTGTATACCCTAGGTATGCCATATTAAAAAGTTATACATATGAAAGCAGTATTCTTGAGTGATGAAGTAGGACTTTCAATTTTACTAATAAAACACACACACAATAGCATGAGTCGCTGAAATCCACCGAAAAAGGAACTATGCCAAACACCACAGAAAACAGCAACACACATTACACCGATACAACCAACCGTCAGCTTCCCCCCCCCCCCCCTTGAGAATCTCCGAGCCACTCCCAGGCGCTGTCATTCAACGGATAATTCTCCTCCACTGAGTCACCCATCAAACTAGCTTAAAAGACCGACAGAGAATGTCGATCACCGGATAATCTCTGCTGTTCCCAACAATATATCTGTGTAGCAAGGAATTTGTAACCAATAAAAGAAGACAAATGGCACTCATGCTCTGAAATAATCTTATATTGCCGACGTTTCGCGTATTAAAACCCTTTCACACAGGCAAGTGTAACGGTATTACAACGGCGTCAGCTCGGTACGAGCTTACACAGAACTGTAAAGTTAATAAAGTGCATAAAGTGGTGATTTTTATTGCCACAAAACAGCGCAAACGTGAGGACTCGTTGTAACATTAAGCGTCCATTAGTAGACTGCGCATAAGTCAGGTCAATATAGTGTGTGTATAACAAGTAGGTAGCAATATGTCATGAAAGACTAGACGTTTAACTATTGCAACAAATATTGAACTTAACGTTGAGCCCATCGGGGTTTAAAGTACTAGTTAAAAAATCAGTCCATTTTCCGCTTTTAATCGGTCAAAGTCATTGCCTTTGCACAAAAGGCCTCATGTGACCTTGAAATCGCTTATGTTACAGAGTGAACAGGGGCACTGAAGGTGGCAATAGGCAAACCAGAGAGTTGGAGACGAATAGACCATAGGAGCTTACAGATGTTCACAGGTGTTCACAGGTGCTTACAGGTGGTCGACATTTTATTTGAACTACATATAAACAAAAGGGCAATCAACGAACTTGTATCTCTTTCCTATCGTTGTCCATAATGATTCCCTCTTTTACACGTATGCATTATAGTAGATATTGAGTTTCATTGAATACCCAGCGCCTTACATTATACACACATAGTACAAAGGTACACGTAGCTAGGGGCAGCACACACGGCCATGGATGTGTAATAACATGCAACTGTTGTGTAAATGTAGCAGTAATGAGTGCGCGTCAAAGTACATAATTCCGTGCAGATCGCGTGGGCGTAATCCTGTGATTTTCTTTATATATCATATCAGCGTGCCACCACTCTGTGCGTTTTGAAATATTACTTCTAAAAAACACGTGGGTAATATTTGCATTGCTCAATTTCTTTTCCCGCCAAAACGTACTGTAAAGCACTCAATTCCTTGGCTTGTGTATACACGACATGTAACAGTAAACCATACGGAGTATCGGTATTTACAAAGGAATTTAAAATAAGAACTTATTAGATTTAATCGTTCAGTCCAAACATGGTTCCTTAAGTTTAAATATTAAGTCACATTGTATGAAAAGGAAAGATATAATTAGTTAGTATAATTAAGTTATGTTAACCTTGTACTCACAGAACCTACCCCACTGTAATGTACCCTAGTAAGCTGTGGCGTCACCGATCGAGTGAAAAGTACATATCATAATCAGGTACGTCACGACGAAGTTTGAACTTCATTCACTTACTGTCTAAAAGGAAATCGCAACACTGATTAGATATTTGACCTGTGACCTTTGACCTCTGATCATGAATATTGATGGGTGACACAACTTCAGACCATGGGTCACCCCTTTACCAAGTTTCATCCTCATTGAATTGCGGCAGGCGCATACTTGTTGGTGCTAAATTTGACTTTCGATCACTGAACTTGACCTTTGACCACAAAACACATACAAACATGATTTTCATATAAGATCTTGTGTACCATATATGTTAAGGAACCATGTAAATAGCCATTTTGGATCAAGAATATATATATATATATATATATATATATATATATATAAAATTATGGATAACAGATGTAACAGAGGCATAGTAGAATGCTCAATACAACGTCAGGGTAGAGCAATAGAGAAATAATTACAATGAGCCCGGTTAACAGTTATTCATATTTATTTCCGCTACTTTAAGTTTCACCGGCGGAGCCCGATCTTCAGGCGGGTAACATTACAACTGAATTGAAAAAGTGAGGATGCAGGTAGGAACTTACGGAAAACTATGTTACACATACTTCAGTACAGAGAAAAAAACTTAGCCATTTAGCTTCATTATGGAGGAATAAAGACGCAAAAGCGTTTTTCATGTATTAAACAAGAACTTCTTTGAGTGCCTACAGGTGGAAACAAATTCCGAGCGTTTATTAAGGGTTGCATGCCCTGGTACACACATAATAAAGAACCTCTCCCAGAGGCAAAGGTCACAACGTTTTGTTAGGTTTCTGTAGGGTTTTGCTTTCTTTAGAAAATTCCATGTGATGGTGAATGGTACATTTTTCTCTTTCAGTGACCAGATGTGCTTACTAAGGACAGTGCTGTGTTTGTATTTACTATTATTAGATGAGGTGATGTGATTTCTCCATCTGATTTTAAACGGGGTTTCAGTTAGGCCTACATAAGTTTCTACATAAGTTTTTATCACGTGATGATGTTACGGTAGATTGGTACACGACCCCGTCTGGGAGACATTTGCCTGGGGTGGGACAAGATGCTTTGTTTCTACAATTACAAAGATTTGTGTTTCTTGGTGGGGTTTGGGATGGGAGGGATTTATTATATGCGTTGATGTTTTGTTCAACGTTGTCCAAGCAAGTTTGTCATATGGACCGTAGGTCTTTTAACCTCTAACGGTGGGCAATTGCCATATGCTAAGGCAGAAGATTATTACTTACATCTTGTCAGTCCTGGATGAAATAAAGAAAACCCCTCAATTAATACTGCTAACGCAATATCTCATGTTAAGCCCGTTACATGGCTTGAAAGATTTTGTTACGATGTAATATAGTAATTAATCTCAAACAACGCTTCGCTTTTATTCATATGGTACCGTGCATCTCCTTATATGGCATGTGTTATCACCATATTCTTATCCAGCCATTGTGTAGTTCTAACGAATGATTTTCGAGGGGATTCTAATAACAGAGTATTATTCAACTGGTTCCAGAACTACATGTTAGTTTTTTTTTAATTTGTACATAAAACTGGTTCTTTAATGATTGTTGTCCATTCTCATATTATCTTTTGGTTCAGATAATAGCTTCTCTTCGTTTTATTCTGTTTGGGAAGGTATACAAAGTAAATATTGATTTTGAGTTTGTCTGAAAACAAAATTGTTGCCACTATATTAGACATCACCACAGTCTTTGGGGTACTATAAGGAAGTATCTTTGTTTAAATCTCCTGTTGTTTGCTTTGGCTTCAGATAGATAGTGATAAAATCTACCTTAGAAGAAAGGCTGTCCGTAGTAACAGTATCAAGGAAACGACATGGCTGAGAGATTTCAAATTTTGTTTATTACAGCAGGTAATGTAGATATTATATAAGTCTTAAGGGGTTATAACTTACTTGTACCGAATAAAATCCACTGACGATCGTAGTACATTGGTAGCTCTTCAATGGTTTGACTTTTCATGTAAGAGTTCTTATCTGGTTTATCCAATTTCTGTGAGATTCTGTGAGATCTAAATTAAAAGACAGCTAACATATCACCTTTAACTTTGAGAAGTATATGTATATCGAGGACGTGGTATACTACCATTCACAGTATCACATTAATGTCTAGCAGTAATTTATTTGTTCAATATTTTTTTGGGTGAACAAGTTCCGAAAGATTTACGAGCAGAAACGTTCGTTCAGTCCAATGTAATTACAATGCTCATGACATTGCGAGGTTATTTATGATAAATTTGGTTGCATTTTGCTGCTTTTTCTAACCCGGACATTACGTGAACGTTGCTTTTGCTATGCCCCTTCGTTAATGCTGGAGGAAATGTAAGAGTAACATTAACATATGCTTACAAGATGGTTGTTGTATGGTTTCAGTCGTAATTTCGATACAGAATGACAACAGGGAGACAAATGTTCTGAACTTTATTTTTTTAAGAGTACAAACCGTAACATCTAAATTAAATCATTATCAGATAAATTGTTGGAGGAGATATTATCTTAATAATTTCTGTCACTGACACATATTGCATGAAAGTTAAATCGATATGATTCAAAAGTCAAGAGGAAAAACATTACGTAGGATGTAACAAGTTTCAGTTACTCAACCACGACACACCTCAAAATACAATATTTCAACAGTGTAAATACATCATATTCAAACGTTAAGGCTGAAATTTCTTAAGGTTGTGATATGTTGTAATTATTACCAGATATTAATGACAACGTAACAGTCTGTCCCACAGGAATTATCTTGTCAGTTGGAACATGTTGTACTGGTAGCAGCTACAAGAGGTCTTTTCAGTGTAGGTCAGGACCTCTATCACACGAAATTACAATTAAAAGTAAGTATGAGGTTTACCTTATGAAGAGTATTTTAGACTACCATTGTGTCACTATGTACGCTAAAGTGTTTTGCAGCACATATTATTTACATATTTAAAGGGAACAAATGCAACAATTACCAGTTTAGCATTGTTGGTTGTATGCAATATGAAAATGATTTACCTTAGTCGTAACACCAGTTCTTGTACTTCTTGTTTATGTGAAAAAGGAGTATCACTTACAACAAAAGCAACATGTATCATCTTAGATTTTTATTTCAAGTGGAGAAAATTTTGGCCTTAGAACTCACCAATAATTTAAAAAGAATAGTCCATTCAATGTCGCGCCAAGGGGTATTACACAATCAGCCCATCACGAACAATGTAAAATTTGTTAGAAATATTCTTGGCAGAAAATGACCATCATGAAATTACTCTTACTAGATTAATATTCACTTATTGATATATCTGTCACGAAATTGAGGTAATATACTTTAAATTGATTGGCAAATATTGTAGATAAAATAACAACTTAACAACCAATCTCTTACCATCACTGCTTTAGATTGCCCGGCCGATTTCATTCGTTTCAAGGAATCCTGTTATTTCATTTCTCGGACAACGGCCACACATGGGAAAGCTCGAATTGCGTGTGAAGGTAGACAATCTCATCTTGTTTTCATCAAAAATGAAGAAGTGGAAAATTTCCTTTGGCAGTCGTTTCAAAACAGTGACTACTGGATTGGAGCGTGGGGATATCCAAATAATACTCAACCTTCTAAAGAAGCTTTGGCAAACACCCTCCACTGGGATGATGGAAGTGTCATAAGTTACCTGGAACCATTTTACTCAACTATTTTCAATAAGCTCAGTGGGTGTTACGTGGTAGAATACTCACCAGGGAGAATAACGTGCGAAGACAAAGAATGTTCCAGAATGTACCGATATGTTTGTGAAAAAGAAGGTCAGTATATACCATGTAATGTTTTGTATTTTATTACTTTTTGGCAATGTGTTTTCCTACTATTGCATCTGTATCGAAACAAAAGAAGTATCACACAGATGAGCAGAATGACCACTGCATTGTGTGATACACATACCATTGAAAGTCATTGCATTGTTATCACATGAGAAAGTAGAAATTATCTCACTGAACTACACGAATGGTTGCACTCATTTAATACGGTCGGGGTTCGGCTCGTTTAAAGACAAAGTACATATGTAAATGGGTTTCGTTTTTGTTTTTTGCAGCTGTTATTGATACGAAAATATGCCCAGATGATATTCATATCCCAATGGGACACTGATATGACTTAATTTATGTGTGAAACATAGGAATAAGGTGATATTGCCAAAAAATACGTATTTACTCTCCTTACAGATGATATCCAAACAAAATTGTGCCCTGATGATGTTCATATTTTGAGGTTAAATTATGACACTTGGCGACCAACTCTGTGGTCGTGGGAACAATCGGTAAATATGTCTTGTTTGAAATGTTCTTTTAACAAAGAGAAAAAAGGAACTCATTGTAGTTCAACTAAGCAAGCAAGAGAGAAATTTTGCTAAAATAGTACAATTTTTTTTTTCATTTTCAAATTGCCACATGCTTGCACATATATAACAAGCACTGGGGTGAGTCTGTAGGTAGCCAAGTTTTGATGAGTACAAACTCCCGGAGTGAAAACATGCAATACATGCAAAAAAAAAACAAAAAAAAAACATGCCAACTGCAAGCGCGCAAAAATATGCCGGAACGGCAAAGGACGATGGCATAATTAAAAATGAAATAATGCTAATTAAGAAATTATAGCTGTTTGAATTTATTTATGAAATTATAGCCAAATTGTAGCTATTTATAGTTAAGTTTTAACCACCGTTCTAAAATTATGTACATCAATCAAACGGTACTAATGTCTTTCTGTGTTTCCTTCATGAAAATTGTGGCTGAACTTTCCTATTACCAGTTTGCAATTTAAGGAGTGGATTCGAAAAAGGCACGACCCTGAATGTAACACAGACAACACATAAATTCTTCGAAATTACTCCAAGGAACAAATGTACAGACTTAGAACATACAGCGTACAGAGCTAACCTGGCACGATATTAAGACAGTCTCTGTAGTTAACGGGTGGTATTTTCAACTCTTTATGTTGTATTGAGAAACACTGAGCAGAGTGTCGATAACTGTCAAGGGATTAGCTTTGCAAATATTTAAGTTTCCTTAGAAAGATGTTAACATGTTAAAAAAAGTTGACAATTTGATTTCATCATTACTTCAGATTCGACGTTAGTCCCACGAAAACACTAAAAATTGCTTCTGTGAAATGTGATTTCAATACCAAATTCAAATATGAATTGCACATTCATTTCAATTGCGCTACGAGGAGTCCCATTGGCAGTTAAGTTAACGAACAAGAGCTGTCATTCAGTTGAGACACTGTATGAAAATAATGCTATTCCTTAGCGCGACAAAATTTTTAACTGCATTGACATTACAGATAAGACACCCACTTTTAAATGGAACTATCTTTACTGTGGATGGACGAAATATTTACAACGAAACGAAACCCGAGACATTTGATTTTGGATCTCACCAGCTGGTATACCGTTTTCCAGATGGAGCCTTATGTTCCCTTCGTCTTTTCAGAAGTAATTGATTTTCTGTCATTTTTACGCTACTTGGTCTTTCCTTCCTGTTTGACTAAGTGTTGTCTATCCTCTGTCGGCTTAAACAATATTCGTTTGTAATACTTTTTACATGAAATGGATTGACTAAGATTATGATACTGAAGTAGCAATACAGAAAGCACAGCGATTAAACGTAAACGAAAAATGTAATTACATACGGCATAACAGGAATGTGCATCAACACAATCCTGTGCGAATATGATTTGATGAAATGAGTGACTCTAAATCATCATAAGAGATAAAATACATCTAATGATAAGCATATTGATGAAATAATTGTTAATTTTTTAACTAGAATCGGAGCATTTGCTGGATCTGTCAGATTGTATCTGTTTCTCTGATCGATACAAAACATGAATCGATTATTGAAATGTTCATACCTATCACTCTCAGACTAGTTGTCACAAAATGTAGACGTCTGTCCAGAATGTAAGATAAGGTGTTACTTTGTTCACGTGAAGATTGCGTATCACTTACATGCCCCAATACAACCACTGCATTGACTAAGGTTACTGATTGTAAATGAAAACAATGAATTTTAGATTTTCTATCCGCTTACTCGTTAACTCTTTATTGCCACATGGAAGAAACAAGAATACACCAATTATCAATTCCGTACCGTCATAGATTGAGGTAATTAACAGGATATTTACCACTTATTCCTAAAATTTTACAACCAAAAGGGCCTTTAAATTTTTTACTAACCTTTTGCTCTCCACAAACATGTCCCTTCGCATTGGTTGCGTTTTCAATTTCGACAGCGAGGTGCAGGGCTGGGGGTGGGGGACATAGCGGGTGAGGGATATAGCGGGTGGGGGCTTTGCAGGGGGGTAGAAATTTAGGAGAAGTGGGATTGGGAAGGGGTCAGTTTTAGTAACTGAATACTAATTAACGGGAACAAATATTTTTGATTTGGTCCTTTGGTTGTTGTCTTCTCCAGTTTGTTGGCTCCCGGCAGTTAACTATCGCTATGCGTTACGAAAGGGCAGAGTGGACAAAGCGACAGCCGAAGAAAACTGTCACTTTTTCGGAGGTTGGCTTATTCCATTAACTTCTGCTTCTACTGTCTTCGTTACTTTAGATGATCCACCATCTTCGCAACCATTTGATTTTTGGGTTAACAGTTCATCCTGTGAGTATAGCTATATATTTCTGTCTTCCTAACAGAAAACTGTTTTTTTGCTATCTTCGTAGGCCAGTATTGATAATTGACTCTCTACGAGACGTTATTGAATTCGATTATACACTCGTTTGCTAATGCAAATCAGTACTACAATACGCAATGCAATACTTTTACTACAACCAACTAAGAAGTATAGATTTTTATCATCCGTTTACAAATAAAAAACGAGAGGCCAATCTACGGAGTTGCATCTCATCCCTATCGTTGTCCATAATCATGCGCTCTTTTACATGTAGGTATTACAGTCGATCCAGAGTTTGGTTGAACACCCAACACTTTACATTATACACAGTACATAAATACACGTAGTTAGGCGCAGCTGTCTTGGCAATGAATGTGTAAGATCGCACAAGTGTTGTGAGAATAAAGAACTCACGTGGGCGTCAAAGTAGGTATTCCCATGCAGATTGCCTCTGCGTCAAAGTAATCCTTTGATTTTCTTCATTTCTCAAATCAGCGCACCGCCACTCTGTGTGTTTTGTAATGTGTTCTTAGAAACACGTCAGAATAATTTGCATAACTCAATTTCTTTAACGCCCAAACGTACTGCAAACCACTCGATTCCTTGACTAGTGGATACAGGACATGTATCAGCAAAAACATACTGAATAGTGGTATTGCCAAAAGCATGAAAATTGTTATCAGACATAATCACTCAGTCCAAAAATGGTTGCATAGATTGAAATATTAGTTCACATTGCTTGGAAAAGCAAAGATCTAGTAACTTATACTTCACCTTGTACTAACAGAACCTACTGTGCTGTATTTAGTACCATATTGACCTATGAAGTTACCAATCACGTGAACAGTACGTATCATAATCAGATACCTAACGACAAATTTGAGGTTCATTAGACTAACTGTCTAAAAGGAAATTGCGACACACTTTTGCAAAGCACTTAGATATTCCAACCGTGACCTCTGGCCTTTGACTTCTGACCTTAAATTTTGACGGGTGACACAACTTCAGAACGTGGTTCGCCTATCCGCCAATTTTGACTCTCAATTGCTGTACGGTATAGAAGGTGTCACGGAAGTAGAATTCCTGCCCGTCGTTCTGTCCCACTATAAAAAAGAACAACTACTACATTAAAATACAATAAACAGCTTTCACCGTTGAATGACTGCTGAATTCTTCAATACTGTTTCTAGTAATATTGAGAAAGTTTTGACATTATTGAAACGTTTTGTTTTTAATCTTTTCCTTTCATATATGGCTGTAAGTTATTTGACGAATGCAAATAAGCTTTGTTACATTCATTCAGCCTTCGTTAACACTTGCAGTTCAACAGAAGATGGTAACAGGTTTGAGAATATTGTCACTGAACCGTCTATGAATTGAAAGAAGGCTCCTAATTTGACATTTTTTTTAGTATGTACGATTTGACTTCGCTGAGTAGATTAGTAACATTTCTTAGTTACCATGTGTGTAACTTCAACAAAAAGAGATTTTGCAGTAGGATTGATTCAATTTTCTATAACAAAGTCTGAGCATGGTAAAAAGATTAACTTTTCATTTGTATTGTTCACAGATAATGTGACAGAAGGCCCGGGAAATTGTGCAAGGTATTACCCCAAGACTCTATCCACAAATATCAGGACAAATTGCAAGGATACACATTGGTACGTATGTGAATCGTATCAAATTTCTCTTAATACGACGTTTCTCTGTGAAACTGAGAAAAACTGAAGCGACATGGGAAAATTTGTGACTGGAGCAAGCATAATCAATATCGAACATGTGAGTGTGCTGTATACGTGTGTAATGTAGTCGTAGTCTATGTTCAAAGTGAACACCTTTGCAAGTATTGGAATCCATTTTGTGGTATTATGTAGTATCATATTCAAATGCTGTTGTGTGTATAGTTATGAATGATTTTTTTTTTTATCACAAAGGACACACTAAGAAAATGTTGTTAAATTTTATTACTTTCGTTGAACTCAACCAGCGCAAAAAGAAAAAAACAAAGAAAAAAAAACTTGCTAATGGGTATCCAGCATAAAGTTGAATGTTACTTCTGACACTTGGTGAATCTGGGAATATCTTATTGTGAGAGAGACTCTTTAAGTAACTAAGTGACTGTAACAGCAACCTTCTCCCAACCAAATAAGTTATCGGCATGTACCATACAAAAATAAATTGTAGAAAATGACTTTGAAACTGAAATTTCTGCAAAAAACCCGTCAGTTAACTAAAAACACAGTTACAAGCACGAGATCTCAAAGTAAAGAATATCTGGATGCCCTGAATAAGGACCAAGAAGTGCCATCTGCTTCTAATTAATGGCAAGAAAATTCTCAGTAAGCTACGCTCCGTCCAATGGTGGATTAAGTTGTGAAGTGTGAATTAGATCTCCCCCAAAATATATGATATGCATAGAAAAGTGATAAAATACCACAGCTACACATGACATTTTGGACGAGGTCTAAAGCAAAAGAATAAAGTGCTCAGCCCATGACAGTCGCCGTGGTGTATGATTATGATTATGGTTATGGTTATGATTATGATTATGAATATGATTATGATGATGATGATGATTATTTTTTATTATTTTTAATTATTGTTATTATTATTATTATTGTTTCTTTTTCCACCTCAAATTTCATGTTGGTATGTGTCTTAACTCTGATCTCGAAGTCCTATCCGGACTCTGGGAGATCGAGTATCCTTCTGAGGATGTGGGCAGTGCCTAGCAGTGCTGTCTTTGTGAGTTGTTGCACTTTGTGTTTACCAGTGATGTGTTGCAGGTGTCTCTCTAAGTTGCTGGTGTTTGCTCCGAGTGCACCGATTACTACGGAGATTACCCTTGCTTTGATGTTCCACAGTCTCTGTATTTGTAGTTTCAAGTCTTGGTACTTGTTTTCTTTTTCGCTTTTCTTCTTGACTGTGTTTGATCGTTGGAAATTGCCAAATCAATTATCAGTCCTTCCCGTGTTTCTTTGTCAATGACTACCGAGTCTGGTCTACTAGCTGTTATTACTCTGTCAGTCTTGATTTCGAAGTCCCAGAGGATCTTAGTTTTGTTGTTTCCTTCCGTGGGGTTGAGTTTGTGTAGTCATGTTTTCGTTGCTGCTGGGATTCCGTAGTGCTGACATACTTTGTGGTGTATTGCGATTGCTACGTTGTTGTGCATGGTCTTACAGAGGGTTCTGTGATTATATGGGCAACTGTCTCATCCTTTTCCTTGCACATTCTACACTTGGGATCATTCATCGTGTGGAGTACCTTTGTCTTGTGGCATTTTGTGTGTCGCGCCTGGTCTTGCGCAGCTGTATTAGCGCTTCTGTTTCAATCTTCAACCCTGTGTCCCCTTTCAGCCATTGTATGTGTTTTCAGTGGATGTCACTTCCGGGTACTTGTCGTTTGTATTGTCCATGTAGCTATTTTTTTGGACCACTTGATGGTGTACTCGGTCCTCCATTCCGCCATTTCATCTGTCTTTGACTTGTACCCGGTTATCGCTTTGTGTTTCCAGACTGCCTCTATTAGTGGGTCTGTATCTTTGTACTCCTGTCTGATGTGATGTACTCCTGAAGTCCGCCACAGTGGAATCTTACTGTGGCCGAGATTTCCTTCAGACCTCTTCCGCCATCATTTCGTGGCAGGTATAGTCGATGTATGTCAGCTCTAGGGTGGATTCCACCGTACATGTTCATTGTCTTGCGAGTCATTCTGTCCAGTTGTTCGAGTTCTGTCTGCTTCCAGCCAATTATGCCTGCTATGTATGTGATTAATGGTATTGCGTATGTGTTAATTGCTCGTATCATGTTTCTACCATTGAGTCGTGATTTTAGAACTTGTCTCAGTCTCTTTCTGTGTATTGATGTAGCCTTTTGTTTGACTTCTTGCTCTTTGTTTATCATGTTCTGTGGTATGCCAAGGTACTTGTATCCCTCACTGATGTCAGCATCCCTGATTTCTCCAATGCTGGGCAGGTCAAGACCATCGGTCACTTTGATTTTTCCGCGCATTGTGTGATTTGTCTCGGGCATTTGTCGAGTCCGAATTCCATGCAAATGTCATTGGTGAAGATTCGGACAGTCTCAGTCAGCGCTGTTAGGTGTTAATTAAAAAGGTGTTAAATAATCATTGTTATTAACACTATATTATTAAAAGTCACGTAACTAAAGAGGAAACTCTGAACCATAATTGTGTGTTATCATAATTATAAGTTTTGAAAGAGTTCTAAATTCATGCTTCTTAATAGCAGTGCAATGAACAGGAGAAATTGATTATTCATGAGGTAATCGAGTGAACATGTGGAACTAAAAGGACGAAAAAGATTTGTTCTGAAAAATTCTCATTTCCAATTTTTAATTCATTTAGTCGATTTCGTGTTGTATATTGTGTTGTCCATACATTTGCATTTAGCTTTGATATGCTGAAGAGTAAGTTTATCCAACCATTATGGTGCAATTTTGATTCAGTTCTCATGTGTAATTCTAAAGGTATTACCAGATGAAGTTACCTCCTTTACTACCAACTGTGAACTTGAGGCAAGCAAGAGCGACATCATCTCCTCACATGGCTGAATAGTCTTCTGTTTTCTTTATTATTGAATTTATTATTTCTACCTTGAAATCAGTAGGTGGACAGCTTAGGTAGTGGTTATGCGAAAGTCGCAAAACTCTCATACCCCTCATACATTCACATAATGATAGCACTAGATATTTGAAGTATTATATTTGGTGTAAAGTTTAAAGAAAAAACATAAAATGCTTTATGAATGTGGGGAGATGACATCATTTCTGCTTGCTTCAAGTCAATTGTTAGTAACAAAAGTGGCAAATTCAACTGCTAATATCTCCGGAACCAAACATGGGAATTGCAAGGAAGTTTAGCTGTAATGGTCAAATTAACTTACTCTTCAACATATCAAAGCTATCTTTGTGGCCAGACCATCCTTTTAACACGTGGATGAATAATAAAAACTACGAACAAAGATTGATAGTTTCCTTTTTTCTTTGTAAATATAACCGAATGATGCTAAAAGTTGGTAAACTCATATCGGAGTATTAATGTTGCATTGAGAAAATAATAGATTGAATTATAACACCACTGATTGTTATAGTGTGTAGTGTTATAGTGTGTAGTCGTTTTACTCTTCATTATCTGCGTATTAAACGTAAATTGATTTTACTAATCTGTGGTTCAAACAAGATTTAAAAATACTATCTTTACAACATTTGTAAAGAAGGAAGTAACCATAAGGAAAATAAAACAAGCATATTTTGTTCACTGCATTTTTTTTTAATATATTATTGATGATAAAAATTGGATGATTTACACATGTTACTATAATTAGTGATAGTGGTAGTATATCAATGTAATGATGTACTGTTTGGAGATCTTGTTAACGAAGTGTTACTTTCATATTGTTCAGCTTGCTCAATCAATTCTCTGGTTTCTCGATTGTTTCGATAAATGAATAATGAGTACAAGATTAACCTTATCATTAATATTAGCGTAAAGCAATTATCAAGTGTTCTGAGTGATTCTTTTCTCAGACCAATTAACTGTCTCTGTCAAAAAATATGTAATTAACGAGAAGTCGTTCGTAAGTATGATGACATCACGTGTGGTGAAAGTTGATGGTATTTTAAAGATAAACATGATTCAAAATAAACTTGGCTGTTCAATTGAAGTCAGTACTTTTCCATCCTAATTATGAAAGAAAATAAGTAAATTTACCATACAATTTTTGAAAATTTCAATTCCACAAGTGTTTAAAGTGACAAATGTCTGACAAATGTCTATAATATTATTATTATCTTACACAAGGCAAAGATTAACTCAAGATTCTTTTATTTCATTCCTTAATTTTGTGATTTAGTTCGTCTGCTGTTCTTTGTGGAACGTCGTACTTTGCCAAACGTCTTACTTTAAGAGACCGATAATTTCTTAAACATATAGCAAATGCTATAATCCATACTGTTGGCACAACATCGTCTACTATTAATGGATCATTTTTAGAAAGCAGGGACAATTTTCTTCACTCTCAGCGTGAATAACGTTCGTTATTGCGTTAATTACTGTTGAATGGCAACTCTTAATATGTGTCTGGTACAAAAAATAAAGGTTCATGTACAAGACAAGACAGCCTCCTCTATGCTATGACCAATCACAGCATAAGACTGAGATGACAATATATGAATACATATAACCGAATGCTAACGGTTCCCATGCTGTTCGTGCATTGCGCAATGCTAAGTAAACAAGAGTTTAGTGATAGTTGATGATACATAAAGCACACGTAGGCTACTGTTCGTTTGATGTTTTGTTTACTGTACTTAATAGGAAGCCACACCTCCTCATACCTTGAAAAGACGATAGTATTGAATATTCATATTTGATTCGATGAATATGGATGTTACAGACTTTCGGAGTTCTTCACCGATTTTTTTGCGAATTTGACTCGTTTCTCGAAGTTGTCCACATGTTTTAAGATAACCTTGATCATATTTGTTAGTTACAACTCATTGCACGATACCGGTGGGGAATTGTAGTGAAATAAATTGTGAAATAAACCCTGATTCACCTTTAAGATAGCCCAAATTTCCCCCCTTGCAGTATTCAACAGAAATTTGGTGGGCCAGTAGGTTCTAATTGACCCACTGTGGTTGGGGCGGGGGTGAGAAGTGTGGTGTGTGCAAGTGTGGTGTGTGCAATCGAATTTGTGTCTTCCCCGAGACGGTTAGTCGGAGGAACTTCAAACGCGGTTGGTAGGTGCCAAGGTATAAGGTGTAATATCCGCTAGAGCGACGACGTCATAGGTCGACGGTACTTTAGAGGTCATGAAAAAAAAAAAAAAACATTTCCAGCATTACCTCAATGTGAAAATATCCTAGAGATAAAACAATCCTATACAGAAAGTACAATACGAGAAGTAAGATTGATAACGTCAAAACGTGATGTTGATAACGTTAAAGGTCAATTGATTAAAGGTTAAATCTGTAAATACTCTAAAATATGTCATAATCTACTACTAGACGGAAAGTCCGATAAACTTCAAGCTTTGTGGGTGGGTGTCGGATTGTGTAATATAGTGTCCGCCTGACCGATGACGTCATAGCTCAGATGTCACAGGTCATGAAGAGGAAAAATAAATTTTTTAGAACTATCTCAATATGTGGATATTCTGGCGTTATAAAACTACCATATATCTAAAGTACGCAAAACGGGGAATGTTTTAAAAATATTGATGAGGTCACAGGGGCAACGATCTTGTGATAAGAGGTCAAATAACCAGAAATGGTCTAAGATGTGTCTCATGATCTGCTGCTAGACGGTAAGTCAGATAAACTGCAAACTTGGTGGGTAAGTATCAAACTATGTGGTGTAGTGTCGCCCCGGCTAATGATGTCACAGGTCAAAGGTGAAAACGAAAAACACATTTTTAGCATTATCTCAACGTGTGAATATCCTAGAGTGATAAAATTACCATAAAAACAAAGTAGACAATCCAAGAATATATTTCAATATTGATGACGTCACCAGGGCAAATATCACGAGAGTAAAGATTAAATCGGCAAAAAATATTCTAAAATTGGGTCACGATCTCCTCCTAGACGGCAAGTCTGATAAACTGCAAACTTGGTAGGTAGGTACCCAGGTATGTTGTACAGTGCATACCAGAATGATATAATATCATAGGGCAAAGGTCAAGGGTCAAAGGTCAAGGGCCACAGGTAAAAAATCGCATTTTAATGTATTTTTTATGTGTGAATATCCTACGTGTTTACATAACTTTTATCCATTTGCCTCTTTATGAATGTGACACGTTATTCCAATCTATACAACCAGTTCTGGGCTTAATGTTTAGTCTGGTGGCAATGGCATTTCCCGTGCATTTTACCCTCTCCCAGTCTATGTTTACAACGTATACACCTATAGATCTACTGCACAATTGCTTAAGAACTCGATATCTTTACACACTTTGAAAATAATATCGAACCACGCATAACGTGCTTCTCACCTGGCTGAAAGAATCCACAGTGACGGGGCGTGCGGATGTGAGGAATACTCTTACGCTTACGCGTTTTCTGGGAAGTCTTTTGACGCACGCTCGATATCTACGCATATGTTTATGCGCATGCAGGTATTTTGTGCCGTTTGATGCTCACGCGGTGTATTACAGTACTTTATCATCAACTTGAATATTCAGCACTTGTTCACAACGAGCAATCTGAGTCACTGATGAAATATACAGGTCAGAGTACTTCGGGAGAACGGGTATGCAAAACAATAGGGATGAGATTTGCAACTCCGTGGATTGCCTCCTTGTTTGCAATTTTCAAATCATCACCGTCAATTTGATTTTCACCCTATATGTGTGCCAGTCGAATCAATCAATAAAGGGAATTTCAGTCATCCAGCCAGTCCCTCTGAACCTTCGTTTCTTTCTCTACTATAAAGGCATCTTCCTGTATCGTTAACGTTTCGTAAATCTGTCGCCGTAGCAGTCATACCAAGACTGTAAATCCCTAAAACATACACATGTGACAAGAACACAGCATTACGTACATGTGACGTTTCCGAAGACATTCATCTCAGTTTGTAGTTTGACCATTCACAACTCTTCAAAGTAGTGTGTTGATACGTCTGCATGCGAGTATCATTATCAATTTCGAAACCACATTCTTTTTAACAACATTTCATCTGAGGTGTTAGAGTCCAGAGAGTTGGATATGGCAGCAGGATTCCTTCCTAACTTTTGTTTGGGTAAACTATTAATTGTTTAGTAGATGATAAATGGAGGTAATATACAGATTATTACAGCTTCTGCTCCCTTTTGACTAATGACCAGCTAGAAGTAGCTCTGACCATTAAAAAAGTTCATGTTCCGTGTTAAAAAAAAAAAAAAAACACATTTCGGATTAAGACTTAGACCCATTAATGACATATCTACAGACTAGGAAGTTTTACCTGTTTTAACTCATCGTTGGAGTTAAAGGTTACTGGAGCACTGGCATGACTGTTTTGAGCAAGTGAGCACTCACCATTACGTAACAATGTAAGATACCAAGTTTACGTTGTATTTATCACTTTAACTTTTGCTACGATTAGAGGTATGCTCTGTAATGCCAGCAAATGATTACCCCCACCCCACGTGGTTTACTTTGATTTTTACTGTGCTACTTGCACTGAAAATGTTTGTATGATTCACTTTTTTTGTATGGCCTTGGTATGAGATACCTACAAATAGATGAGTGCGAACCTACGCCGATTGTCATTTGCACTTTTCTCTCAAAACTGTTCCTTTCAAAAAAATGATAGTCACTTTTAACTACATTTTCTACTTCCTAACACTGAAGTAACTTGACCAATTAGTGTATCATAGATATTTCCGTCTATAATGTAACTTGTCCACATTAATTTAATTAACTTATCCACATTAATTCTGCACCCTCAGGACTTTCTGTGCATGAAAGCTGCCAGGTACTAGAGTAACTGACATAATTAATAGAGTGAACATTTTTACATATGTTGAGTTACGTAGAGAATTTACACGAGCGTATACGTTTATATATGTTGTATATAAATGTGGAGGCTAATTCCACAGATGACAAACACATTGTAACAAAGAAAGAAGTAATTTACTTTTGTAGTCATCATTAAGTAAGTTCAAAATGTTCTTCAAAGTGAAATTATAATTATTCATGTACATATATATGTCTCGGGCATTGACGAATCATAGCTTGAGTTCACGTTGTTCGCTTCGCAGACGTAATGGTGTCCATCGGAGTTTGCGGTAGTTATAGATGCATCGGTGCAACTGTAAACTGGGTACAGCTCATTTCCTGTAAGAGATTTATCGAGTGAAAGAAAAGTGGATATAGTTTACATTAACAGGTCATTGAGGTAATCTTCGAAAAAAAAAATCTTCAAAAAAAAAAAACATATTTTCTTCCGAGAAATGTCCTTTGAAACGTATCGTAAGGGCAGGTGAAATGCCTAAGATAATGTAAAAGACGCTGAAAATGGAGTTATTTGGTTCAATTGATAAACACTATTATTTCCATTCGTTCTTTAATTGGCAAACCTGGACAATGTACACAATGTTTCGAAAGAAGTTTTTAACTTTAACAACATATTTATTGCACCTTTCTTACCTGAAACAGTCAGAGCGACTCTTCTCCACACTGTTTTCCTGGGATTTCCGATACTAGAGCAAGTGTCAGCAGAAAGGTTTTGAATGATATGACCTCCGAAAAAAAGACAACTTGCTTTAGCTGTACTAAATAGCACTGTAAGTTGTCGGTATAGATATCGAAAGTCATTATTCACTGCGGACCAGCAAACTGAAAAAGGAAATAAGTACTCGATACTTTGACGAATCGTTTGGCAAGCATCAAGTGAACAAAATGGAAGTACATTATTGAACTATTTCTCACAATGAGGTAACCATAAACAAGCAGTTCTTGAAAGACAATGACAAATGGCAAAGTGACAAACAAATTACGTTTGGTAATGAGCAATGAGTGTACATAATTGGAGCAATGCTATGGAAAATAGAGTAAAAATAAGGAAAATATACCTCTCCAGACGTGAAGTGAACACCAGCCACCTTCTGGGAAGCGGTAGAGTAAATGGTGAATTCCAAATGGAAAATAGTCTGGTTTTGAGTTGTTGGTTACATAAGTTCCATTGATGCGAGACAAAGTTCCGTTAAAGAAAGAAATATTGGTCTAAAATGATAAAGGGATTATTATTACTTAAATTTTATATTTCACATCAAGCCAATTGTGAAGCAACAAGACAATCCGCGAGGTCGAAGAGCTCATCGATATAGTTTTTCATAATCTCACGTTTTTTTTTCATGTATGTTATCTTCGTACATGACCAAGCTACAACTTACAGCCTAGCCATGCACATTCGACAATCTTAAAGCCGGTCTTACACGATGACAATTTCCCCCGATATTGTAAGACGCACGAAGATACGAGAAGACACAGCATAAACCCCGCAAAATTTCAATGTGTGAAAACTTGAGGACTGACACGGTATGAGGCGATTTTAAGTAATCGAATATTATCGCAAGGAAGTGCAGGTTTTTGAAGATGATCACAAACAAGAAAACTTGGCATGTGGTTGCATAATCGCAAACCACCTGGCTATGACTTTTCAGTTGTCCTGTACTTAGTGTCGAAGAAAGAAAGTGTCGGGGATGGTAGTGCAATTATTACATTAGGACTATGGACCTCTGTCTGTAAGAGATGTTCAATAATTTTTGTTCCGAACAATGAGTAAATTCTTGAAGCCAGTGCCTGTGAAGGAGGGGACTACCACGCTACTAGAGGTGTTGTCCGTTGCACAATAGGCATGCGCGTGCGGAGAAGGACTGCCTGTCTACGAGGGGTTGTTTCTCCAAACACCCTTGCATTATATTATTACATGTGTTATATGAATGACTATATAATGATTCCAATTGGGCTGAACATTAGACTGATTCCTATCACTAAGAGAGAGAGAGAAAGCTTATTTTCATAATTCAGAGAAACGTACATATCATCTTTGCCTACTGTTTGACTTGTGTTGTCTCCGCGTGAACTCCATCCATCTCTTTATTTCTCCCCCTTGCCCCTGTCTATCCCCATAGGGACCAACGTGGTCGTAGTGGCGAAGTGACGTAACAATATCATGAAAGAAGCCATTTTGTATAAAGAAATAATAACAAGATACTGAAAAATATATAACTGTATATCTGTATAAACTAACTTGACAATCAACATTAACTAAACAAAACTTCTGTCCTTAATCAGTATTGGGGCCTTGGCGAGCGGACACAACTTTTTGGAAGTTTCTTTCACACACACAGATCGTCTTCCATCAGTGTTCCCCCTTACCGTAGGAAAGGTGTCCTTGGACACAGTACGTACCATACCATTTTCCATCCCTAATGTGTCAAATCTCAACGTGGCAGTGGCGGCGCTACGGGGGGGGGGGGGAGATGATGGGGCAATTGCCCCCCCCCCCCGATTTTTCCTTGCCCCCCAGTTGCCCCCCCCCCCCGTTGCTCTCACCCTTCCTAATCAGATCTTGTACTCATCCAAAATTAATTTAATCACAAAACTATGTATTGGCATTGGACTGAATAAGAACAGCTTCCGGGGAACCATGATTGATAAATGACTAATTTATGTTACACAGGCTGCCACTTTTATATCATGCCCATAGCCACTTCAACAGTAGGCAAGCCTGGTCAGACCAATTTTCTCTGGAATGTTTACCGTCCAGCATAAGGGAAGGGCGGATAGCTGGTTGTTTTCCTAAATATAGGAATGTCGTTGTTTTCCTAAACATAGGAATGGAATGGAAGTGTATGTAGCCTATGTGTGTGTGTGGGTGTGTGTATGTACTGGGTGGCACCGCGTAAAATGTGAAATAGTACCCCCAAAGAAAAAAGTTGGGAACCTTGGAGTACGGTCAACCGAAAAAATGAATAATATAAAAATAAATAATATACCTCTCTTGGGACTTCATTTTCGACCCAGAGATATGCTTAAACCTCAGAGCTTCCGGGGGCTTCGCCCCCTGGATCCCACCAGGGGCCCTAAGGCGGGCCCCTGGACCCCACCCTCAAGGCCTCGCGCTTCGCGCTCGGTTTCGCGCTGCGCACGAAAATCTTTTCCCCCCAAATTTTCTTCTGCCCTCAGTTTGCCCCCCAAGTCTGACATTCTCGCGCCGCCACTGCAACGTGGCAATTGCTGTTATGGCAACTGATCGATTCATAATACCTTCTACATAACAAACAACTGCAATATCTCATCCCCTACTTTACATGCCAGGTGATATGAGATGCATGGTATTCATGACGTTGTGTTTTACTTTATCAACAGAAAAGTCATTTTCAAATCAGTAAATCAAAAGCACAATTATATTCCCAAATCTCTGAAAACGCATTTACAGTATACAAACAGTATGATACCATTGTCAATCGCTCACCTGCTTCTCCCAAGACCACATTGCAGGAGACGATTTGTTTTCAGAGTTTACCATTAGGTGTACATCAGATGGACAGGCTTTGGTCTTCTTCTCCTCTGAAGGAAAAGAATTATGAAATGCTTAATGAAACTCTCTACTTCCTATCAATTCTAACATGAATAAAATTGAAGTTATAGGCGTCGAACCAATTCAAATAGAGAAGATAATTGCATTTGATACCGATATTTTGGCAAAGATAACTATATTGTTTTTCTTTGTCGGAAATTTCTGATAACTTTCAAGTTGCATGTGAGTTTGGTAATTTTTCTGTCCAACAGTTTGATTATTAGGTCAAGAAAATGATAACATTGATGTTGTTTCAACTTGTCTTTATAGCTAAGACACGACTTGTAGATTTCTATAGTTTCAAAATTTAAGCTTCTGACCATCAATGATGTCAACGGACTAGTGCTGTCTAGTTCCAATTCCTTCTGTTCACTTGACCCTATTTTCTTTTCTTCCGCCGCTCCCAAAAGGAAAAAAAAATGTTGTTTTGTCTACAGTCATTACAAAAGATAATTACTTTTTTCCCCTTTATATTATGAGGTCCCTGTCCTTAGAAGTGTGCATTTTATGGCTCTTTTCGCAAGAAGCTCATCCTTGATACATCTTTAACTAATTATAGACTATTACAGAGACATCAGTTGTTGAACATACTTAGACACATACAAGCATCTGTAGTTTACTTCCCGTAAGCAAATTCTACTCATTGACCATTCCAAAACAATGACACTTGTTAAGGTTTCCTCTGACATTTTGCAAAATATGGGCAAGGATCATGCCACTATCTTGGTGATGCCTTATTCAAGCGCTTCTCGCAATACTGTAGATTATTCTGTACTCCTTAATATTTTAATTAATTACTTTGGTATTGGTGGACAGGCTGCCGACTGGTTTCGTTCCTATCTTCGTAGTATCAATCAATATCAACGTATTAGCATTAACATTTCTTTTTGTAGAGACTTCAAATTAAAAGGTGGCTTCAAACACAGTTCTTGCTCAGGGCCAGTCTTATTTATCCTCTACGCCATTAAGCGTCTTAATACTTAATATCATGTCCTCCCATCTCCCAAAGTCCCCCAAAAAACTGCAGATTACGTACAATTACACAAATCGTTCAAACGATGAAACGCTTTCAGACACTGACGCTGTACATGCCTGGTAGTATTGCATTTCTGTTATTCGAAGTTGGTTTAGTAAAAGAAAACTTAAGATTAACGAGATTGAAACTGAGTTCCTTGTAACTGGCTCTCAAAGTATGTTTTGCAAGATTTCTGTTAGCTCTATTATGATTGTTTACAGTACATTATGTTATGATATAAAGTTTTGATCAAAGCCGTTACCGATTTCCAAAATCTTGGTGTATTGTTTGATACGAATTTTCAGCTTAACAGTCATGTTAATAAAAAAAATGCGGTAATTCATTTGCTCAGCTGATTAAAAAGGTTATGGAGATGGTTTCTGAATGATTGCAAGACTCTGCAGCCTGCCTTTGTTTCCTGCAATTCCGACCACTGCGACTCTTTACTTTATGGACTTTCCGACGAATTACACAAAGCTGAAAACCTTCAGTCAGACTCTTACTCCGAAGTTCTGTCCCAGTTCTCTAATTTTAGGAGACATCAAGTGGCATATGCTCTTACACAGAATCCGGTTGAAGGGGATTCTTTTGGCTTGAAAAGCTTCACACGGTATGGCTCTTAATTGCTGTCTTGTTTGTTGCCAAAGTCGGAGCGTTTAAAATACCAATTCTATAACTGATGTGGAAATTCCCAACGACTCACATAGTCAAGAAGGAAAGCGAAAAAGTAGACAAGTACCAAGACTTGAAACTAGAAATACAGAGAGTGTGGAACATCGAAGCAAGGGCAATCCCCGTAGTAATCGAAGCACTCGGAGCAAACACTAGCAACCCAGAGAGTCACCTGCAACACATCCCTGTTAAACACAAAGTGCAACAACTCACAAAGACAGCACTACTAGGCACTGCCCACATCCTCAGAAGGATACTCGATCTCCCAGAGATCGGGTAGGACTTCGAGATCAGAGTTAAAACACATACCAACATAGAAGTGGAGAAAGAAATAATAATGATAATAACAATAATAACAATAATATTAATAATAATATTAAAAATAATAATCACTGTCACTGTCACTATCACTATCACGGTCAACATCACTATCACTATCACTATCACCATCACTATCACTAGTACTATCACTATTACTGTCACTATCACTATTACTATCACTATCACTATTACTATCACAATCACTATTACTGTCACTATTAATATCACTATTGCTATTACTATCACTATTACTATCACTATTACTATCACTATTACTATCACTATTACTATCACTATTTCTATCACTATTACTATCACTGTTACTATCACTATTACTATCACTATTACTATTACTATCACCATCACTATTACTATTACAATAACTATTACTATCACTATAACTATTACTATTACTATTTTTCATAATAATAATAAATTTCTTACCTTCATATTCACATACATAGCGACGACGTCTTAAACAATCCGAATTTTTCCATTCCAGTGTGTTTTGTGTTTTTTTTTTGATGCTGTAACACCCACTATCATGGCCATCACATGTCATTGATTGAGGTATGGAGTTACTGTGTTTCCAGGGGCTTGCGTCGTCCCAAAAGCTATCTTTTGCTGCAGAACATCCCTGAGCTCCAACCCAGTAAGGTCCATTAACTTCAAGGTTCTTTAAAATATATTTTTGCTCCTCCTCGCTTTCTATAATGGCAAGGTGAGATTGTTGGTTTTCACATTCCACACGAGCTACTCCGTGAGCTACATATGTTGTAGAAATCTCATAACACGATTTGTTGAAATGCAAGTGACAGGATGGCCAAACTGCGTAGGAAAAAGAGTGTGATTTCACATGTGCGTGATTGTTGACATCTCTGAACTAAAATTGTATCATTTGGGAAAGTTAGACACTCCCTTCTTCTATACGACTTTGTAAGTATGAAATGAATTATATTCCTCAGCTCTGAATGGCATTTCATGAGATTTTGTAATAACTTGAAGCAAAACGTGAGAT
The DNA here is from genome assembly GCA_021234535.1 of Stichopus chloronotus. NCBI lineage: Eukaryota > Metazoa > Echinodermata > Holothuroidea > Aspidochirotida > Stichopodidae > Stichopus > Stichopus chloronotus. Next base: position 10,567,527 of record CM037842.1, read on the forward strand.
TATACATAATTTGGGGAGAATCATACATCATTTAGGTTTGAAGAAGGAACTTCTTCAATATATGCATCGTCTAGAGAGTCGTTAAAGGAAATGTAACGTTCTTCAGTGGTGTCGAGTGGTGTCTATCGGAGAGGAAATTCAATTTAATCTTTTTTTCATTAGACCAGCAAACATATCGTCTTTTAACTACTATACAAACACTGCTTTGAGACGTTTTTTAATCATTGATGTAATGAGGAAATAGAAGAGCAGCATTAATTACATCCTTCTGATTATTTGACTTCGGCACAGTCGGATTTGATTGCTTGGTCGCTATTTTCTCATCAGAATAATTCTGGTATTTTACAGAAGGCGATGGCTCCTTTTCGGTAGGCCCTCGGGTGTCTAGTTTACAGGAACAATTAGAACCAGTTTGTTCTTAAACAAGTTAAGTATTATATAAGACTTTGCCTGTGATGTATTTCTTTACCTTTCATAAGTCCTTAAATAAATCGTTAGGTACTCAAATACCCTCATGTTAATCAAGCTTTACTGCCTCAGTAAAAATGCATTACAACACATTACAAGGGTACATACAGATACATACAAAACAATACAAAAATAAATCAACAAAAAACAGAAATGAGTAAGTACATCTCGCCGTTGAAAGAACAGCAAACTTAAATAGAAGAATAGTGAAACGAGACAAACATTAAAACAATATTACTAGACGTTGCAATCTCTGGCATTGATCTTCAAAAACAAACAAAGTACAAGAAATAAAATTTGTACTTCTATATTGCTATTAGATGACCCCCAAGAAAAGTGTAATCCTTGAGAAAGAGCTTTTTATTGTCTAAGAGATCTTACCTGGGGTGTTTCCCGATGGGAATGTATGAGACACTTGATTAGTTGTCTCTGTCATATGGAAATTATCGGTGGCTGATGAGTCCCCTTTTTCACTCTTTCTGGTTGACATGATTTCGTCTGCGCTGACTAGTACAGGTCAATATAACAAATATCGAAGAAAAATTAAAAAAGGAAATCTGAAACTGCAGAACTGAGTAAATAAATCTGGTCACCGAAAGGACAAGACACCAAGGCATTGGAAAATACTGAAACGAGACAAACCTAAGAAGATTATTACTAGACGTTGCAACCTTTGACATTGATTATCAAAAATCAAACAAACTACAATACACAATGAGCTGTTTCGTCAGAAAAATAAAAGTTACATCACTTCATTCAAATTAAGACATACAAGAAAAGTGTTATCCTTGTGATCGAGTTTTTTATCTACTAGATCTTACCTGGGGTGTTTCCCGTAGGGAATATGTAAGACACTTGATTGGGTTTTTCTGTTATATGAAAATTATCAGTGGATGATGGGTCCCCGTTTCCACTATTTCTGGTTGGCATGACTTCATCTGTGATGACTTCCTTTAATTTTTCTATTTTTAGAAAGATAATTATTGTCTGCATTTCTTCTACTATTACAGGTAAATATGGCAAATACGGCGTCCCTTCATGCACGAAAAATTGAAAAACAGCAAAACTGAGTAAATAAATCTGGTAACTGAAAGAAGAGACGCCAACGTATTGGAAAATACTCAGACGAGACAAACCTAGGACTTGACGATGCAATTTTATGTTGATTAAAAATCAAACCAATTAAAGAAACGATGAACTGTTTCCTCAGATAAATAAACTTTTCATTGCTCCATTAAACTTAGATGACATGCAAGAAGAGTTTTCAAGTTTTCTTTTCTCATCAGTCTTACCTTGAGAGATAGCTATTCCACTAATCCTGGTTGACATGATATCTTCTGTGATGACTTTCTTCGAATTTTCTATTTTTATGAGGAAATTATTATTTTTCGTCGTTCTGACATTACAGGCCAATAAAACAATGACGTCGTTCTTTTACGCACGTCAAAATCGAAACATAACAAGACTACGTAAACATACTTGGTTACTGAAAGAACAAGAAGCCAACGTACTGGGAAATACTGTAACGAGACAAACCTGAGAACAGTATTGCTAGACGTTGCCACCTTTGACATTCATTATCAGAAACAAAAAAGTACAAAAAGCAATGAACTGAGTAAATATATCTGGTCACCGAAAGAATTTGCAGTAAGGAATATTAGTAGTATTCAGATGGAAGGATTTTAGTTGCTTTATATATTAGATTAAACAAATTCTCTGATCTTGTACATGATGTTTGAAGTTTCCTTTTATGGAGAATCCATCATTTTGACCACAATGTTAATATCCTTTCTTTTCATCCCTGTGCGTAGCACACATGGTGGAGCTATTGTATTTCGTTTGTCATTTTAGTCGAGAAAAAAAAAACACTAGAACGTTAACCCGTGTGACACCTCTGAGCGTCGTTTAAATCTATGTTGAAACTAAGTAGATCTTATCAAGGTGACACCATACGCTAAACAAAAGACATCGTTTTTATCACTTATTTGGGTGTTGGAATAAAATACCTTTATCTGCAAATGTGGGTGTGTCAGGTATCCAAAGTGTAGTGCACTGTCACCTGATTGAATTGGATCAATAGGAGATGATGATTCTTCCCAGGTATGTATGTACATTCATATTCCCACGTATGTGGAGTATACCATTAAGGATGTCCATAGTAACACGTGTGTATGAGGACGAATTATGGAAAATGACAGGGATGAAATTATCTTTGGGTATTAACTACTTGTTCATGTCGTGTCTCTTACGCTAAAATGAGAGGTCCTGCAACGTTAGTTCTTCGTTCTTTTAGTGAGGTTAACTTGTTGGACACCCTCATCATCTTAGGCAAATTTTATCACATCATGCTGCGATGATTCACATGGTCAATTACACATCGATCTCGTCATGACGTTACAACCGTGCTAAAGTGTTCAACAGGCCTTTTTACATGCCCGATTACACATGTATTACCTATGGACATGACACCCAATACCCCTTGCCAGGCAGCTCAAGAAAGCCTAGAGATTGGATTTACACACCTGAATTACTTTAGGAGAACGATGTTTAATTGATCATGTGGATTATGAAAGCAGGAGGTGATAAAACTGACCTCAGGCGAAGAAAATTTGCAACAAGTTGAACCTCAGTAGAGCAAAAGAAGAGTGAGGTTGAAGTGAATTCCATTTTAATGTACGAGTAACGGCATGTTAGGTAGTTGAGTTGTGTCAATCCACCGTGTAGGCTTTCTTGAGCTACATGGCAGAGGGTATTATCTCTCATGCCGATAGTCCAAATCCGTGTCATCGAGCATGGAGAAGTGTCTGTTGAGTATTTTTGCACATTCATTTTTTCCCTTACTTTTCGACAGGCATTTAAACCCATTGTTGTTTGTTTTGGAGGCAAAGCCGGAAGCACGCATAGAGTGTTAGGTGTTGCAATTGCAAGTCTACGATTATAAGGTCAAGTATATACCAGGGGTAAAAAAATGGTGATTGATTGACACACAGTCAATGGTGATGGAGTTGAACAAAAGAAAAACTATGTAGAGGATTATGTAAAATTTGCACACGAGCTACTCCGTGAGCTACATATGTTGCAGAAATCTCATAACACGATTTGTTGAAATGCAAGTGACAGGATGGCCAAACTGCGTAGGGAAAAGAGTGTGATTTCACATGTGCGTGATTGTTGATATCTCTGAACTAAAATTGTATCATTTGGGAAAGTTAGACACTCCCTTCTTCTATACGACTTTGTAAGTATGAAATGAATTATATTCCTCAGTTCTGAATGGCATTTCATGAGCTTTTGTCATAACTTGAAGCAAAACGTGAGATTATACATAATTTGGGGAGAATCATACATCAATTAGGTTTGAAGAAGGAAATTCTTCAATATATTCATCGTCTAGAGAGGCCCTCGAGTGTCTAGTTTGTAGGAACAATTAGAACCAGTTTGTTCTCAAACAAGTTAAGTATTATATAAGACTTTGCCGGTGATGTATTTCTTTACCTTTCATTAGCCTTAAATAAGTCGTTAGGTACTCAAATACCCGCATGTTAATCAAGCTTTACTGCCTCAGTAATAATGCATTACAACACAATACAAAAGTACATACAGATACATACAAAACAATACAAAAATAAATCAACAAAAAACAGAAATGAGTAAGTACATCTCGCCGTTGAAAGAACAGCAAACTTAAATAGAAGAATAGTGAAACGAGAAAAACATTAAAACAATATTACTAGACGTTGCGATCTCTGGCATTGATCTTCAAAAACAAACAAAGTACAAGAAATAAAATTTGTACTTATATATTGCTATTAGATGACCCCCAAGAAAAGTGTAATCCTTGTGATAGAGCTTTTTATTGTCTAAGAGATCTTACCTGGGGTGTTTCCCGATGGGAATGTATGAGACACTTGATTAGTTGTCTCTGTCATATGAAAATTATCGGTGGCTGATGAGTCCCCTTTTCCACTCTTTCTGGTTGACATGATTTCGTCTGCGCTGACTATTACAGGTCAATATAACAAATATCGAAGAAAAATTAAAAAAGGAAATCTGAAACTGCAGAACTGAGTAAATAAATCTGGTCACCGAAAGGACAAGACACCAAGGCATTGGAAAATACTGAAACGAGACAAACCTAAGAAAATTATTACTAGACGTTGCAACCTTTGACATTGATTATCAAAAATCAAACAAACTACAAAAGACAATGAGCTGTTTCGTCAGAAAAAGAAAATTTATATTACTCCATTGAAATTAAAACATACAAGAAAAGTGTTATCCTTGTAACCGAGTTTTTTTTTTCTACTAAATCTTACCTGGGGTGTTTCCCGTAGGGAATATGTAAGACACTTGATTGGGTTTTTCTGTTATATGAAAATTATCAGTGGATGATGGGTCCCCGTTTCCACTATTTCTGGTTGGCATGACTTCATCTGTGATGACTTCCTTTAATTTTTCTATTTTTAGAAAGATAATTGTTGTCTGCATTTCTTCTACTATTACAGGTAAATATGGCAAATATGGCGTCCCTTCATGCACGAAAAATTGAAAAACAGCAAAACTGAGTAAATAAATCTGGTCACAGAAAGAAGAGACGCCAACGTATTGGAAAATACTCAGACGAGACAAACCTACGACTAGACAATGCAATTTTATGTTGATTAAAAATCAAACCAAATTATAGAAACGATGAACTGTTTCCTCAGATAAATAAACTTTTCATTGCTCCATTAAACTTAGATGACATGCAAGAAGAGTTTTCAAGTTTTCTTTTCTCATCAGTCTTACCTTGAGAGATAGCTATTCCACTAATCCTGGTTGACATGATATCTTCTGTGATGACAGTCTTCGAATTTTCTATTTTTATGAGGAAATTATTATTTTTTGTCGTTCTGACATTACAGGCCAATATAACAATGACGTCGTTCTTTTACGCACGTCAAAATCGAAACACAACAAGACTACGTAAACATATTTGGTTACTGAAAGAACGAAGACGCCAACGCACTGGAAAATACCGTAACGAGACAACCCTGAGAACAGTATTGCTAGACGTTGCCACCTTTAACCTTCATTATCAGAAACAAAAAAGTACAAAAAACAATGAACTGAGTAAATATATCTGGTCACCGAAAGAATTTGCAGTAAGGAATATTAGTAGTATTCAGATGGAATGATTTTAGTTGCTTTATATCAGATTAAACAAATTCTCTGATCTTGTACATGATGTTTGAAGTTTCCTTTTATGGAGAATCCATCATTTTGACCACAATGTTAATATCCTTTCTTTTTCATCCCTGTGCGTAGCACACATGGTGGAGCTATTGTATTTCGTTTGTCATTTTAGTCGAGAAAAAAAAACACTAGAACGTTAACCCATGTGACACCTCTGAGCGTCGTTTAAATCTATGTTGAAACTAAGTAGATCTTATCAAGGTGACACCATACGCTAAACAAAAGACATCGTTTTTATCACTTATTTGGGTGTTGGAATAAAATACCTTTATCTGCAAATGTGGGTGTGTCAGGTATCCAAAGTGTAGTGCACTGTCACCTGATTGAATTGGATCAATAGGAGATGATGATTCTTCCCAGGTATGTATGTACATTCATATTCCCACGTATGTGGAGTATACCATTAAGGATGTCCATAGTAACACGTGTGTATGAGGACGAATTATGGAAAATGACAGGGATGAAATTATCTTTGGGTATTAACTACTTGTTCATGTCGTGTCTCTTACGCTAAAATGAGAGGTCCTGCAACGTTAGTTCTTCGTTCTTTTAGTGAGGTTAACTTGTTGGACACCCTCATCGTCTTAGGCAAATTTTATCACATCATGCTGCGATGATTCACATGGTCAATTACACATCGATCTCGTCATGACGTTACAACCGTGCTAAAGTGTTCAACAGGCCTTTTTACATGCCCGATTACACATGTATTACCTATGGACATGACACCCAATACCCCTTGCCAGGCAGCTCAAGAAAGCCTAGAGATTGGATTTACACACCTGAATTACTTTAGGAGAACGATGTTTAATTGATCATGTGGATTATGAAAGCAGGAGGTGATAAAACTGACCTCAGGCGAAGAAAATTTGCAACAAGTTGAACCTCAGTAGAGCAAAAGAAGAGTGAGGTTGAAGTGAATTCCATTTTAATGTACGAGTAACGGCATGTTAGGTAGTTGAGTTGTGTCAATCCACCGTGTAGGCTTTCTTGAGCTACATGGCAGAGGGTATTATCTCTCATGCCGATAGTCCAAATCCGTGTCATCGAGCATGGAGAAGTGTCTGTTGAGTATTTTTGCACATTCATTTTTTCCCTTACTTTTCGACAGGCATTTAAACCCATTGTTGTTTGTTTTGGAGGCAAAGCCGGAAGCACGCATAGAGTGTTAGGTGTTGCAATTGCAAGTCTACGATTATAAGGTCAAGTATATACCAGGGGTAAAAAAATGGTGATTGATTGACACACAGTCAATGGTGATGGAGTTGAACAAAAGAAAAACTATGTAGAGGATTATGTAAAATTTGCACACGAGCTACTCCGTGAGCTACATATGTTGCAGAAATCTCATAACACGATTTGTTGAAATGCAAGTGACAGGATGGCCAAACTGCGTAGGGAAAAGAGTGTGATTTCACATGTGCGTGATTGTTGATATCTCTGAACTAAAATTGTATCATTTGGGAAAGTTAGACACTCCCTTCTTCTATACGACTTTGTAAGTATGAAATGAATTATATTCCTCAGTTCTGAATGGCATTTCATGAGCTTTTGTCATAACTTGAAGCAAAACGTGAGATTATACATAATTTGGGGAGAATCATACATCAATTAGGTTTGAAGAAGGAAATTCTTCAATATATTCATCGTCTAGAGAGGCCCTCGAGTGTCTAGTTTGTAGGAACAATTAGAACCAGTTTGTTCTTAAACAAGTTAAGTATTATATAAGACTTTGCCGGTGATGTATTTCTTTACCTTTCATTAGCCTTAAATAAGTCGTTAGGTACTCAAATACCCGCATGTTAATCAAGCTTTACTGCCTCAGTAATAATGCATTACAACACAATACAAAAGTACATACAGATACATACAAAACAATACAAAAATAAATCAACAAAAAACAGAAATGAGTAAGTACATCTCGCCGTTGAAAGAACAGCAAACTTAAATAGAAGAATAGTGAAACGAGACAAACATTAAAACAATATTACTAGACGTTGCAATCTCTGGCATTGATCTTCAAAAACAAACAAAGTACAAGAAATAAAATTTGTACTTATATATTGCTATTAGATGACCCCCAAGAAAAGTGTAATCCTTGTGATAGAGCTTTTTATTGTCTAAGAGATCTTACCTGGGGTGTTTCCCGATGGGAATGTATGAGACACTTGATTAGTTGTCTCTGTCATATGAAAATTATCGGTGGCTGATGAGTCCCCTTTTCCACTCTTTCTGGTTGACATGATTTCGTCTGCGCTGACTATTACAGGTCAATATAACAAATATCGAAGAAAAATTAAAAAAGGAAATCTGAAACTGCAGAACTGAGTAAATAAATCTGGTCACCGAAAGGACAAGACACCAAGGCATTGGAAAATACTGAAACGAGACAAACCTAAGAAGATTATTACTAGACGCTGCAACCTTTGACATTGATTATCAAAAATCAAACAAACTACAAAAGACAATGAGCTGTTTCGTCAGAAAAAGAAAATTTATATTACTCCATTGAAAATAAAACATACAAGAAAAGTGTTATCCTTGTAACCGAGTTTTTTTTGCTACTAAATCTTACCTGGGGTGTTTCCCGTAGGGAATATGTAAGACACTTGATTGGGTTTTTCTGTTATATGAAAATTATCAGTGGATGATGGGTCCCCGTTTCCACTATTTCTGGTTGGCATGACTTCATCTGTGATGACTTCCTTTAATTTTTCTATTTTTAGAAAGATAATTGTTGTCTGCATTTCTTCTACTATTACAGGTAAATATGGCAAATATGGCGTCCCTTCATGCACGAAAAATTGAAAAACAGCAAAACTGAGTAAATAAATCTGGTCACAGAAAGAAGAGACGCCAACGTATTGGAAAATACTCAGACGAGACAAACCTACGACTAGACAATGCAATTTTATGTTGATTAAAAATCAAACCAAATTATAGAAACGATGAACTGTTTCCTCAGATAAATAAACTTTTCATTGCTCCATTAAACTTAGATGACATGCAAGAAGAGTTTTCAAGTTTTCTTTTCTCATCAGTCTTACCTTGAGAGATAGCTATTCCACTAATCCTGGTTGACATGATATCTTCTGTGATGACAGTCTTCGAATTTTCTATTTTTATGAGGAAATTATTATTTTTTGTCGTTCTGACATTACAGGCCAATATAACAATGACGTCGTTCTTTTACGCACGTCAAAATCGAAACACAACAAGACTACGTAAACATATTTGGTTACTGAAAGAACGAAGACGCCAACGCACTGGAAAATACCGTAACGAGACAACCCTGAGAACAGTATTGCTAGACGTTGCCACCTTTAACCTTCATTATCAGAAACAAAAAAGTACAAAAAACAATGAACTGAGTAAATATATCTGGTCACCGAAAGAATTTGCAGTAAGGAATATTAGTAGTATTCAGATGGAATGATTTTAGTTGCTTTATATCAGATTAAACAAATTCTCTGATCTTGTACATGATGTTTGAAGTTTCCTTTTATGGAGAATCCATCATTTTGACCACAATATTAATATCCTTTCTTTTTCATCCCTGTGCGTAGCACACATGGTGGAGCTATTGTATTTCGTTTGTCATTTTAGTCGAGAAAATAACACTAGAAGGTTAACCCGTGTGACACTCCTGAGCGTCGTTTAAATCTATGTTGAAACTAAGTAGACCTTATCAAGGTCACACCATACGCTAAACAAAAGACATCGTTTTTATCACTTATTTGGGTGTTGGAATAAAATACCTTTATCTGCAAATGTGGGTGTGTCATGTATCCAAAGTATAGTTCACTGTCACCTGATTGAATTGGATCAATAGCAGATGATGATTCTTCCCAGGTATGTATGTACATTCATATTCCCACGTATGTGGAGTATACGATTAAGGATGTCCATAGTAACACGTGTGTATGAGGACGAATTATGGAAAATGACAGGGATGAAATTGTCTTCGGGTATTAACTACTTGTTCATGTCGTGTCTCTTACGCTAAAATGAGAGGTCCTGCAACGTTAGTTCTTCGTTCTTTTAGTGAGGTTAACTTGTTGGACACCCTCATCGTCTTAGGCAAATTTTATCACATCATGCTGCGATGATTCACATGGTCAATTACACATCGATCTCGTCATGACGTTACAACCGTGCTAAAGTGTTCAACAGGCCTTTTTTCATGCCCAATTACACATGTATTACCTATGGACATGACACCCAATACCCCTTGCCAGGCAGCTCAAGAAAGCCTAGAGATTGGATTTACACACCTGAATTACTTTAGGAGAACGATGTTAAATTGATCATGTGGATTATGAAAGCAGGAGGTGATAAAACTGACCTCAGGCGAAGAAAATTTGCAACAAGTTGAACCTCAGTAGAGCAAAAGAAGAGTGAGGTTGAAGTGAATTCCATTTTAATGTACGAGTAACGGCATGTTAGGTAGTTGAGTTGTGTCAATCCACCGTGTAGGCTTTCTTGAGCTACATGGCAGAGGGTATTATCTCTCATGCCGATAGTCCAAATCCGTGTCATCGAGCATGGAGGAGTGTCTGTTGAGTATTTTTGCACATTCATTTTTTCCCTTACTTTTCGACAGGCATTTAAACCCATTGCTGTTTGTTTTGGAGGCAAAGCCGGAAGCACGCATAGAGTGTTAGGTGTTGCGATTGCAAGTCTACGATTATAAGGTCAAGTATATACCAGGGGTAAAAAAATGGTGATCGATTGACACACGGTCAATGGTGATGGAGTTGAACAAAAGAAAAACTATGTAGAGGATTATGTAAAATTTGCACACGAGCTACTCCGTGAGCTACATATGTTGCAGAAATCTCATAACACGATTTGTTGAAATGCAAGTGACAGGATGGCCAAACTGCGTAGGGAAAAGAGTGTGATTTCACATGTGCGTGATTGTTGATATCTCTGAACTAAAATTGTATCATTTGGGAAAGTTAGACACTCCCTTCTTCTATACGACTTTGTAAGTATGAAATGAATTATATTCCTCAGTTCTGAATGGCATTTCATGAGCTTTTGTCATAACTTGAAGCAAAACGTGAGATTATACATAATTTGGGGAGAATCATACATCAATTAGGTTTGAAGAAGGAAATTCTTCAATATATTCATCGTCTAGAGCGGCCTTCGGGAGTCTAGTTTATAGGAACAATTAGAACCAGTTTGTTCTTAAACAAGTTTAAGTATTATATAAGACTTTGCCGGTGATGTATTTCTTTACCTTTCATTAGCCTTAAATAAATCGTTAGGTACTCAAATACCCGCATGTTCATCAAGCTTTACTGCCTCAGTAAAAATGCATTACAACACAATACAAAAGTACTTACAGATACATACAAAACAATACAAAAATAAATCAACAAAAAACAGAAATGAGTAAGTACATCTCGTCGTTGAAAGAACAGCAAACTTAAATAGAAGATTAGTGAAACGAGACAAACATTAAAACAATATTACTAGACGTTGCAATCTTTGGCATTGATCATCATAATCAAACAAAGTACAAGAAATAATGAGTCTTTCCCTCAGACAAATAAAATTTGTACTTCTATATTGCTATTAGATGACCCCCAAGAAAAGTGTAATCCTTGAGAAAGAGCTTTTTATTGTCTAATAGATCTTACCTGGGGTGTTTCCCGATGGGAATGAATGAGACACTTGATTAGTTGTCTCTGTCATATGGAAATTATCGGTGGCTGATGAGTCCCCTTTTTCACTCTTTCTGGTTGACATGATTTCGTCTGTGATGACTATTAAACGTCAATATAACAAATATCGAAGAAAAATTAAAAAAAAAAAAAACTGAAACTGCAGAACTGAGTAAATAAATCTGGTCACCGAAAGGACAAGACACCAAGGCATTGGAAAATACTGAAACGAGACAAACCTAAGAAGATTATTACTAGACGCTGCAACCTTTGCCATTGATTATCAAAAATCAAACAAACTACAAAAGACAATGAGCTGTTTCGTCAGAAAAATAAAAGTTATATTACTCCATTGAAATTAAAACATACAAGAAAAGTGTTATCCTTGTAACCGAGTTTTCTTTTCTACTAAATCTTACCTGGGGTGTTTCCCGTAGGGAATATGTAAGACACTTGATTGGGTTTTTCTGTTATATGAAAATTATCAGTGGATGATGGGTCCCCGTTTCCACTATTTCTGGTTGGCATGACTTCATGTGTGATGACTTCCTTTAAGTTTTCTATTTTTAGAAAGATAATTATTGTCTGCATTTCTTCTACTATTACAGGTAAATATGGCAAATACTGGCGTCCCTTCATGCACGAAAAATTGAAAAACAGCAAAACTGAGTAAATAAATCTGGTCACAGAAAGAAGAGACGCCAACGTATTGGAAAATACTCAGACGAGACAAACCTACGACTAGACAATGCAATTTTATGTTGATTAAAAATCAAACCAATTAAAGAAACGATGAACTGTTTCCTCAGATAAATAAACTTTTCATTGCTCCATTGAACTTCGATGACATGCGAGAAGAGTTTTCAAGTTTTCTTTTCTCATCGGTCTTACCTTGAGAGGTAGCTATTCCACTAATCCTGGTTGACATGATATCTTCTGTGATGACAGTCTTCGAATTTTCTATTTTTATGAGGAAATTATTATTTTTTTGTCGTTCTGACATTACAGGCCAATAAAACAATGACGTCGTTCTTTTACGCACGTCAAAATCGAAACACAACAAGACTACGTAAACATATTTGGTTACTGAAAGAACGAAGACGCCAACGCACTGGAAAATACCGTAACGAGACAACCCTGAGAACAGTATTGCTAGACGTTGCCACCTTTAACATTCATTATCAGAAACAAAAAAGTACAAAAAACAATGAACTGAGTAAATATATCTGGTCACCGAAAGAATTTGCAGTAAGGAATATTAGTAGTATTCAGATGGAATGATTTTAGTTGTTTTATATCAGATTAAACAAATTCTCTGATCTTGTACATGATGTTTGAAGTTTCCTTTTATGGAGAATCCATCATTTTGACCACAATGTTAATATCCTTTCTTTTCATCCCTGTGCGTAGCACACATGGTGGAGCTATTGTATTTCGTTTGTCATTTTAGTCGAGAAAATAACACTAGAACGTTAACCCGAGTGACACTCCTAAGTGTCGTTTAAATCTATGTTAACATTAAGTAGACCTTATCAAGGTCACACCATACGCTAAACAAAAGACATCGTTTTTATCACTTATTTGGGTGATGGAATAAAGTACCTTTATCTGCAAATGTTGGGTGTGTCAAGTATCAAACGTATAGTGCACTGTCACCTGATTGAATTGGATCAATAGGAGATGATGATTCTTCCCAGGTATGTACGTACATTCACATCCCCACGTATGTGGAGTATACGATTAAGCATGTCCATAGTAACACGTGTGTATGGGGACGAATTATGGAAAATGACGGGGATGAAATTGTCTTCGGGTATTAACTACTTGTTCATGTCGTGTCTCTTACGCTAAAATGAGAGGTCCTGCAACGTTAGTTCTTCGTTCTTTTAGTGAGGTTAACTTGTTGGACACCCTCATCGTCTTAGGCAAATTTTATCACATCATGCTGCGATGAATTCACATGGTCAATTAGACATCGATCTCGTCATGACGTTACAACCGTGCTAAAGTGTTCAACAGGCCTTTTTTCATGCCCGATTACACATGTATTACCTATGGACATGACACCTAATACCCCTTGCCAGGCAGCTCAAGAAAGCCTAGAGATTGGATTTTCACACCTGAATTACTTTAGGAGAACGATGTTTAATTGATCATGTGGATTATCAAAGCAGGAGGTGATAAAACTGACCTCAGGCGAAGAAAATTTGCAGCAAGTTGAACCTCAGTAGAGCAAAAGAAGAGTGAGGTTGAAGTGAATCATATTGTAATGTACGAGTAACGGCATGTTAGGTAGTTGAGTTGTGTCAATCCACCGTGTTGGCTTTCTTGAGCTACATGGCAGAGGGTATTATCTCTCATGCCGATAGTCCAAATCCGTGTCATCGAGCATGGAGGAGTGTCTGTTGAGTATTTTTGCACATTCATTTTTTCCCTTACTTTTCGACATGCATTAAAACCCATTGTTGTTTTTTTGGAGGCAAAGCCGGAACCACGCACGGTGTTGCGATTGCAAGCCTACCATTATAAATATATTTGACCTTATAATATCAATATCAATCACCACCAGTGGAAAAAATGGTGATTGATTGCCACACGGTCAATGGTGATGGAGTTGAACAAAAGAAAAACTATGCAGAGGATTATGTAAAATTTGTGTCATATAACTTTAAAGACGAAGGAAAAAAAGGAGAAAATCACGAGAAATTACAGCAGTGAGACAGTGTGTAACGACTAGAATTGGGATCTGCCAGTGTCGTACAAATATGCACGTAATGAGTTATCAGTCATAAGAAAACTAGTCTTGAGGGGTTGTAGACTGGTGATTCAGAGTTCACTGAAAAGTGGTATCATAGAAGCTGCCCTTGAGGGTCACCAAGGTATAGTCAAGTGCAAAGACAGAGGTCAAAAGTTTGGGGGCACGCAGCTATGTTGAGGGAAAGTGTAGGCGTTGTCATGGCTGGCACGTGGTGAACAGCTTCTTAGACCAATAGACAATAAAACCAACTCCACTTCCTTCCCCAGCCCCCTTGAGAAGACCATGAAGCTGATATGCTGGGTCAACTACCTGATGGTACATATATTTTTGTAGTGGTGGATTATTTTGGTAGTTACGTAGTAGTTGACATAACGAAGCCTATCACAGCAGATTAAACAAGTATATCATTGGAGGAGATATTTGCTCGTCATGGTCAAACCAAATCTTAAACGAAAAAGATAATCTTGCAAATTTTGTGTCAGTTCAGTTTGAAGATTTTCCTTTTGAGTGTGGCATCCTACACAGGAGAAATACCTCCATCTGGCCTAAAGCTATTGGGAAATTTGGAAGGCAAAGTTAGACACTGCTAGAAGCTGTCGAAGTTAGCCAAATAGGGAAGATAGGTTGGAAATCTGAGTTAAACCACTTTTTACATGCCTATAGGTCAATTCCACATACTACAACATGTGTCATTCCTGCCCAGTATTTGTCTCATACAAACTTCATACAAAGTAAAAAAAAAGGTAAAATGTAAAGCGCAGATGTTATCTGCAACAAGTGGTGGCAAGTATGATTTTGAGGATAGGGACAGAGATATAAGGCAAAGGGGAAGGACATGTCAGACAAACAAGGCCTGCCAGGGAGATTGACATTGTAACGGGAGACCAACCTCTTCTTCGACAGACGAGAACTGACAAGTTAACGCCATCATTTACAAAATCCCGTTTGAAGTGGTTGAGGATTTTCTTGACCAATTGCAAGTCACAGTTAGTTCCCCGTCTGTGTGACATATGACTATGGTGAAAGTTTAAATCTTGAATCCAGCATACTTGAGAAACGGGTAGTATCTCAGCCTAGCGGGGTTAAGTAAGGTCAACGAATGGTCGAAAACATAAACCACTTCGCAGTCGTAAAGCGTAAAGTACCATCTCGGTATAAAGATTTTGTTACAAATCTGGGGTGGTTTATTTGTAAATATATATTAGTTCTTGGAAGGCAATTCTTAAAATTCCCCTTTCTTTGTTTTCATTCGATGATTTGAAGACAAACATTTCTGAATGGCAGTTAATAGTTTAAAAACTTGGTCTGCTTTCTATTTAAAGTATCTGGACAATGAATGTTAACAGTATGTTTATTAAGGACAATTGGTTCTCAGTCACCTAAGTATATACTTGCTTAACATGTTTTTTTCGAATATTACAAGTCATATGCATTTATAACTGAAATGGGGAATTGGTTTAAAGTATTGGGAAGCTTATTTACTCTAAACTTTACACCCTCATACACATAGGCGACATGTTGTTCATGTGCACCCTTGCAATAACATAAATTGAGTTTATTGCATGTTTCCATGAACTTTTTCTATTCTGATGCTACAGCTAACTTATGGTTGTTTATTTGCAAATCTTGCTTGCAAATCTAATAGATATGAGAATGCAAGACAAGAGAACCGTTGTCTTGAGGTCTCCCTTCAGATCTTTTGCCCAGTACAGAAAATAACTGTTCAACTTACTATTACGATTTGTTCCTTGTAATATTGGCCCTGTTCTACACTTGAAGGTGCCTTTGAAATATCCTTCTTCAGAAAATGCTCCATTTTGCAAGAGGCGACCTACAAGGAAAACATGAAATGAATTCAGGTTCAAATTTCACCGTTTGTATGTCTGTTTGTCTGTCTGTCTGTCTGTCCGTTTCTCTGTCTGTCTATCTGTCTGCTTATTTGTTTGTCAGCATGTTCGTCTATTTGATGAGACTGGCCATGTACTGTATGCCTTTCCGTTGGTGTTTCGTGATAACTTCTATTATTTAACTTGAGAATGCCCCTAAAGGTAAAACCTTGACGGTCGCCCACAAAAGAAACATTTTTTGATTTGTTTCATAAAATTACTTGTGTGTGGAATGACTCACCATTAGAAGGAACTCAGCTTTGAAGGTATGAAAAATGAAAACAAAAGAGCATAAGTCTTTTGACTAAAAGAATTATTAGACACAAAACTAAGTATAACATGCATGTCAAGACTATCCAAAATATTTCCCTTCCTTTTTTTATATCGTCTTCGTGGGTTATGTGACCTCTCAAGAATAACTGATCTCACAATCGTCTTCTCGTGGAGTAGGTGACCTCTCAAAAATACCTAATCTCACAAATTTAGGATAACCAGAAACATTTCTCATAGAAAAGGTACACATGATGTAACGTCATTTGTTGTTTTTAAGTTTCCTTAACACATCAAGATTCGTATACATGTTTAAGTCAAATCGGGCTCTCATCTATAGATGGGATCTTTGAGATGCTTAAGTAAAAATGTTGTATATTTCCTCCCAATAAACGAAACAATGATCCTAAAGCACGAGGGATCTTGTTACACATTACGTTTCTTAAAGTCAAACATTATAACTCAGCTAATACTTTCCAACAGACTCTAGATCACTCCTACATCCATTTGAAGCCATTCATTCAAAATGAATTACAGCTTTAGCATGTATTTGACAATTCCATTTAATCGGTTAACAGAGTTATCATTTAAACTCACAACACATTACAAACGGTGAGATAAATAGGGTAAGAAAGGGTGCAACTAAGCATTTAAAAGTTCGTTAATTTATTTCCTTTCAGTACAGTCCAGTTTAATTTTTGTGTGTTTGTGTGTGTTCTGTACATACGATTACAGCAGGTACATATTTTCCTCTTGGAGACAATAACCAACCTCATGGGTGATCATACCTCATGAGGATTTATACATCAGGTAGTTGTATAAGTTTAATTTACGTAGCATTAACGTCATGAGGGGTTGTGTAATAATTAAAGAGAGTTCAGAGGCTTATAAAATCAGTCGATTGACCAATCCAAATTTCCATCGATTTTCGTTTCAAAATTACAAACTATTGATGAATTACAAATAAAGGTTTCCTCGTAAACCTGATGATCATTCGATTTGGTCTGGTATTGATTCTTAATATGAACAAATCTCCTTGTTAGGATGTTATTTTGTGAGAAGCTGGTGAACAAAGAAATTAGTAAGTATCAAATTGTTGAAAAAAAAAATCACTTAGATGTGACAAATCCTTTTATTTTATCTGAAACTTTGTGTACACAGTAAGTAAAAGACATCGTATGATATTGACAATAATTTAGCTAACAATATAAGTTGTGCCAGTATAGATTGCTTAGTACCGTCGTATAACAGTAAGTGCAAAGTTTGTAACAGGGAGTGTGCGCTCAAATAACTCATAACAATACTCCCAAAAAGATACATTGACAACGCGTGTAATAAAAATGATATATTTCAGCATTAAAACCGCAGTTTTTTTCAAATAACAATATATTGATGAGATCTGTTACCAGAGTGATATCTCTTTCAATATTTTGTATTTTTTTTTTTCATAAATTTGACTTCTCTTTTACAATCGGCCCAGTTTTTATTGCCTAAGCGTAGGTAATAAAAATATACCCTCCATATTGCATTTTAACCACATATGTGCAAAAGTTTAGTGTTCATTAACTGAACTGTAAAGGATGAGAGAATCATCAAACACATGGTTCCTTTTTACCTCTTCACTTTTCAACAACAATGAAACAGTGCATGTACTTCCCAACTTGTGCTGTATAAGAACTTACTACTATACCAATTGGCCAATTATGGTGGAGTATTAGAGGGTAAACGACCTTGATAAATGTGAATGTCAACAGTTATAGAAAAGGGCTCCTGGGTTGGTTATTTGAGTTCGAGAAACAGTACCTTTGGTGAATGTCTGCTAGTTGGCTTGATTGTGGTGGATGTACTTGTCCAAGTTCATTAACACTTCGTGGCGAGTTACGCCAAACTTTTCGCTTTTTTGGTCTGAAAAAAGTGAGTGACTGCAACTATGTAAGAGGTATTTCTGAACTAAACTTCAGAGAAACTATTACGTTGTCGTTTCTTAGCAATAATACCTTCCCATCTATTATTATAGCATAATGTTCTGTCGAGACATAAGTACTCCTAAAGCAGGGTCCATATTTTTCAGACTTGTAAAAACTACTGTATATGCACAAGAGAATTGCGTCTCACGTCCTGAAGAAGAAAGTTAGAAGAAAGAAGAAGTTATTTCAGGAAGAAGTCCTTGAATTGAGCTTAAAGAAGTTTATAATTCAAAGTAGATTTAATTTATACAACATAACATAAAACAATACTAGGAACTTTGATAAAATGATCAAAAGAGTTCAAGACTAAAAAATACACAGATTAACTAGGAAACAGAAGAGAAGAGGGCTAAGATCAGAATATTAAAGTAATAAATACGGTTTGATTTTTTCACTAAAGAATTATCAATTTCCTCTTTCTTATAACAAGTGACTTCTTTGATTGACTCCTTAACAAAAGTGCAGGTCAAAAAAAAGAAAGAAAAAAGATCTCGTAACACGATTGTTGAACGCGTTCATCGGTGAATTGTTCAGATATCTAAGGCTCTAAACTAATGACACTCCTAGCATAGTAGAAAGTATGGTGTGTAAAATGTGTTAAGAAAGTAAACCAAAAGATTACAAGATTCGTAAAGGAGTCTACTTTTTCCCATTAAACTAAATACATGTTTGTTGATCTGCGAAGCTCTCGTATTGTGTTGATGTGGTAAGTACATTGAAATAGCTCTTATCGCTATTTGTAATATTATTACTTTGTAAATACAATTTAAAACATTCCACGGAAATACTTTCTGATATTTTTTCATTTTCCTTTTTTTTTCACGCTCAGTGACAGTCAACAATCCTTTTACGTCACACTTGAATGAACTCAGCCTAAGCTAATTAAGCTGTCAGGAAAATGCTTAGCGTTCATTAAAAGTGATGTATTGGCCCACTCATGTCAACATAGAAAATAATGCCATGTCACCATTAATGTCTCCCAGTTAGCTACCTTATAATAGGTAACTGGTGCATGCAAGGCACGACATATTAGAGTATGGTTACCTGTCATGGAGTTGGTAACTCCCTATCTAAATCTCTCAAAACGTTTTTTTTTTTTTCAAGTCACCCGTAGCTTCATCGGCGCTCTTCAACATCAAGTA
This sequence comes from Stichopus chloronotus, assembly GCA_021234535.1. Lineage (NCBI taxonomy): Eukaryota > Metazoa > Echinodermata > Holothuroidea > Aspidochirotida > Stichopodidae > Stichopus > Stichopus chloronotus. The sequence continues at coordinate 10,586,928 of CM037842.1, forward strand.
AAAAAAAAAGATCCCCGTGGATCAAATTTAGGGATTCTTCCTGCGGGTTAACAAATTTCGGATGAATATCATCTGATGGTGGTATGCCACCAAAAGTAGCTGTATTCAAGAAAGATGCCTCTTCTTACATTATCTTCCTCAATCATGAAACGATGACATTACTGAACATAGCACCACTACATTCTCTTCTATCAATCTTCAACAGACCGACGGAAGGACAGACAGACAGGGAGAGAGACAGTATAGCCACTGCATATTACCAAAAGTTAGGATTTATAATCTGAGTATGATCACCGTAGTGAGCAGCGCTATAATGATGACATTCACTGCTGCCAACATTCGCCACACCTTTGTGTACTGGTACTAGCATCTACATTAAGAAGACCATGACAGGGAAGAGAAACATAAAAAGAAGTCCCCGTTACATTAACCTTATTTATTTCAAGTTAGGAACGTTTTAATGCTTTGTTTGTATTTAGAAACCAAAACCAAAACAAAATACTATTCGCTAAATGTGGCATATACTCAGATCATCATCATAACTGATGTAAAAACTAGTACCAGTCAAACATTAAACTCACCAAGTACGACGAACAGGAATATTAATCTCCGGTCCATGACGCTGGTTAAGATTGCAACAAGAACAATGCTAGGATAACAATGCCGTCTACAACGACGACGAGGATCAGTGGACAAAATGTCAGTGTTACTTGTTGAAATCAGCAAACGACATTTGACCATAGGATGGTTTCCAACAAAATGAAGTAAACAAAACTTGCATCCTTTTTTTCATCAATTTTCACAATTGCTTTCACATACGGCAACAACTGTATGATCAAATAGTTAAAGTCTGATATGGAGACGTTCAGGAACAAATGAGACCTGTCGTTAGTCACGCATGGGATGTTATGTAAACATATGACTAAAATTGTGTGATGAATAAAACCATCATAGCGGTTTTCAATTGTCATCAAGGCATTGACTTTGAGAAATATCAGGCGGCGTTATTTGATAGTAATGACAGAATCATCAGGTAATATTTATCAGTCTTTGTTATCAGACTAATATTGATTGAATCGAATCAATTGTCATGGAAACAACGACGGGAATTTTTACTTAAAAATAAAGCGGCTTCACAATTAGTAATCACCACTAATTTTTAAAATGCAAGGATCGTTTCATTTCCATCCAGCACAATGTAAAAGTGAAAAAGTACGGTAAAGATTAGGTAGTTTTGGTGATAAATTCAATTCACTTTGCTTTGGTTATTCCTTTGGACGTTTCAGTTCAGTTGTGTTCAGCAACAAAAGAACATGACCATATGTTTAAGATAAGATGGATATGAATAATGTAAGCGGATTGCAATCGAAGGGACCGCAGGAGACGAGACTGGACACATCGATGTATCGAGGCCGTCTGACTACATATAATACATTTATTGATTTACGTAATGCACACACTACAGGACCAATGTTTATGAATCCCGATTAAACTCATTATTGCTGTGTTACTGTAGAAAAAAAATATATAAATTCTATCAACAAGCTCTTTTCAAATTAACTTTCTTTTTCAATTCTAATAAACATGAAAAATTAAATGATGTACCTTCATGAAAAAGTAAGTCGAACATTACCCATGCTTGACAACTGCTTGACAACTGCTTAACAACCCATGCTTGACAACATTACAACAAATGAGAATGAAGATAAAGTACTGCAGTATTTAGCTCCCCACGTCTTTACTATTAGAAAGCTCGAGTCACTTCTCTTTAAGCTAATACTTACTATGAGTCTGACTGTTGATGAAGATTATTTTCCTCCAGTTATTTTTAAAAGAAACGCCATAAACTTGTCTCAGCTGCGATAAAAATCGCACTGTGCAATTATTAGGAAATGGTAAAGTATCAAATTACTTGAAAGGAAATTAATGTAATTGAATCTTTTTAATTAACACTCAAGGTCAGATCTTCACAAACACAAAAAAGATTTGCTTATATCTAAGTACTAAACTCTGCTTTTGAATCTGTTTTCATTCCTACAGAATATCATTTTTTCAGTATGAAAAGCCAATTTAAACTTGATAGAAAGTCTTTACATCAGGCTTCATGGTATGTAATTTACATGAATATAATTGATATTTCATATGCAAAAACAAGGATTCGTATGGATGGCAAACACTACAGTGATAACCGAAAAATACTGCTTGTCTAGAAAAACACAAACAGTTTATGAAGAAACATCATTTCCACATCTCAGATAAAAAAAATAGAAGAAAGCGTTCAACCCCTTTAAGAGATAACTATGAGATTCAACCTCACTTTGACAAAAACTGCGAAGCTTCGAGTCAGATTTACCCATTGAATAAAATAGCTTATTTGTGGAAGGGGTTCCTGTGTGAAGACTTGAAAATTAAGGAAATAAAAAACAATTTTTGTTTCATTTGCAGGAACCCAGAGGAATCTAAAAATATGGTTCCAAACCTCAGCAGATACATCATAATACTCCTTCATCCACTTTTACAATAGCTGTGGAACATTTAGTCAGGTTTAACAAAAGATGACTAGAAATTTATTCGGACGCTGAAGTGGAAGTGATGACATTACGATAGAACCGTTGGAGTCGGTTCAGTGCATTGGCATACCTACTTGACAAAATTCCTCTTCTATAGAGAGCTGAAACACTGGATACCAGGACGCAGCGATCAGTGAAGGAAATATCATGATCTAGAAAAGTATTATAAAAGGACCGGACTCGTGAGCGGCCTGCCATGTTGATTTAAATACACTAAACCATGATCGAAAAGTTGCTTATTGAAACTATAGAAGTTTTTTTTTTAATATGTGAGTACATCGTTGAAACAAATACATGGCAAACACATGAAGATGTAATTTGTGTAACATTTAGATATCACAAAAAATATCTACCTTCTCAATCCCATTTGTAATGCGTCTTTTTTGTACCATCCATATACATGTAATGCACCGCATGAAATATTGTAGTTGCGTTGGGGTCAAAGGGTATTATAGCTCTCTGAGTTGCCATACCAAGAGTTGGTTACATTATGTATGGTTGACATATGATGCATGAGGGTATAACCCTGAAATTGACCTTGGAGATTCTTTCATTTAGGTAGGGGTCAAAACGTGTTCAGATGTGTGTGTGTGTGCTTGTGTCTGTGTGTGGGCGGAAAAAAATCAATTTCAAACGTTTGCAACTCCCCCAAGACCGTAAAGCCGATAAAAATCAAAGTTGGTAGATAGGTGGTCCATGGTCTGAAATTGTGTCTCCCGTCAAAAGTTAAGGTCATAGGTCAAAGGTCAAATTAGTGAAAATCTTAAGTTTCCTGTATTTCTTTATCCAAACTGGCTATTTACATGGGACCCTCAAGTACATGACCGGTATACAAGCTTATATCTAAAAATAATGTTTGTATGTGTTTTGAGGTCAAAGGAAAAGTTCAGGGATCAAAGGTCAAATTTGAAAAAATTGTCAAATTGAACATTTGCAACCATGTTTGTTATGTCTAACAACAATGTCATTTTCCATGCTTTTGTTAATACCCCTCTTAGTACGTTTTACACTGTTACATGTCCTGTATACAAAAGCCAAAAAATTGAGGGGTTTACAGTACGTTTCGGCGGGCAAAGAAACTGAGTTATGCAAATGATTGTGACGTGTTTCCTAAGACTATTACAAAACGCCCAGAGTGGCTGACTCGAGCAGTAATGAAAATGAAAAGATTACTTTGACCCGATCTGCATCCAAATATGTACTTTGACGCTCGCGTGACTTCTATATTTACATAACACTTGCGTGTTCCTTACAAATCCAAGTGTGCTGCGCCTACTTAGTACTGTGTATAATGTAAAGCGCCGGGTGTTCAAACACTCCGGATCGACGATAATACGTACTAACAAAAGAGTGAATGATTATGGACAACGATAGGGATGAGATGCAACTCCGTGGATTGCTCTCTCGTTTTTTATTTGTAAACGAATGATAAAAGTCTACGATTTTTTATTGATTGTAATAAAATTATGGTACTGCGTATTGTAGCACTGGTTTGCATTAGCAAACGAGTGTATAATCGAATTCAATAATGTCTCGTAGAGAGTCAATTATCAATACTGGCCTACGAAGGTAGCAAAAAAATGCCTTTGGTTAGTAAGACAACTGAACTGTTAACCCAAAAGTTAAATGCTTTCGAAGATGGTGGATCATCTAAATTTACAAAAACATTAGTAGCAGAAGTTAATGAAATTAGCCAACCTCCGAAAAAGTGACTGTTTTATTCGGCTGTTGCTTTGTCCACTTTGCCCTTTCGTAATGCATACCGATAGTTTTCTGCCGGGAACCAACTAACTGCAGAAGACAACAAGCAAATTACCAAATTAAAATATTTGTTCCCGTTAATTGGTATTACTGAAACTGACCCCTCCCCAATCCCAATCCTCCTAAAGTTCAACCACCCCCGCTAAGTCCTCACCCGCTAACCCCCACCCACAGCCATGCTTCTCGCTGCCGAAATTGAAAAAGTAACCATTGCGAAGGAACATGTTTGTGGAGAGCAAAGTTTACGGCGCTTTTGGTTGAAGCATTTTAGGAAAAGTGGTATATATCCTGTTTAGTACTTCAGTCTATGACGGTACTGAATTGATAATTGATGTCTTCTATTTCTTCCATGTGGCAATGAAGAGTTAACGAGTAAGCGGATAGAAAATTTAAAATTCATTGTTTTCATTTACAATCAGTAACTTTAGTAAATGCAGTGGTTGTATTGGGGCATGTAAGTGATACGCAATCTGCATGTGAACAAAGTAACACCTTATCTTACATTCTGGACAGACGTCCATTTTTTGTGACAACTAGTCTGAGTGTGATAGGTATGAATATTTCAATAACCGATTCATGTTTTGTATCGATCACAGAAACAGATACATTCTGCCGATCCAACACATGTTCTGATTCTAGTTAAAACAATAAGAATTATTTTATAAGTATGCTTGTCATTAGATGTATTTGATCTCTTATGATGATTTAAGGTCACTCATTTTCATCAAATCATAATCGCACAGGATTGTGTTGATGCAAATTCCTGTTATGCCGTATGTAATTACATCTTTCAGTTTAAACGCGGTTCTTTCTGTGTTGCTACTTCAGTATCACAACCTTAGTCAATCCATGTCATGTCAAAAAGTATTACGAACGAATATTGTTTTGACCGACAGAGGATAGACAACACTTTGACGTAGTCAAAGAGGAAAGAAACACCAAGTAGCGTAAAAATGAACGAAAATCAATTACTTGTGAAAAGGCGAAACGAACGTAAGGCTCCATCTGTAAAACGGTATACCAACTGGTGAGATCCAAAATCAAATGTGTCAGCACTAACAATTGAACCTTGAAAATATTTTTTAACAACTTGCAGATCTGAATGACCTTGTACACGCTAATGAAACTGCAACGATAAACAATTAATGTGGTATCTGTCTCATAGTTATAATATATATATGTATATATATAAATATATAATAGCACAGTGGTAGGCGTGAGTTGGAAAATATATAAGTAAATATGGAAAAATGACACCAAAAAAAAAAAAACAGATACATTTGTTCCAACAGTATAATTTAAAGGCAAAGTGAATACAAAATATTTCGAGCGTTTAAACAGCTCTTCGTCAGTTGTACGTAATGAATGGGAGCAGTTAAGAGAAGTCAACTGTCACGTAGTTAACACAGAGTATGTGCATGACTGCTCATGAAAGCTAAATCTCTGTTAAGCCCTGTTTTGTGGGTATTGAGTCTTAGGATTCATTTCATCTCACTGACACTCCTCTCCTGAGCAGTACGGAAGTGGCCATAAAGTATGACGCATTTTAGGTCAGCTATACTATGATTTTCCAGGTGAAAGTGCCGGGCCACTGAGAATCCTGAATTATTTTTCCGAATGCTCAATTTATGATTGTTGAATCTCAATCTGAATTTAGTTGAGCATTCTCCAACATACGTAGCTTGTGGACATTTAGCGCAGTACAAAACATAAACAACATTCTCTGAGTCGCAGTTGAAGTTACCAGGGTGTAGGGTGTGACCTGAAGGTTGATGTTGAATGATGGGTTCAGTGTTAAGGTGGTTACAAACAAGGCAGCGTGAGTTATTACATTTTGTATTGCACTTGGGAGTGCAGCTTTGGGGGGATAGCGACTTGCAACCACGGAATGTGTAATCTTTTCTATATATATCTTGGTAACGTCGTCATCAATAACGTAACACACACATACACAGGCATTTCCGGCGGCCCCTTCAAGGAAAGGTACAATAACCACAAAAATCTTTCAACCTAGAACGACACGAAAAAGAAACAGAGCTCTCAAAACATGTCTGGTCCCTCAAGCGATGTGGCCGTGAATTGTCAATTCGTTGGTGCATACTGGTACGATCGACCACGCACAAGAATAACTCTGGCTCTTGCAACCTTTGCCAAGCTGAAAAGCTTGCTATAGTCGATCAGCGATCGACTAACCTACTGAACAAGAGATCAGAAATACTCTCACAATGCCGTCACTACTATACGCGTAAGAAAACCACCCAGGCGGATAAGGGTTAAGAGCTAACACAGCGAAGGCTTGGTATCATTATCTATCTTGACCTCTTGACGAACGTATCAGCGTGAAACTCTGAGTAGAGGTTTTATTTGCTTTTACAGCCCCAATACTTAACTATTATACTTGCTCCTTTACTTGTAAAGTTGAGCACTTTGTTAGGTCTCGTCTTTTGGACACCTATTGGATATATATATATATATATATATATATATATATATATATATATATATATATATATATATATATATATATATATATATATATATATATATATATATATATATATAGTGCACTTGCAGAAATTGCATGATTTTGATAATATTCCTAGTAATTCTCTTCTTGTAACAATGGATGTATCAGCTTTGTATACTAATATACCCCAAGATGAGGGCATACAGGCTTGTGAAGTGTTCCTCTCTAGAAATGGCTCTTCTCCTGAATTTATTTCAGATGTAAAAGACATTATCAAATTTATTCTCAACCATAATTTCACCTTTGATGACCAGTCTTACTTACAAACCCACGGCACCGCCATGGGCACCAAAATGGCACCTGTATATGCTAACCTCTTCATGGCATATTTAGAAGAGCAGTTTCTAGATGAAAGTACACTTAGCCTCTAATGTACTCTAGATATATTGACGATATTTTTTTCTTCTGGCCTCATGGGAAACTCTCCCTCACTAAATTCATCGACAAAGTCAACTCCTTTCACCCAACAATTAAATTTACTTATGAACATTCTACATCAACTATACATTTCCTGGGCCTTCAAGTGTCATTGGTTGACGACACTATACATACATCTGTCTTCACAAAACCAACAGACAGACATACATACATACAATTCAATAGTTTCCACCCAGAACACAGAAAGAAATCAATTATCTATTGCCAGACTCTCCGTTACAAAAGAATCTGCTCTGACGACAATAATTTAAACATCCAACTTAATGAGCTCACCAAACATTTCATGCTTAGGGGCTATCCTCTAAAATTCATCAGAAAAAAAATAGGGAGAGGGCCAATAAAATCTCTAGACAAGAACTCCTACAGTACAAACTTGCAGCCCCACCTGAACGGATTCCCTTCACAACTTTTTTTCACCCCAATGTGAGAAATCTTTTTCAGAGTCTTCGATCTCTGTGGGGTATCCTCCAAAATGACATCGCATTAGAGGGCGTTTTTAGGCATGCGCCCCTTCTGTCTTTCAAACAGGCCCCAAACCTCAGAAAAATTCTTGTACGTAGCCAAATTCCAAGGCCGCTAGCTCCCTCGGGTAACTCTCCATGCAAAAAACCACGCTGTCAAATATGTCGTCACTTCTGTACTTCTTTCCCTATGACCCCTCCAGGGACTACCCTCCATTTATACCCTGGTAATTTTAACTGTGATTCTGCCAATATAGTCTACATACTTTTTTGCTATAAATGCACTGAAGGCAATTATGTTGGAGAAACGAAGACGAAATTCCGACTACGTTTTAACAACCACAAACACACTATTTTACAACAGCTCAAGGGATATTCTGTAGCCGAACACTTTTCCTCCCCGGGTCACACAATACTTAATCTTAAAATCTGTATCTGGAAAGGCAACGTTAAGAATGACGAGATACGTAAAGCTGAGGAGTGTAGGCTAATCCTATGCATCAATAGCCACACCAGAGGCCTTAACAGTGATCTAGGCATTTTAACTGAGTTTACGTAGTAGGATGTATTTTTCGTTTTCTCCATTACTCAGGTCTGTGAGGAAAAGGTAGGACCTGGAAATATTAGACCACGTTTTTCTCTTATATATTATGTTGGTATTAAAGGAACTCTCATCCATTATATGGACGCATGTGATTTATGCTTTGCTATCTGTATTTATATACCAACCCACGGATTCTACTGTCATACATATACAACACGTGAGGTACGTGCTGAACTCTTCAGGTAGTATGACATTAAACAGTACAACAAAGTAATAAATCACAAATGAGCAGCGCAGTCAGATTTTATTCCATTGTAAAATAACCATTTCCTCCGCCTGTGATGATTGCTTCATTTTTATTAACTCTTTATGGCAACGGTTTATTTCAACAAAGCAGTAATATGGAATCTGTGATCCCCATATTTACATCCATTGTTAAATTTTCATGTCAGATTCAAGATAGGATTCAAAGAACAGTTCATTATTTAACTTCCCCCAAAGATAGATGTTACTTCTTTTGTACGGAAATATTTTATGATTATAACTGCGAACAATCTTTTCCAATCTCATATCTACTTTCTGTTTAAATCATAGCCTTTGTTTGTTTAACTATTTTCTCCCTGTTGACAAATATAAAAAAAAAAAGAAATAAAAATACGATTAGTCCTGAAAGTCGTTGACACCACAGTTTTGTGGCTGGTATAAAGAAGTATCACCTCAAAGTTTATTTCTATTCTGCGGACACGTTCTTTTTGAAGTTGAAACGCTGTCAGCGACAACAGTACTAAGGAACTGACATGGCTAAGATATGCCAATTTTTCTTTTTGATTTCAGGTAAGATAATATTTTACGAGCTTATGGGTCTTAATTCAAACAAAATAAAATCCCCGTGCTAAAGATGTAGTAATTTGTAGTTTCTCAAACGATTCTAATCTAGTTTATCTATCTAACTTTCATCTCGATTATTTGATTTACGTCGACAGATTTGAGGATGATGACTATTTGCTTGATTTGTTTGGTTTGTTTCTTTTTTTGGTGATATTTGGATCTTTGATTGTCATCTTCATCTGTGACACTATGACCTGGTAAAACTTTGATTCAAATCAAATCATGTTTTTCCTAGAGTAGCGACTGATTGCATGTATAATTTTATAAACATAGTGACCACTCGTCTTGAAACTGAAGTAATGACTAGTAGAAACTAGAACTGTGTCTTAGTTGTGATTATGTGAGAATTAGGATGAAAGATTACTTAGCATACTTCCATGTACATTATTGTTATTATTATTGTAATCATCACTGCTACTACTGTAGGAATCAATAAAAATTAAATCGTTCTCCCACAGTAACCGTGCTTTCAGTTGGAGCAAGCAATTACAAGGGAAGTTTTAGATGTAGGTCAGGACCACCATCGGTTGAAAATAAAAGTGAAAGTAAGTGGCGATACTTAAGCTGGTAAATAAAACTTAATAAGCATTGGGTTCATATGTATGTACGTAGTGTGTATTTGTGTAGGCCTATTTATTTTTGAAATAAAACATATAGGCAATTTATTGGGTTGAGTTTCTGGTATTATGTTTCTGACCTAACACAGAAACGCAAAAGTACAAAGAAAAACTAATAAAACACAATAAATAAATCAAGCAATGTCGTTTGTATTGTTTTGAATGATATAGATTGTCTCAAGGTACCGGTACTTCCACTTTGAAATGAAAGTGAAGATGCCATCTTGTGAGTTCTGAAGTAGGAAATGTGGGAGGAATTAATAATTAAAAAAATTAAAAAAAATTCTAATGAAACAGATTTCAATTCAATTTTGTGTCAAGGAGCATAAAACAAACTTCTTCTTATCAAATGGTACATACCATAATCCTTATAGAGAAAGATCACCCAAAAAATCTCTTAATACTTATCTCTATATACTTGTATCTCCTTACCTTCTAATCTCTATATTTCATCTCGGTATATTTATATCAAGAAATGTCAAATATATACCCCTTGATTTATAAATGTTGTAAATATTCTACCAACGGTAAAGCCGATCTTTTATCTTCCTTTTTTTAGAATGTCCAGCAGGATTTATTCGCTTCAACGAATCATGTTATTTTATTTCTGAAATGAGGGCCACTCACGGAGAAGCCAGAATGGATTGTGAAAGTAAACAATCTCACCTTGTTTTCATCAAACATGAAGAAGTTAGCAAGTTCCTCCTACAGAGTTTTCAGGACACACCATACTGGATAGGATGTTGGGGATTTCCAACGTCTACAGATAAAACTTTTAACTCGACAAAACTTTACTGGGATGATGGAAGCGTTTTAAGTTACTTGGAACTATTCAATGTCACAGTAAAAACTACATTTAATGTGCTCAGTGGATGTTACGTGGCTCAATATTCAGAAGGAACTATGATATCTATAGACAAAGATTGTTTCAGGTCATATCACTATGTTTGCGAAAAGGAAGGTCAGCATATTGCATTGGATTCAGTTATAAATCACTATGAGAAAAACAAACATCGGCATGTATAATACATAACTGATACGTAACTGATTTTAAATCACACTTCATTTTATTTCGTTGAATAATTTGCAAATATATATATATATACATATATATATATATATATATATATATATATATATATATATATATATATATATATATATATATATATATATATATATATATATATATATATATATATATATATATATATATATATATATATATATAGGATTAGTAATTTTCTTGACCTGTTGATTAAATGGGCTTTTAGTAATCTAGTAAGTGGGTGCTTATAACATGGCTTTGTATATATTTACTTTTCTCGCAGATGCTATTCAAACCGAAATTTGCCCAGCGGATGTGCCTATCTTGAAGCAAGCAAATGGCACGTGGCAGCCATCCCTGTGGTCATGGGAACAGTCGGTGGATACATTAACTTTGTCATTTTTGTACATTGCAAATGTAATTTTGGAGAGAAAAAAGGAAGTATTAATTCAACTTCACCAGCATGAAAGGTTATCTGCTAAAATTAGACAACGTATGTAGGTGCGACAGCGATATTTATCTATTGAACACAGGTATACAATTTGCAGAGAGACATTTTCAGAACAAAATGGCTGAAAGGTGGATGTCAGTTGAATAAATACAGATAACATGCATCTAATTAATAAGGTCGTACTGGTATAGTCCTTTTAACTTTTTATGCAATTGCCTAGCGCCATTCGACCAACTAAACAGGAGACTCAGACATACAGGGTGGACTTGCACATGCCCTCCAAAGTAGGACGAAATAGTAGACCCATTCTGATAAATAAGTCAGCCAAGAATTATGCCCCTTTTCGAACCATGACTACATTATCTCCTGTAGAGAATTGGGCAGTACTTAGACAAGACACATTCAATCCCATGCATCTAAACCGTATCGATGTCTTTGAAAGGATTGATGAGAATTATCTTCATTTTTCTGACAATGTAAGGGTGCGTTAAAGTTATACACCATTTCTATGGTTCATTTAACTAATGTTTAGCCTGCGCAATAATTTATTACTTACATAGCTTTATCATAACTCGGCATTTTGGGCGAAAAGTTCCAAACTGCCAAAGTTATCTCCGTCAACTTGGAATTTATCATCCCTTTACGCCTTTAGACGCACATCAGTTACGACCTTGTATGGACTGAAAATGTCAAGCACGTAACAGGTTCAAATATTATTCCAGAAAATACGTTCACGTATACGGCTCGTATAAATATTTACAGAGCACCCGTTCTAAAAAAAAATCTGAAATAGTGCCATTGATTATATTTTGTTTTCTCATGTGATTGTTCCTTTGATTAAATATCGCACAATTGAGAAACAACTCCTCGAGTCGCATTCCAACAACATAAATTTGGTAAATGTTATTCAAACGTCCTTTAATTTACAAAATAATGCAATTTTAAGGACAAACGAGTAAATTTTGTCCGTTAATCCAACATTTCACCCTATGTTATTTTCATGACACGAGTCGAAAGCACTGGTTGTGCTCGAGTTGTTGTAATATTCGCTCGTGCGATTTTAATTGCGGACATTTTAGGATTGACCCATCCAATCCACAATAAAAGCTACGGTAAGTTAGTGCTGAGAATTCACCAAGTGGATACTTTCTGCTGTAATAACATATCGTCCTATGGGCGACTTTCCTTCCCTTTTGCCTTCATCGAAAAGTTATTGCTTTGATAATCTCCTATAGCTTCTCTTGAAACCTTACAGTTTAATGGAACTATCTCTAGAGTGGACGGACGCAACACCTCTGACGAAACGAAACCGGACACATTTGACTTTGGATCTCACCAATTGGTATACCGTTTTCAAGATGGAGCCATATGTTCACTTCGCGTTTATAGAAGTAATTAGTCTACGCCTCCTAATTTAACTTGGTCCGTTTTTGTTTTACAAATAGGAGCTCACGTTCTGCAAGTAGAAACCTTTATAATAGTCTTTCACTTACAATAGAGATTACAGTAATTATATTGCCGTGAAAACAGGACAAGAAAAAAAAAACGTGATTAAACATAAGGGAAAAGGTTATCATAGCACAAACCTTCTTGGCATAGGCCTATGTGCTTTTCGGCAAATAAAACAATTTTGAAACATTATCAAAATTGGAAGAAAAGTATTCCAATGGCTAACTAATGGAATTTATTCGATGCACTGGTAAAATCTCATCTGCCCGATTGACCAGAATCAGCAGCTGTGTGCATGTGTCACACCTATCAGTCTCGTAGCAGACGGTCATAGGTCTCTTTGCCTGACCTGTGCAAATTAAGAATCAATTTTGCAATAATGAGCGTCCTTAATTATTTGGCGATATACTTTGACACCTGTTTAAACTTTCTAGACCACTGGTTGCGACGCTGTTAAGACAGCGATTTCTTATGCATTGTCGGCATCCAACATTGGTTCACGTTTACTGACTGTAAAGTAGGAAAAATATCACTGTTTCGTGCACTCGGGCTTAGATTTCATGATCACACAGTGGAATCACTATAGTTAAATAATTCTGCACATGGACAGAACAAGGGGTACATAGAACGAACAAACTCTTCTTTTTTTGTCATCTTTTTTCTGAGAATTATTTGTTCAGTTTTGCCTTAAGCTTGAGCTTTATAATACTGCTTCAATGTCTTAGTTGGTTACAAAGAGAGTGGTGGGCCATATTAATGCGCAGTGCCTAATTTCCCTTCCTTTCTTTTACAGTCATTTGGAACCTGACAGCTAACGGACGACGGTATGCTTTAAGAGAAACAAAAGTTTACCACAACACAGCCGTGAGAGCCTGTCACTTTTTCGGAGGTCGGCTTATTCCTACAATCAACGCTACTGCCACCATTCCTAATTTACCATTTGAAACACCTTTACCCTTCTGGATCAACGGTTCCTCTTGTGAGTACAGTAAAACTAAGTCATAACAGATTGAGTAGAATTTGATGGAATTTTAATGTTCTTTTAATGAACCGAAGATTGTGTTTTCTTCATAGTAGTATCAGTGAGGAGAAGGTGTTGTTCTTGCTAAGTTAGAATTGCTGTTGTTTAGTAAGTTTATGCCTACAATTTCTCTCTCTGTTATTGATCAGGTACTTCATAGTCAGGATGTGGAATTATTTCATGAAGATGAACATATTAGGGATAAATTATTTGAAAATCATGATAAAGTATTCTCTATAGATTAAAAGGTTTATAACACACATAGAGGAAGGATAAGAAATTCAATGTTTCTCTATAAGATACCGGGCATTCCTTTTCCCATTTTTGCATAAGCAAATGACATAAACGTTAAAAATTTGTTGATTAAAGGATACCGGCATATTACACTTTTTTGTAAATGATCTAAATTAAAGATATTTTCATTTTCTTTAAAAGTTGCTTGTCTTCACAGAAAATTAGTATGTACGTATATTGCTAAATTATCATCCGTGCAGCGTTTGTGTAAAAACCTATCATCAAGGATTGACGTGATTCTCACAAGTATGTTTATGTAACATGTTGTTGTTGAACAATACAAAGTTTTGATTGTTAAGACATGAGGAATTTTAATCATAAAATTAGAAATGATTTCATTGGCTTTGCTTAGATAATCAGAATATGACGGATGACGGTTGTGCAATTTACGACCACACAGGCCCTGTCCTAAAAGACGTGTCCTGCAAGGAAAAATATTGGTACGTGTGTGAAGCGACGACTAAGTTCATTTCATTTTAGTAATAATTTTGGCAGCTTCTGGCTTGAATAAATTTAATTTCTCATCCAAGTTTCATTCTTTTTTTCACAACAATATAGTTACAATAAGTACCCAAACGCATGTTTGGATAAATCGCCTGAACCTGTACATCTGAATAATGTCAACATAAGCACGAAAAAGTTACCAAATTTGTTTTTCTTTCAGAGCTTACTTAAATGTGTAATGTTATGTATGCCTAATGGTAATTTACCTAATGATTGTTTTTTTTTTTTAAGAAATTAACATTTATCTTTTTACTGCTTTAACAAGAATTTTGGAGCAAGACTAGACGAGGAAGTTAACCAACTTTTACTGGTTCCCAATTTCCTTGTGTATTTAACGTGTATCATGTTTCGTATGCCTTATATAATATATGTCTGCACAACAAAATAGAAATTAAGGCAACCAGTGCCAAACTGATAGATGGAAAACGTTTGAAAGGAACTCATTCATGGGTATAAGCTGTTCCTCATCCAAATAACGAACAAACTACATCAAACCATAAAAGCAAAGATAAATCGATATTTCCATAACCACTACCACTTAAATTTCAATTAGCATTAGTCGATACAAACCTTTACGACTTAGCCACAATAATCTATCAGTATGCTACTTGTAGATGAGGTCGTGTTTAACTCAGTCATTACCGTTGAGTTTCATTTTTACTCCTTTTCGTCTTTCCAATAATAATAATTACAGTAATTATCGTTTCATTTCTAAAGTTTTCTCAACAAGATTGACAACCCTTAAGTCAGTGTCCTTTTTATAAAAGCCATTGTTTTTTTATCACCGTTGAAGTAAAGCATAGGCCAATTTGAAAGCTATTCACTCTTCCTTTCGTATTGTTGAAATATCAATAGATAAAATAGTACTAAATTAAAAATGAATAATCTTCAACAATAAGGCTTATATCAGGCAAATATATCCATACAGCGTGAAATACCTTTTTTACTACTCACACTTCGGTATGATTGCAAGTATGAGCTTATACATAACGACAAAAGAGAATAAAACATCCTCAAAGATATTTGTTGAAAGGTCTACTTTTTTAGTTACATTCAAAATCGATCAGTCAATCATTGTAAGAAGAGGAATGATAAATGGTGGAATTACAAAAATATAATATGTTCAACTCTAAGTTAGCATCACTTACTACTATACTTGATAATTCTAGTCAATACTATAAATATATACATGTTCCTTTTAATTTTGACGAAAGACCGATGTTCAGTATTACGATATAAGAGGGTGAAAAACTCTGAACGATAATAACAGATTATAAATCGACTTCCTTAGTATGAAGAAAACTGAGAAGTTTGGAATCATCTTGACAGTTATGTGCCTACATTGATGTTCGTTATAATTTCGACAGAATGTCACTTTGAAGAGGAAAAGGATAGATTTAGAATACACCAACATGACAAACACAGAAGATAGCTTGAATCATAGTCAAACCATTCAGTCTCATCAATAAACATCTGCAAAAGCTTATCTCCTCAAACATTATGTATGTGACAACTAACGGAAGGTGCATCATTTAATCTCGAAAAAGTTTGGGTGAACAATTTAGTGTTGAGCAACAAATACCTGAACTTCCATCTGCGAGAAACTTATTTCTTGAAAAGAAAACCACTGTTCTTCCTTATTTTGAATGATGTATCATTCTATATCCGCAAGCAATTGGTTCTTAAAATGTGATTGTTTTCTGTAAAGTAAACGCCTTATTTCTCTTTAAGCGTGACAAAACTATGCAGGAAATAATAAGCTAGGTGTTTTGTCTTTAGAGATGAAAGAAATTATATAACTTAGCCATTGATATCGTTTGGACATGTCCGCAGTAATACTCGTTGACATTGGTGGATTGAAAAAAAAAACTTCATATGCATTATAATATATGTGATATAATAAGTCAAACACTGGTTTTATCATCATGATACATGCAATGTCGTGGAATAAAATAGATGAAAAAGCGCAGATTTTTTCAATCAATTGTGCAATCTATTGCGATTAATCTAATAAAGTATATTTCTACGTCAACAAATACAAATTTTGATATTTAGTGAAGACTGCATGCAATGAATGATACTGTCTTTAGTGTGTATCTTCTGGTTATGTTAAATGATAGCATTTAGCTATCATGTTACAATATATAAATGTTACAATGAAATTATAGTTAAATTGGAATTTACAGTAGGTTTATTTTGTTCACCTTCATTTGTTATGTGTATTTAATATGTATAAATATGCGACAAATACTCCATGTGCTGTTTAAAAATTCTCTTCATGTTAACTTTATTTTTACTTCCTGTTTGTAAATAAAACATAAAAAGGTGAGAGAATACTTTACGTCATAACACTTAAGTGCCCCTGTGCGAATATTTGTACGATTTGCAGGGAAAAGTTATTTTTCTTTATTATCTTTCTTTCTTATCTTTCTTTTACTTTTTATTATTAGACGTGATATCCTTTCCAGTGGTTAAGGTTGGCAGTGTCTTACTAACATAACAAAGTTGAAATGAAGACTTCTAGATTTACGTCAATACCTATTTGTCGTAACTCTTCGTGTTTATTTTAAGTAGTATTTAATCTTCCTGTGGTTTTTAAACTATGACTTATCCACCTTTCAGAGCTGAAACATGTTGTGAATCATATCATTACATAATGGTCTTTCAAACAACATTTGTCAATTATATAGCATGGAAATCCTTAAATAGCATGGAAGATAGTTTGATCGGTAACTGGTACAAGTGTTGGTTGATTTGCACAATATTTCACAGACATATACTGTCACATTTCGCCAGGTGTGCAATACTTTAAGTTCTTATGCTAAAAACTTTCCTATTGTGTTGATCCTGTAAGTAGGTTTGTAATACTATCAATTGTTGCAGTCTTTGCGTTGGCTCAGTTGTGAATAGATGTAGTTACTGTCTGTGCATTCCGTGTACTGTGTTCTTGTTCTTCGTGTTACGTTGTGTCAAACTCTTACGGCCACACTTACATTGAAACACATACTAACAATGATATTGTCGTACCGACAGTTAACTGCACTGTGCAGAACGACAGTAAGTCTTACAAAGTGGCCACAGACGAAGGATTATACATATGACTAAATGTCGAAAACGTAATAAGCAAATATTTTAACTCCTTGTTTCTTCATTCAAATTTATGAGAAAAACATTGTTATTATACGTTTAGTTAACATTCTAAATCGCCCTTCTTTTACTTTAGTTAACGAATAATATTACTTGATGTCTTTATTAGCCTTCATTTGGTCATAAGTTGTTTTTCGAAATAATAATAATTCGAAAATAATAATTATGTCGTTGGCCATGCTCTTCTTTGAGGACCGTATTGCTTGAGAGTTGCTACTGATTTGAGTTTTCCAAGTGACGAATAACTATCTTCACTGGCTGTGATTTAAATGTCATTGCAAAAGCTATAAACCCAATTACAACAGCAACAACTTCCACCAGAAGGGGATTTGTTGGGGTTGGAATAACAAATGGTGTCAGGCAGCTCTAACAGAAAAGAAGAACCTTTTACTTACTCCATGAATTAAAAGGAATACTGTAGAGAGTCGATACATCTCTAAGGGAACAATTATTTATTTATATTATTTATTTTCTTATGCAAGAATCAGACGTATACATTAGCTTGAAAAATATATTGAAGCTATTCACTGAACCACAGACTTTATTTGTATTGGACTGGCCCAAGCAATTGCCACCAATTGTATATATCATAATTTGAGCAACATCTGCATCATGTTTAAATTTCACACACTTAAAGATCGCCATTTTAACCATTATGTAAGTCACACAACACTAAATATGTATCCAAAAAGTAAAAAAGAAATTAACCTAGGTTTTGGAGTTCACTGTGATAGGGCATCATGAGACATATTTATAAGGTGAACTGGAATGTTGGTACGCGACATAAAAAAAAGTCTTAAATAATGGTGCTGGTTGAATTTAAGTTTTTAGAACTCTCTACATACAAAATGGTTTATTCAAGTATTTTACGCGTTATCCCACAAACAATTAATTAAGTTGTACAAAAACATAAACACATCGAGATAGCTGTGCTCAAAAGAGCTCAAATACCCACCCAACCCCCAACTTTATCGACACAGGGTACCTTTGACCCTCCCAATCATCAACTTTTGATCAATCTCTGATACGGAACTATGGTTGGCGTCTTTAGTGGGGACCTTTGAAAAAGGATTGATCATCTGATTTAAAAATCACGTGACTCAAGTCTCTTCTCGGTAACTTCCCTGTAAACGTTGTTAATTTACGTTGTCGATCTTTTCAAACGAATTTTGTAAACCGAGAACAACACCGCAGAGACGTCATGTTAATTATAGACGACCAATCAATTTTAAGACCTCCGCAGAGAGTTGGATGTAACTGAACGTTGAATGTATATGCAAACTTTCATCAGTTCGTAAAACTAAGAAAAAAAATATTGTGAGATATCTGTCCTTTCAGTCCTGTTCAGTTCAATACATAATCATCAATAGATTGCAAATTTGTCGTTTAAAGACACCGCGAAGAGTTTGTGCTCCCTCATTGTCAATATAGAAATATATTGTCCGATAAAAACAAAAAAAAAACAAAAAAACAGAAGAGACAATATAACCCTCATGAGATCTCTTTGTGGTATCTGTTACTTCTTGGTAGTGGAGCACGTGTGACGTGTTTTTTTTTCAATTTGAAAAGACACTCCAATTGTATTTTCAGAAGTAATTGTCGCCTCAAGGAAAATACACCCAAAACAACAAACGAACTGCTCCATACAGTCGTTGCCATGGTAACTTCCTTGGAACTCTTACTTTTATGATCTGTTTGCACCATTTGAATTACTTTATGCAGTGTTATAAGGCCTTCACATGTGAAATATAGACTTGTGATATATATGACATATAGACTTATTTCCAATTGTTTATTTCTTAAATTTTACTTGATAGAAGTAAAAACAAAAGAAGAAAAGAAGATCAGTGTCGACCGGCATATCAGAACCTAAGAAAACATATTTATCACCTTATTGACATTTATTTCGTTCAATAGATTCTCAAAGGATGATATCTTTGTAGATAAAATCAGTCATATCAATAATTAATACCAGGAAAAAAAAACAGCATAGATCCTGTGTTGCTTCTTGACCAAACAGTCTTAATGTAAACCGTTGGTAGCTAATTACGAGAGGGTCATTACTTGAGACTTGAATTCTCAAACATGGAACACCTTCTCGTATACTGTAACTCCAAGTACATTCAAATGAAGTTGTAACTCTTAGCAATACGGCAGTTACTTATCGTGTCATGCGCCTCTATCAATGATGGGTTTTGTTGATAACTATATAAAATTATATATTTGAAAAAGGATTTTTCAAAAGATTTGAACAAATTTGCTTGTTCCTATCATAGTTACTAAAGGCACAAACGAAAATTTCATATTGACAATTGGGAATATAAAATGATAAACTTAAATAAATAATAAAATGGAATATGACGACAAATTTTAGGCAGCATTTTTTTTATGTTGGCATATACGATGTTTTACATTGTGAGAATAAAACTGCTATGTTACTTGAAATGATTTAAGTTTCAAGTACAACTACAATGCCGTAAGTCATTGAGAATATGTTACCTTCGGATGAATGGATACAGGATATGGAATAATCAATCAGTGATGCAAGTTCCATGACATATAAACTAGTGAAAAATATACAATACATTTTAGAGTATCATTTAAACAAATGAGATGAAATAGGTAAACACATACTAGCTTACGAGTACGTTCACATTTATACGATTTGCTTTTATTAAAGAACATAGATCTTATTAAAAAGTCTTACTATTATCGTCTGCTTTGTAATACCATTGATGTATTAGGCATCCATAATTTCTTTACATAAAATACGATAATATCCCTTCCCCAAACTTCCCTTCTCATTCTTTATTCCTGAAATTAGTAAGGATGCAAATTTCATATTCAAAAGTTCCCTATATAACGAGAATATAAAATTCGGCGTTATTTATGGTCTTTTCAGTTGAAATAATTCTGACAGTCTACTTTCTGCACAGTCTGACATGCAGGTCATGTTTGTGTTCATTCCATGATTCCTAGGTAAACGTAAAAAAAAAAAAAACAAAAAAAAAACGTCTGTTCGTATTAAGAACAGCATCGACTGTCATGTGACGCACCTATTGACAGACAAGAAGAGACAGACATGCATCCAAGACAATCGAAATATGAAACGTTATTATGTTATTACGTCTGTATCACGTGGAGTTGGTGCATTGTATAAAGTAAGTTCTTATATTCCTCGACGAACTTTGATTACTGTTTATAATTCGATTATACTACCCTTCATTTCATACTGCAATATTGTTTGGGCTTGTCAAAAATCTAAAATTAACTCCTTGCTTCTTCTCCAGAAAAAAGCTGCCCGGATTTGTACGAACTCAGATTATCGGGCACATTCGAATCCATTATTTTATGAGCTACGCACACTTACTATACATGATATTCATTACCTCCAAATTGCTCTTTTTATGTACAGATTCCATACTCAACAACTGCCCGCCAACCTGTTACACATGTTTCGCATCAACTCTGCTATCCACAATTATCCAACCCTAATTTCTTTAAATGTTCATCTAGAAAACCCCAAAACAGCTCTCGCCCATCGATCTATTAGACACACTGGCCCCGACCTTTGGAATTCTTTACCTATGGATATTCGAATGTGCCCTACAAAAAATAGCTTTAAGAGACAAATTAAGAGTCTTATCATGGATAAATATACTATGCAATACTGATTTATTACAAGTGATGTAGAAAACCTTCTTCATCCCTTTTCCCTTTGTTTTTCCTACATCCACCCACCTCCCTCCTCCCCCCTTTTTTCCTACTCCTAAGGTTCTTTTCTTATTCTTATTTATTTATTTCATTTACAATTTTTGTTGTAAATAACTATTGTATAGTTTTGTTGTTCTTAAGTCACCTGATCTTCATTCCCAATTAGTTTAACTTTGTTTATTTTCTGTTGGACGTCACCTCAAGCTCTCTCAGAGCTTATGACGTCCCTTTCATGTATGTGTATATAGTACATAATAATTACGAAACAAGTAACCTGTATAATTGAATCATTTGTATATATAAACATGCGTGAATGAATAAACTCAAACTCAACTCAAATATGAATTTATTTTGTCCTTTATAGCACTTTAAGATAGTACACACAGAAATGTATAATTAATTTTTTATCGGCACAAGCGATACGAGTCACAGCATAGTAATGTATCGTATTACTTCCGTTTTCTGTACTTTGCTTACCTGAGAAAGAAATGTATGTAACTAAACCATAAGGTGATTATCTATGCAAAAATGTACATGGATGTAAATGTCAAAATGTAAGTGGGAAACAAGAACTTCTGCTCTTCTCCAACGGCTAATGCACCTGTTTTAGCTGCAAAACTGTATGAATCAGGAGCGTAAATGATCCAGACTTGGTAAGGATCAAAATTTCATCACGACTGACACATTTCAAGATCTTTCGGTGGCTATTTGTTTTTGCGGAAGTGCACTAAAATACAAACGATCGTTAAAAGAATTTTCAGGTATCTTTTAACTGGAACTTCAAGCCAACAATAAGGCCCAAAAAGTGAATGGAAGCAATAACTCTGGAAAATGATTTCAATGGAGCTAGCACAACCTCTGAGCAATCGCTTAAAAGTTCAGCTGATGAAGACACCTGCGAACAAAAATAAAATATCCTTTTGATTAAGGAATAATAATTAGTCAAATATATATATATAAAAAAAAAGAAATTTGTACTCCTTACAACTTCTTATGTGGACAAATGCGATCTTTGTAATGATTGCATTGCAACGGAATATACTTTAATAGTTCGAAAGTGAAATTACTTTACATTAGTCTCATGTAACGACAAGGCACACGTTCTGCTGGCTAGGCTAGTCATCGATCTCCACATGGATCTGGTGGTCTTTGAAGAAACCTTCATCAAATTAAATGACTACGACATCATGTTCAAAAAGGAAACCTGTGATGCAGATCCATCACTACCAAAAAAAAAAAGAACAAAAAACAGAACAAACAACGAGCATCACAAGAATATAATGTTCATGTATGTCACGCTGCTCGGTGTGATGTCCAAATCATTATGCCTGACCATCGCTGACGCGTGAAACCCCGCTAAAAGAACAATGATATCATATCATTTTTATTTCTTTACGTATACTTTTATCTTTTGTATTACGTTTACTTTATAAAAAAATAGAGAGCCCAATGAAATCAATGATTTCACCCTAAAAGAAACCGTGTCAGCTAGGATTAGTGACAAATCGGTATCATCAGCTCAGGCTTATTTTCAAGCAAAGATAATTTCTAATTATATACATAACAAACCAAGTGCCCCTCACATTCCCAACAGGTACAACTCCGAATTACACTGTTTAAAAAGGAATTGTTCTCTTTCACCATGAACAAAGTAGTTACCTCTAGCTTTTCTTATTTTGGGCCAATAATTATTTCTTTCATTATAGTAGTATGGATTAACAAGTATATTAGTATTAACCCATATAACGATTATCTTGAGTGAAGTGAGAGCATTAGAAATACAACAGGAACTGACGTCAACATTCTCCATGAAAAATTGCAAGTGTTATAAGAGTAACAGTGACCTTTAATCTTTGTAATGGCTGAACTGGAGTAGTTATTTTACGCCTTCATTTTGTAGACCTTATGCTAAATGTACGGGAATTGCAAAGGCAATACAATCATTTTCGAGTGTTATATTAAAAAAGAAAATTCCTTTTTTTCAATATTCTGCATTGTTATCACAAAATGAATTTGATAAAAGCTTTCATTTTTAAACACTAAAGGCGTCTTTACTTTCTTACAGACGTTATACAAAGTAAAATCTGCCCAGAAGACATTCATATGTTAAAGCTGAATGATAATACATGGAAACCATATCTGTGGTCGTGGGAACAATCGGTGAACAGCTTTAGATTGAGGATGAACTTTTTAAATGTCTGAAGAGATTTTGACAAAAAAAAAAAAAATGGGAGAACAGCGCCAACAATTGAATGCAATTGTGGCTGAATGTCAGATTGTGTAAGTTATGTTCCAATGACTGGGTTTCTCTAGATATGATTCAATTGTCTTTGCTGTACTATCAATAACGTCGTAGTAAAATATTCCTCTCACGTTTTTCTTATCGATAACTCCTCATACTTACACCTTATACTTATGTCCATTTTTTTCATTGACACTTCAGACTATTATCTTACAGTTTAATGGAACTATATTTAGTGTAAACGGAGACCGTATCATCAACGGAACAAAACCGGAAACCTAAACTGAGGCTTATGTTTCCTTCTCATTTTAAGAGGCAATTACTCTTTCCTTGGCTGAATTTATTGTTGTCACTAGCCCTCATTGCTGTTTTGTTACATTTTGCATACAACCATCACACAGGAAAAAAATCAGTTTTAAGTGTAATAAAAATGTTACACAAAGATTTTAAATGTTACAATTTATCTATTGTGATTACTGCAATTATATTGTAACACAACTAGATTTTGAAAGAAGGTGTAAAGACGTGATCCAAGCAATGTGAAAGTTTGTCAACAGAAAAAAACAAGAAAAGAAAATCCATTGTACATATGGCCTATATTAATCAAATTTTTGTCTGTTTTATACAAAATATGAAACGATTTTTGTGTTAACTTTCTGAATATTACAGAAGGAACTAATGTTTGAATACGCCCCATCAGATTATCTATCACGAAGTTGTTTGTGGTTAAGCTATGTAAGTATATTTGTTTTTTGTTTGCTGGAGCTTGGAAAATAACGCCAGGTACGTATCACGAAATAATCAAGTCTCCCAGAAGACAGCAGTCGAAAGTTGTCATTTTCGGAGGTTTTCCATTCGAACAACTTCTCTTTTGGCTCAACAACTCCTTATGTGAGTACAATTTCGGAAAATAATGATTTTTTTTTTTTTCTGACGGCTAAACACGACTGTCACTAGTGCTAACAATTAAAGTAAATGAAGACTTTAACTGTTTTATACACACAGACGCAATTACGTGACTGTATTTACTTGAAAAGTTGACAATATGAGCATACACACACAAAAACAAAACTATGGCAGAAAATGACTTAAAGTTTTACAACATTCTAAAGACAATTTACACGATCTAAACTTTCCTTGGTACAGTATGGGTAAATAACAACCAAACGTTATTGCATTAGTTTGTAATTAAGAACTAGAAACTTTTACCCACTGTGAAGAAAATATTGCGCCATGCATGAGGCGCTTTTCACGACACTCAAAGGAGCCACAGTGACGGGGCGTGCGGATATGAGGAATACTCTGAACCTCACACGTTTTCTGGGAATATTTTGACGCAGGCTCTATTATATCTATTCACATGTGTTCGCGAATGCAGGTATTTGTACCGTTCGACGCTTAGGCCCTGTATTGCAATACTAAATCATCCAGTAGCTTGAAAATTCAGCGCTTCTCACCCAGCAATCCGAATCACTGATGAAATAAACTGCTCAGCGTATTTGAGAAGAATGTCCATGTAAAATGATAGGGATGAGATCTGCAACTCCGTAAATTGCCCACTTTTATTATTATAAACAAAAAAGAATTAATGAGATTGTGGTTAAACGTCACTTAAAAAAATAATCATAAATGTTTAAAGTGAAATAACCCATGTCATCTTGTTATCGCCTCTGAAAAAGGTTCGAAAAATTCAGTTTTTTTTTCCATCTGTTTTTTAATTACATACAAGCATGAATGAATGATAATTTACTGACTACATTCTCTGAATGATACTTTGTTTTAATATGTGTTAAGTGCTTATCTTAGTTAAATGAAAGGAAGAAATTATTCACATCCTTTATTGGTATTATCATTATGACATGTATGATATTTTCTTAACCGTTTTCATGTGTTTATTGAAACTGGATGAATTATTATATCGTAATTTAAACTTGTCGTCAATGTTGCCATGAAATACAAAATTATATACTTGGAACCCATTTATTGGAACACATTTACTGGGACACATTTATTGGAACACATTAATTGGAATACATTAATTGGAATACATTAATTGGAACACATTAATTGGAATACATGTATTGAAACACATTTGTTTATCATGAATTTATTTAATATGGATTGATGGATTACACAGGATGAAAAAAAAAATGTTTACACTTATTATTATTAGTAGCACTCATGTTGCAATTCGACCAATATGTGCTGTCTCAAAGCTATATTCATGATTTAATACTTTTTATAGTTATTAAGGTTTCGACTGCAATTTTTGCTTAATAATCACTTTATTCGGTGTGAGGAAGCAAATATTGATTCTCCCTATAACAAACAGGGTACTTCAAGATTCTTACATTTATTATTACATTTATTATTTAAGCAAAATAATCTCCACACAACATATGCAAAATACAATACAAAATACAATACTTTTCATTCGATTAACATTGTAAGTGTTAGGCAATTTGTATAATATTTATGGACGTCGCAAGAATCATGTTGTCGTAATGATATTAAGCAACGATTACATGTAAATAGAGAGAACGTTGCATGTAAGCTAAAATCAAACACTTCACGAATGCGACTCTATGTCGGTAACGGTTTAAAAAATATTCAATCTTGGTTCCTTCATTGTTAGCATAATTCCTTCATTGTTAGAAATTAAATTCTTTAATGTGCTCAAAATGCCCTAATTTGGTTTGTGGTGAATGGATAATGTATAAATGGATAATGTATATAATGTAGTATAGTAGACGATGCATAATAAGGCCGTACGGTTCTCGTTTGGTTATAGGCTATTTTTCGACAAGAAATCAATGAAACTTAGCTGTATGATTATGATTTTACAAAATTGAAGACAAACAGTAATATGAAAAACTATTATAAAACTAGAACATTGCTGCCAGCCCTCTTGACACGCACTCCTGAGAAAACTGAATAATGTAAAGGAAATGAAATTTGGTTTTTTAAAGCATGCAAGCAAGTAAATATCGATTCGCATTGTAACGAAAACTCTCAAGAAATATCTTATAAAAGCTTAATTATGTGATATTGAATAAATAGAATGCCAAATGGCAATTGCTGTGAGCATACCTTACGCAGATCATTGAACTATATAACTGTTAAGAAACTGTTATATCGAATATTGTGAAAATTCCAACCTTTTACTTATTCATGTTTCAAAGTTGAAACTTAAACACATACACTCTGTTCTAAATATATCACTTTACAAAATGATGTGGATCTATAAGACAAAGTGAATTATTCAAATATTTATTGGTGTGAATACGTTTGAATGATGTAATCATTTCGTAATGTGTTCTGTTCATATATGAAAATTATTATCTGTTAGTGTAAGGAATAAGATATTATAGTTGCTTTGGGATACTAGAGTGTATTATGGCTCTCTCAGTTGCCATAACAACAGCAATGGTAACAGTATGCACGGTTGATGGATGAGACATGGTAGGTTTAACCTGTTATGGTACTTAAGGTGAGCTGGAATCCCTATTAGGGTAGGGGTCAAAACGTGTGAGGATGTGTGTGTATCTGCGTGCTGGTTTTTGTGGGTGTGTGAAAGGAAATTTCAATTCTAAAACTTTGCGTCCGCAACTTCCACTAGACCACAAGGCCGGTGATGGTCAAAGTTGATTGATAGGTGAACCTTGGTCTGACGTTGTGTCTCCCTTCAAATTTTAAGTCGGAGGTCAAAGGTCAGAGGTTAATCGTCAAATTAGTGAAAATCTTATTTTTGCACTATTTCTTAATTCGAAATGTATATTCACATGGGACCTTCAAATATATAACTAGTGTACAAGATTTTATCTAAAAATCATGTTTGTATGTGTTTTGAGGTTAAAGGTCAATTTAAGGGGTCAAAGGTCAAATTTGACACAAAAAGTTTGTGTCCGCAACTCCTCATAGACCGAAAAGCCGAAGAGAGTCAAAGTTAATGGGTGATCTATGGTCTGAATTTGTGTCTCCCGTCAAAATGTTAATGACAGAAGTAAAAAGTCACAGGTCACAGTCAAATTTCTAATTGGCTTAATGCCTCGAAAAAGTTTGTCGCGATTTCCCTTTAGACAGTAAATCTAATGAAGTTCAAACTTGGTCGTTAGGTACCTGATTACGATATGCAGTGTTCACCCGATCTTTGACGTCATAGGTCAATAGGGCGCATAATGTAAAACGGTAGGTTCTGTAGGTACAATTTTCCAATTAAACGAACTTAAAGTGAAGTTTGATTTAGATTCTATCGAATCATATGCTTTCCATGAAGGAATTACGTGAGAAGCGCTAGCTGACTAATAACCGCCATTCTTTGAAACCGCAGTGATTTCATATGAAACTTGTAAAAAGGGTGGGAAGACTTAGTTAAAGTAACGTATTACGAAACATTCCCCAGGGCGGGACCTCATTCCTTCATGCAAAGCATATGATTCGATAGAATCTAAATCAAACTTCACTTTAAGTTCGTTTAATTGGAAAATTCTATCTCACAAATGCTTTGCATTCCGTAACTACGTGGGACTTTAGATCATCATATGGCAGCACTGCGCCAGACCGAAGAGGAAACTTGTACAAGTTCGAACAATATAAAGAAGCAGAAATCAATATCTCCTTTGATATCTGTGTTTATTTTCTAGTACCTTCCATCATTCTAACAATTTTTTTTCGCAAAAGAATTTCGTACGATTTTCTTCTTATAAAATCGAGCAAAAGTAGCTGCAGTACTCCAATCTGCAGTAGCCAGTATTTCTTGAACTGGAACTTTTCTTTCGCAGGCTGCAGACGTTGACTATGAGCTTTAAATTCAGACGTATCGATACCAGATGCTTTTAACACAGTCGTAATCCATCGACTTAAAGTCTCTCTTGTGATGGCGAAATGCGGCTTCCTATAACTTATAAATAGCTTCGAGCTTGTTCTTAAATTTTCCGTCTGCTGAATGTAAATCTTTAAGACGGAATATATACATAAAAGTTCATCCTCCGAAAACGTATTGAAGCATATTTGCAACCCAACATGCCCTTGCCTAGTCTGTTTCATCTTATCATTAATATGAAAAATAAATGACTGTTCTGTCATCTCCATAAAATCCAAGTCTAACTGAGAGAGCGTTTGGACCCTTTGTGCCGATATTAAAGCGACTAAAATGACCACCTTGTAGGTCAGAAACTTCAGTGTTAACTCAGCATTGTGTCCAAGCGATTTAACATACTGGAAAACCGTAGATACGTTCCATACGTGACAACGGCGCGGACGAGGAGTTTTCAACTCAAGTATGCCTTTCACAAATCTTTTGACTAAATTATTTTTCCCAATGTCCTTTGGGATAAGTACAAAAGAAGATAACATGTTTCTTGCTGTGTTTACACCAATGTAACCTACACCTCCTTCGAAGGGCTGAACTAAAAAATTGAGGATCACCTTTAGATCTGTTTCCATGGGATTCCTTTGGCTACAAAACAATAGCCATCTTGAGAGGTATACAAGATAATGTTTTTTGGTACTTGGTCTCCATGCCGCAAGTATAATGTCTGCTGCTTTTGGCGAAGTTCCTTGGGCATACAACGATTGCCGGAAATTAGACACGCTATCAGCCGTATTCTGTTCCAGAGAGGATGTACCAGATTCGTGCCTGTTATAGATATCACAGTCTGCCTTTTTGAGGCATGACCATCCAAAAATTCCTTGATAGTGATGGCCAAGGCGGTCATACTTTTGTCCATTACTGATTGCGCCTTTTGGAACTTTATGTCCTTAGACCTAGTCCCTGGCTTTATTTTGTCCCAAATAATTTGGTTTATGCGTGTTGGTTGCAAGATATCACAATTTTCAGGTTGCTTGTAGCTTTGCACTTTTTCATTTAATTTATCATCTGACAATTTCTCTGTCATCATCTTGCTGATGAATTCCGCAATTTTAGGCGGTAGAGCAGGGCCTTTATCGCCTGTAAGGAAGGGTTCAACAACCGAATCCAAGAGGGTATCATCCTCTGGTGTCTCTGTCTCAGACCCAGCAAAACACGCGTTGAAAATATTGAACACTTCATCCTCAAAACTCTCAAGTCTAGCCCGTTTGGCTACAGGCTGCTCCAAAACACTTACTTTTGGAGGCCTATCTTTAGTTACCTCCGATACTACTTTCTTTATGTATTCCGACATCTCTGGTGTTATTCCCCCTGGTCGGAAATCATCAGCCTCTTGCTGTGAAGTGCCAGCATTTTCAGACTCAAAAGGCAAGTCTTTCGAGAAGTCAAGATCTTCGAAATCCATGACCAAGCAACAATTAATACAGGCTGACCGCAATTATGCCTGTCCTCTTTACTAGCTTTATGCAACTATGCCTAGCCAGTCTTATTCTGAACATTAAATTCAAGTCTAAGGAACCAATTCCTTACCTCGTTCTATTCAGCCTGTACTGTAGAACGATAAAAACAGAGAAGTTAACCGGCACACGTGCAAACCGCCCAGAGCGTGGAAAAAAGCTTGCACAGGCAGCAGCACACAATAGCTATACTACACCGGCTTAAATTAAGCCGGTCACGATGTTGACCGTTCGAAGTCAAAAAGCACGATCACGGTAATTAGTCAGCTAGCGCTTCTCACGTAGTTCCGGAATGCAAAGCATTTGTGAGATAGAATGTGCAACATACCTTATTATATCTTTGCTTTTCATACAATGTGACAAAATATTTGAAACTATTCCACGACATTTGGACTGAACGCTTATATCTAATAAGAGTATCATTTTCCATGCTTTAGGTAATACCGTTCCTACTATGTTTTACTATTACATGCTAAGGAATTGGGCTGTTTACAATACCTTTTGGAGGGAAAAGAAATTGAGTTACTCAAATGATTGTGACATGTTTCTTAGAACTATTTCAAAACGTCGAGAAATTAAGGAAAACAAAGGATTTCGTTGACGCACACACGATCTCCAGGGGGATATGTACTGACACGCGTGACTGCTCCCCAACCCTGGCCGAGTATGCTGCCGCTAGCTTCCTGTACTTTTGTACTGTGTATAATGAAAACGGCTGGCTGTTCAAACTCTCGATCTACTATTATACATACGTGTAAAAAAGCAAAAGATTATGGACAACGATAGGGATGATAAGCAATTTCGTGGACTGCCATATTGTTTATAATTTGTTTGTTTTTTTTCTCTTTTACAACGTGTGCATTGAACATGAAAGGATTGCCTAGATTTTCTTCATGTAATCAGTAGTGGTTAAAGGTAATACATCTTAATTGTGTTGCGTTTGCTTTTAAGTCAAATTTACAATACTCCCGTCGTCGTTACCATAACAACTTTCAATTCAAGAGATAGTAATGTAATATCAAGGAGCGATAAAAGGCATTTGTTGATTCTGTCTTATGCTCACAACGTTTATATAGCTAACAGAAATTCTAATTTGTTCCTGCACGCCTTTAAATCATACTGTTAGGTCTTTTAAATCTTTGATAATGCTATTGTTGCGACATGTGAAAACAGTTGCGAAAAATCTCAGGATGCAAGTGTTTTCACTTTACATTGTGTGATAAAGTCAAACCTAAGGTATCGTATGCTTAAGTAACAAATTAACCTTGATATTTGTTTTATTGATCCTTGGTGAACGTTTTTGACTGTTCTTGCTGCAATCTTTACCATGGACAGGAGAATTATACTCCTCTTCATCGTACTAGGTGAGTTTCATGTTTCCCTAGCATCGCTTTTGTATCAGCTGTTGTAATGATCTAAGTATTTGCCACATTTGAGCAAATAGTTTTTGATTGTCTTAAATGCATGCAAAACACTAGAACTTCCTCGAAGTAAAATAAATTAGAATGAAGGTAATATTTTTTTTTAACTTTGTTTTAAATGTCATGTTATTCTTAACGTAAAATCTTCTACATGCATATTTTACATGAAAGTGTCATGATTGTTAGAAGCAGTGAAATTTCTGGGGCACTGGGTTTATCACCGCGGTGATTTGCTCGGATTATTTAATACTAGGTTTCGGTGATATGCAGTGGAAACAGGCATTATTGAAAACTAACAGAAACTAATGTAATGATGCTATGTTTAGTACTGAGTTCGTTTCAGGTTGAAAAGCATCACGTAAGGAAAGGTGTCTTTCTCTGAATATATTTACTTTTGTGAACATACCACCGTTGGATAATGCACATTGGCGAAATTGGTTGGACTTCGGGAAAAGTGTCTAAATCGATTCACAGGGATATCCCTTTTCGTCATTTTTTTTGTTATCATCACGTTTTGTTTACTTGCAAAAAGTGCAGCATCTCCCGATAACAGTACCCTTGATGTGAAAGGTAGGATGATTGAATTAGACAATGATGGCATAGAAAATGCTGAAAACAGTGTCGTGCGTTCGGTTTCCTACTGACATTTAGAAGAAAAAAATCCCCCCAATTAAGAAGGGATTTTTTTTTTCATCATGAAGTAAACAAAGCACAAGATTCAGTCGATGATAAACCAAATTTTCTTTTGCTGGACAGCTTAACGCTTCCGGCAATTTTCTCTCAGAAACTGAAATACGCTTTGCTTTATGAACTAATCAGTTCACTCGACATACATGTATGAATGTCTCATTCAAAAATCATTTCATCAAGTACATGGGTACTATGTTGTACGTTAATTGCCCAAGTCCGGTGTCCAAGATATAGTTTAAACCTATTCTTCGAGCAAACGTTCCTTCCCCCTCCCCCTTACTACTTAAAATTTATTTCGTGAGGGGTGTTATCCAGGAACACTTATTACTTAATACTGACACGCCCATGAGAATATCGTTTAATGTTATTTAAAATTCGAAAGGTAATATGAATTGAAAATGTGAAAGTGATTTTAGTGGAGTGATGTATTCCTCAGGGCAACGATGGTGTACAACAATTGGTATCTTAACACTGTTGTCTTCTTGACTAGATGTAAATCAAAATTGACACTAGGTGTACTTCGACAGTGTTTGCTTGATAATGATACAAAGTATGTCACCTTTTCAACGTATGGATAACTTATTGATAACTACTTCTTAAAGCAATTCTTTTAAATAATTGGAGAGTAATGTGATTGTAAAGAGTCACTGCTTTTGAAATTATCTGAAGTTTGAAACCACATGAAATACAATTACTCAGAAGAAAAAGAGGACAGGACACGTGTCAAGGTAAAGAGGAGGAAGCTATGAAACCATTCTATTTGTCCATTTTGATATATTAAGGCAAGAAAGTCAAAGGGTATTGAGCGTAGATCCTTACCATAGACCTTATTTGATTTTATTAACAACATTATTGAAAGTTCTGAAGAATGTCTCTTCAGTTGGTAGCCAAAGGCATTGTGCGGTCCAGTCATGTTTACACCACCGCTCATCACTGATTCACCGCTCAATCCGAAGAGTCCCGTAAAAGAATTACATCAACTTCCTTCCTGAAAACAACGCAAATGGCTGCTTCATTTTGATGCATACTGTCAGTAAATTGGAAATGTTTTCCTCGTCGGGAGTTACCGGAGAACACATTGGTCAAGGGAATGACACTGCAACAGTAAATCTACTGTGAAATTTGCTGGTTGTTGTAGAATGAAAAGACCAATTTTACTCCAAATTTCGGACTACGATCACATCTTGAGAATTGACTAAAAACTATGTAAGGACTTACGTGGGAACACAATGTTTGCGATATACCGTTTCCTGGTAAAATATGGTATTTGCTCAGTTTTCAGGGGAAAACAAATTTTGTTAAAAAATTTGTATTTCTGCCATGCCGTGACAGCTATTAATTGAACACTTTGAACGCACTTACCACACTAAATTTGCTGATTGTTTAAGAGAAAAAAAGAGGCCTATTTTTTACCAAAATGTAGATGACCATTTTATCTTGCTGCTTGAAAAAATCCTCAGTTTCCCATATAAGAGTGACCTAACAAAGATCTTCCATAAAGTCCTCGATCATGATGTGAGACACAATGACACTTGCACAAAGCTCTTACAAATTTGAAGAAGACGGCAATCCACGAAATTGCTGTCATGCACCATTTGCTTTCTATAAAGTTCTAAATACAGGGCCACAAAATGTGGATTTTAAAAGTTTACTGCAAACCACGTGTCAAGAAAATCTAGGGGAAGAACAGAATGTCTGCTGTTATCATGATTCTGCCTGAGGCAATATATATACATACATACATACATACATACATACATACATACATACACACATACATACATAAAATTTGTTTGGTCAAATAGTTCTTCAGATATAAAATGGTGGTAAACAGCAAAACTAAACATGAAATCGTTATACTGATATCTGTTTAGAGGTAGCATGCCTTCCCTAGTGCCCCTACTTAGGCGGAAGTAACGATAACAATAACTGGCAAAAAGTATCCGCGAGTATTATACTACAGAATATTATAACGTTGGACTTTTCCATTTGTTAGGGTTAGGCATAGTGGTTTGAGTTATGGGCAGGTTGAAACAACATCCCTCTATGGGTTATTTGCACATTAGTCCCTAATTTGTCTGTGCAAGTCCTGATTCTGCCAATGTTATTGTTTGACTTAAAAATAACGTTTGCACTATTGTCGGGAATGTTCAAACACACTAACTACTGGGACCAGTTGTGCTAAAATTATTTTTCAGCTGAAAACTTTAGTCTACAGGGCCATATAGAAGACTGTTAGTTGAAAGTCAGGTTAGGGTCAATGACCATACCGGTGGGAAGTAGGGGCCTTGAAAGTAATACACAGTGTTGATGCTTAAAACGCCTGCCTTAAAAAATCAAACAGGAGTCACAGGAGGGCTATTCACAGACAAGCTGTTTGAGTTATCGCTATCGCTTATAAGATTATGGGTTAGGTTTAGCGTTATCTCATCGTCCTACAGGGACTAAGATGAGCTATTGCAGTCATTTGGCTCGTGGATAAGTAGTGACACACGAGGGTAAGCCATGGTGGCGTGACCATGGGTACAGCCGGGTCCCTTTGGGTGGTATAAATGAAAACGTACTCTTGCCGATGCGTGTGCCTGAGTGTGTGTGTGTGTGGCCCCCATACTCGTTTTACTTTTTTCGGGGGGGGGGGGTGTCGATCGGGGACGAGAAGGTGTGGGTGTGGTTGTGTTTCAGCACCTGTCCAAATCATGTTTTTCCCAGAATACCTTGAAAAGTTTGTCATAGATTAAGGTTAAACCTAGTAAGGTTGTGCTTGCTGACAAAATATCCAAGATGTGTTGGTTGTATGGTAAATTGAGTCAAATTTGCAGACGCTTGAGAAAAAAAGGCAATTTTGCCCCAAAATTGGTATTTCCAGTAAATCTTCAGAAGTATTTGAGCATTACTGCAGAATTTTACGAGGACTTACCTGAAATTGTATTATTGAAGAAATATCAGTTTTTAGTAAAAAGAGTGAAGATTGCTGATTTCTGAGAAGGAAAGCCATTTTTGTCTCATAATTTGTATTTCCAGCATATCTTGAGAACTATTAGAGAAATTAACTTCAAGCTTTGTAAGGAATTACTTGTGAACACATTGCTCAACATAACATTACTGTGGTATTAATCCCAATGAAATTTGCTAACTTTCTACAAAAAAAAAGTCAATTTTGCCCCAAAATTGGTACTTCTAGTATATCTTAAGAAGTAATTGAGCATTTAATGCCAAATTATGCAAGGACCTGCTGGAGAATTTAATTAAAAGGTATGTTATATTCTTTGAAAAGTGTGTGAAATTTACTGATATTTGAGAAAACAAAGGTCAATTTTGCCCCCAAATTCGGATTTCTAGGATATCATGAGGATTATTAAATCAATCAACTTACAGCTATGTACGGACTTGTCTGAGAACACAATGTTCAACATAATAATACTGTAAAGGTAAAGAAATCTCATTGCTTATTTTTGAGAAAGACAATTTCTCACAATTTGGATTTCCACCAAATCTTGAGAGCTAATTGAGCATTATATGCAAAAGTGTGCAAGGCCTTCCTATTAACAAAATCGTGAATATACAGTTTATCACTCTTATAGTAACTTAGTGAATTTTGATGGTTGTTTGGTAAAAATAGAGCATCCGGTTCAATAGACACCACCTTTTAACTATAGTTAAAATAATTTTATTGTAACTGGCCATTGTGGGTAATGTCTTTGAATATTCCTACCAAATATGAAAATGTGTTTTTAAGTCAAACAATAATTTTAGCAGAATCAGGTTTTTAACAGGTAATTAGGAGACGATTGTGCAAATAATCCATAAAGGGATGCTCTTATATACTGCCCTTAACTTTAACCACTAAGCCTAACCTACATGGGACAGTCCAATGTTATAATTGTTTTATGCAATATGCACAGATACTTTTGAGCCGTTATTGCTATCGTTACTTAAGCCTAAGTAGTGTCAACAGCTACGCTTAAGCTTGTTAACTTACAGCAGATATCAATATTATCATTTTATGTTCGGTTCTTCTGCTTATCACCATTTATATTTGAAGAATATTTGGCTCTAATTAGAATCAGTGTCCGAACCTAACAGCAGCAAGCAATCTATTCCTCCTTGTAGGTCTTGCACAGGCCCTGTGTTTGAGACTATATTGACATTAATACATGTCGGCACCAAATTGTAACCACAGATGTTGTTGGCAGATGTGTTCCGTTTGTTTTCCACATGGCCTGGCCAATGAGATAAACCTTTTGGGTTCAAAAATCTATCTTAACATCAAAGTTGACTTTTCCATAAAACTCAGTAAATTCCATGCAATTTACCATAAAAATAATATAGCTTGGAAAAATGTATTCGTCGGTAAGTCCTTCAAAGTTTTTAATTGAAATGCTTAAAGAGTTCTGAAGAGTTCTGCTGGAAATCCGAAAGCCGTGTAATTTTTCTGTTCCTCGAAGTTTTGCAAAATTCACTCAGTTTACCGGGAACATTGTTTTAAATTTATTGTTCAAGCAACTTCCAAGATATGTTGAAAATGAAACGTTTGGCCCCCAAGTAGGCCTTTTTTTCTAAAATAAAAAATCAGCAAATTTAACTCGATTTTCACATGAAAGTGATATGTTTTGAATATTTGTTCTCAGTTATGTCTTTAGCAAGTTCTATGATTCTTGGTCTCACGGTTCTCAAGATACGCCAGACATCCAAATTTTGATACAGCACTGACCCTTTTTTTCACAAAAATCATCACTTTCACTCAATTAACTGTAACAGCAATACATCTTGATTATTGCGTTAGTAGCTGCTTCCTTCCAAACTTTTGTGCATAATGCTCAAATAGCTCTCAAGATAAGGTGGAACTACAAATTTGGGGGGGGGGGGGAGGGCGAAGTTGGTATTTCCCCTAACAAATCAGTCAAGTTCTCTTTATTTACCATAACATTAGTATTAAGTTCAACAAGGTGTTTTCATGGAAGTCATTACAAATTTTTAAGTGAATTTACCTAATAGTTCTCAAGATGAGCTGAAATCCAAATATTTGGGCCTCCTTGTTTTGTTTGTTTAATGTTAAAAGTCAGCATATTTCACTCATCATTGCAGTGGTGTTACGTTGATCAATGTATTCTCAGGTAAGGCCTTACAAAGTGTTAAGTTAAGTGGTCCAATAATTCTCAAGATGTGCTAAAAATCCAAATTTTGAGGCAACGTTTTTTTGTTCTCAAATAATCAGAAAATGTCACTCTATTTGCTGTTAATTAATATACCTAGAATAACACACTCTCACGTAACTCCTTGGAAAAAGTTGCATCAAATGCTAGCATTTCCTCAAGATATTCTTGAAATACCATTTTGGAGGCAAAATTGGAATTTTCCCAACGAATATGCAAATTTGACTCAATTTGCCATAAAACCAATACATATTGAAACATTTTGACATCATGCAAAACCTTACCAAGTTAATAAGGCTAATGTAAATGCCTCACATACTTTTGAGGGAATCCTGGAAAAAACAGAATTTGGACAGTTGCTGGGGCACATACAGGCGCGCATGAAAATTACCACTAACCACAAAATTGTAAATTTGTCCTAATATGTAACATGAGTACATTTTTATTCTCTTGTACTTAAACGAAGAAAAGTATTACCCAAAGACAAAAAAAAACAAAAAAAAAACAACGCACAATTAAACTCTTGGATAAAAATACCTTAAACGAAAGAAATCTCTTTAAAGATCTCTGTTTGATTATGGAACACATGTTTACCATCTTGTTATTTGAATACATATTTTTATTGACAAGAAATAATTGCAATATGCAACGGTTGTGACTCTAACTTCCCTTGAATTACTTTGTATGGTTTTTAAAGAGATGAAAAACGTTAAAAGAAATTCTACTCTATTTAATTTCCATTTGTTTGAGGAACACATGTTTACAATCTCACCATTTACAGATACACGCCAGTTTTTCTATTAAGAAATCATTTTGCAGATACAAGAGTTGTCAAGGTATTAACTGCCTTTGAATTACTATATGGTATGACTTTATGCACTTATTTTATGTAGTGATAGCATACACTGTGAAGTAAGGAGGATTACAGTTAAATTGTAACTATAAATTATAATTTGCTGTCACTTACTGTGTACAGAACTTTTTCAATGAGAAAACCATGGGCTGAAACTAGACATTTTGATATTTTGATATTGATATTTGATATTTACTTGTTCCTTTCTGTAGCAGCTTCTCAAAACGTGATAGCTAGGCAGAGTCGTAGTAAAAATCAATATGAGAACGTGCAGCATGGAATCTCAAATGTCATTTCCTTAATATACAGTACACCAAACGATATTTATGTGTAATATGAGACCGCCTTAATGACACCGTTTGTAATTCTGAGGTGAAATTCAGTGAATATCCTTGTCCCATCCAAGTGGTAATGTCAGGTAAATTTAGATGAGACAATTATTTTTAGTTGAAATTGCCACCAGCTTTGATAATAAATGACACTGCTCATTTTGTTCATAAAGTGAAAACGTAACCGCGTATTAAAATCATATGTTCTGCATGAGCAAGCAAAATCCAAATTTAAAATTAATAATATTGGTACTATAAACTAGATATTGTGCGAGTGAACAGAAGTTGTTTTGTGAAACCAAATCTGTTAAATCTGTTATATATATATATATATATATTATTATAGAGATATATATAGATAGATATATATAGAGAGATATGTTATGATATGTATATGTAGATGTATATGTATATGTATATGTATTGTATATAGAGAGAGAGATGATAGATAGATATAGATAGAGAGAGATATATATCGAGAGAGATAGATAGAGAATAGATCTAGAGATAGAGAGATATAGATATATATATAATATATATATATATATTATATATATATATATATATAATATATATATATATATATATATATATATTGAGAGCATATATTATGATTATGTTTTATTTTGGTTTTAGAGTTTGATATTTTCTTTTTAGAGTCATTTTGTTTTTAGAGTTCGACTAACCAAAGAGGAGGTAATGTGAAACAAGAAGTTTATATGTTCCCTTCTGAAAAGTATCTCTCCTTCACAATTTCCTACATAGATACATCTGTTCATCTCTACATTTATATGAAAAACAACAATACGAACAATTTTTCCATATTTTTTCTTTCCTTTCCAGTACAGCAGTTTAGATTCTCTAAATGATGGATCGTTTAAGGTGCAAGTAAAATAAAAAAGAAAGAAAAGCTTGATCCTTTAGTGGGTGACACTCCAAGACTTAAGAAAATGAATATTGTGTTGTATTTAAATAGGTTTCCAAAATTGAATGTAATTAAGCGTGGGAAGGAATCTTATATACAGACATGCAGACAGGCTGATAGATAGACAGACAGGTAAACAGACAGGTAGACAGCCAGATAGACAGACAGAAAGACAGACAGACAGACAGAAAGACACACTGAAAATACAAACGTGATTGAATTTCATACTTTGCTTGCAGCGCTTCTCTGGCAACATGGATCATTTTTAGGAGACAATTCCAAGAGAACCTTCAAGTGCAGATCAGGACCAATATCCCACGGAATTCGAAGTACTGGTAGGTTGAAATGTAATTGCCTTTTTCCAAGTAAATAGCCATATCTTTGTATTGTTTGTGTGTCTCCTTTTCAAACTTCAATTAATAAGCATATATGTTAGCTACCCAATTAGAAGAGAAAGTATTCATGTGAAAAACGAATGAAAAAATCAATGAAAGCAGGTTATGTTGTAGCAGTTCGAAACTACAATAACGTGAATCTAGTCATTTACGTAGGTAGACTGAGCGAACACAAAGTACAATATTGTATTTAAGAAGTTGATACTTTAAGCGCTAACGTAGTTCTGTGTAATATTATTTCAGATAAAATCATATTCTACGTAAGAATATGCATGGCAATACATTGTTAATACATGTGAAGTATCACTAGAATTACTGCTTGAAAGGAGAACAGACATGTTAATGTCATTTAAGAATAGTGGCTGTATCATTGGAACAAACTTTTAAAAATGGCCACAAATTCATTCAAAATTATGTAAATATTGACAATTTTAGAGGTAAACAAATAAGTGAAGTAGCGATATCTTACAATATGACTAAACATTGAGTATGCAAATTTGTGATATTTTTTGTTATCCTTTGTTCAAGCCTTTATTTCAAGACAAATGAGAATTTGATATGTTTTTTATTTGAAGCATATGCTTTCTCCTTTGTAAATATTGATCTCATTCACCAATGTGTCAGCCGATATCATCAAAATACGCAACAATGGGTTATTGTTTGTCGGAAAACACAAAAGTAGGTAATACAAAGAATTATTATTACTTCCATCTTAATTAGCACTTCCATAATCATTCATTCTAAAGTACATGTTACTGTTGACACGCTTAATCGAACAAGTTTCACACATAGGCATTTGGTAATGAATGATAAGAATGTGCAATGAAGCAATATATAGAATTTCGCTTTCACCTTCAACGCTGCAGTTTTAATTTCCACCTGTATTACGGAGAAACCGCTTCAATACACATAGCAACGAGTGCTTTTACGATGACTAAGTTAGTTCTAGTACCCTTCTTCCCTGCTTCATGTAGCTTACTGGTGTACTATATGCCATGAATTGCTAATAGGCTATCAGTGATTTCTCTTGTGCGTAAAAGTCAATATTCCAACTTGAAATGTTCAATTATGTCTAATTATGTCTAATGGAACAAGATATTTCCAGTGCGCTTGAAAGTAACTTGCGTGTCCATCAACTTATTGTTTGAAATCGATTAGGCGTAGAAGTATTTCTCAGATTTTCACCCGACGCCTTTCGCAGCGTGTTTCGTTACGCTCTAAGAAGTCTATCATGTTTGTGAACAGCTGACCACCGAACTTCGAATGGGCAGAGGTACCACATAATTTATAGATCAAGTCCATTTTGGGGGGGGGGGGGGGTTCAGACACTTGCCATCGTTCTTCATGTGACTAAGAACAGCAATTTAGGGAAAGGAACAGGTGATATGGCTGTGTGATTACGTATTAACATTCATTGTGTGCGTTTTGAATTGAAGCATATCATGTAGGCCAACCTTATTTCAGTGTCTGAGTTTGGACATTTTTAATAAACGCCATTACGCCAAGGTTTCCTTTACACTGAGTATAAGTCTTCTTACAGCCAGATTGCATCATCTAGTTATACTGTTCTAAGATTTGCCTCCTTTCAATATTTTCCATTTTAGACAAACGTTGGCGTTTTTGTTCTTTCATTTACCGAGTGTATTTACTCAGTTTTCTTGTGTTTCATTTTTTTTTAATTTTTGCCTGACTGATAAGACGCCATATTTGTTAAATCGACCTAAAATATGAAAACTACAGACAGCAATTATCATCATAAAATTACAGAAATCAAATGTTCTTACCACAGACGAAATCACGTCAACCAAGGCTGGTGAAAATGGGGTCTCATCATCCACTGATAATTTCTATGTAACAGAAACAACCACTCAAGTGTCCGATATATTTAAAACAGGAACCACTCAAGGTAGGACCTATTGAGAAAGAAGATATTATTTATCTCATGAAATAACTTGTTGCAATTTGTTTTGTTTTTTATATCAATGTATCTTTAACAGAATCAGTGAAGTATGACAAATATGTTGTTGTACACAGGAACCAGGAATATTCAAACTTGTAATGTCTATCTATGTTTAATTATGTCTAATGGAACAAGATATTTCCAGTGCGCTTGAAAGTAAGTTGCGCGTCCATCAACTTATTGTCTGAAATCGATTAGGCGTAGAAGTATTTCTCAGATTTTCACCCAATGTCTTTCGTAGCGTGTTTCGTTACATTCTACGAAGTCTATCTTGTTTGTGAACAGCTGCAATTTTCTCTAGCGCATAACCTACTGTGAAACACACTGAGTGAGACAACTCTCAAAGCATTAAATATGACGTCGTTACCCCATACCCCGGGGCCTAGACTTAAAATAATGTGAAAGTTATTAGTCTAGTAAGGTGATCGTGACACATGTTGATGTACACACGCGCACCCTCACAGGCCTACATGTGCCTTGAAGCACGAAAGACTTCAAGAAACCACCGAACTTCGAATGGACAGAAGTACCACATAATTTATAGATCAAGTCCATTTTCTTTGATGGCGGGGGGGGGGGGGTTCAGACACTTGCCATCGTTCTTCATGTGACTAAGAACAGCAATTTAGGGAAAGGAACAGGTGATATGGCTGTGGTATTACGTTTTAACATTCACTGTGTGCGTTTTGAATTGAAGCATATCATGTAGGCCGACCTTATTTCAGTGTCTGAGTTTGGACATTTGTAATAAACGCCATTACGCCAAGGTTTCCTTTACACTGAGTATAAGTCCTCTTACAGCCAGATTGCATCATCTAGTTATACTGTTCTAAGATTTGCCTCCTTTCAATATCTTCCATTTTAGACAAACGTTGGCGTTTTTGTTCTTTCATTTACCGAGTGTATTTACTCAGTTTTCTTGTGTTTAATTTTTTTTTTAATTTTTGCCTGAATGATAGGACGCCATATTTGTTAAATCGACCTAAAATATGAAAACTACAGACAGCAATTATCATCATAAAATTACAGAAATCAAATG
Source organism: Stichopus chloronotus (assembly GCA_021234535.1). Classification (NCBI taxonomy): domain Eukaryota; kingdom Metazoa; phylum Echinodermata; class Holothuroidea; order Aspidochirotida; family Stichopodidae; genus Stichopus; species Stichopus chloronotus. Next base: position 10,629,696 of record CM037842.1, read on the forward strand.
TTCTTACCACAGAAGAAATCATGTCAACCCAGGCTAGTGAAAATGGGGTCTCATCATCCACTGATAATTTCTATATAAGAGAAACAACCACTCAAGTGTCCAATACATTTAAAACAGGAACCACTCAAGGTAAGACCGATTGAAAAAGAAGATATTATTTATCTCAGGAAAAAACTTGTTGCAATTTGTTTTCTTTGGAACACGGAAAATGACAATGTTACATGATGTAATGTACTTGACCTTTGACCTCTGACCTTAAATTTTGATAGGAGACACAAGTTTAGACCATAGGTTACTTATCTACAAAATTTTTTCCTCATCGACTTTCGGGTTAAGGAAAAGTTGCGGATGCAGACCTTTCTTGTAAAATTTGACCATTGACCTCAAACACATACACACATGATTCGCAAATAAAATATTGTCTACTGGTCATATATAAATAGGTTCCATGTAAAAAGTCATTTTGAATTTAGAAATACAGCACAATTAAGATTTTCACTGATTTGACGTTTGATCTCTTACCCTAAATTTTGACCGGACACACAACTTTAAACCACATGTCACCTGTCTACCAATTTCGACCTTGATCGGCTTTGCGGTCTAGAAGGAGTTGCGGACCAAACTTTTGAAATTGGTATTTTCTTTCGCACACACTTATCCCGATACCCACACACATCTTCACACGTTTTTGACCCTTGGTCTATTGGGGGTTCCAGGTCACATTAAGTAGCATACCATGTTAGACCCATTATTTGTCATATATCAATCGAACATAATGGTACCATGGCAACTGTTGCTATTTCAACTAAGAGAGCCATAATACTCTCTAACGTTTCAAAGAAACTACTGTTTCTCATCCCGTATATAATACACGCACTGTATAGGGATGAGAATAGAATGACGTAGGTGCCAGACATATCCCGCCACCCAACACCATGATTGATTAGGTTAATGTGTTATCCCACATTGCATGGGACAAATACGACGTTTAAGCTATGCTGATACGATATACTACCATCAGCATCAAAGATTTTGTTTGTCATAATGCGTTGGTTGCTATAGTACCCTTGAAGTTTGAACTTGACTTATAATGTCTTTGAATTCCAGGGAAAATCATGACATTCGAAAATAGTTCTCATTGACCAACATTTCGCTTTGACAAAAAAATATCTCTAACCAAGACGAACGCGGTAACGTACGATCTTAGAAGGTTTACTAATCCCCTTCGGTTCTCCTTGAATACACCAAGGGATGTAACTTGTGCTGCTCTTTCGTTTCCTATTATGCCAATGACTACAATACCATTTTAACTTGGTGCAAACTTGGTACGACTAAAATGTTGCCTTTATTGTAGTTAAAAGGAAATTTTGCCGGTTTAAGTGAAAGGAAAGATACCAAAGGAGCTCTGAAGGACGGTACTCTGTTGTAAGATTTCTAAGACGTTTAGAATATTAATTGATTTTTTTTAACTTTACGTATATTTCGCACGAAACTGTTTTAATTAATGTACTGTCACAGTTTTACTTCAAGTCCTCTTAAGCACTTATGAAATGCATTTCAAAAGAGGAAGATAAAAATGGATTTCATATTTGATATTGTAAAAGAAGTGAATATTGTTCAGTTTCTCCCACACCACAATTTCGATGAAGATCAAGTTTGGTAGTCGGACATGGTTTGAAGTCGTGTCTCTCGTTTTAGTGACACACACACACACACACACAGAAATTATATCCAATGTAACATTTGCGTGGAAGAAATGACCGAAATGGCACTAGCCAACAATAAAAAACTACTCAACCGTAGAACTGAACTACCACCACAATGTGAATAGTCCAAACCAGCGAATCCAGCGAATCGATTGCCGTCTGATTGTTCGCAGGTAAACACAAGTTGAGTGTGTTTTAATTATAGCGTATACTCAGGTTTTTTTTCATATGATGGTTATACTTTACATTTATACAACGACATACAAATTGTAGTGGGAATATAAAAAAAAAAAATGTATCAACCGTTTTAAAAACGTCGCTTTGAAAGGAATAATTTTTCTATGGGTTACCACAAACACCACCACGATACTACACTATGATAGTACACTATTCGGTCACATGACTCCCTCGTGTACCCGTCTGATTTCTGTGTCCTGTTTTAATTATGTTAAAATATCTACGCTACGATATCAATACTTGCCATTATTGAAAATCGTATCATACCGAGTCCACCAAGTACTCACCCACTCACATTCCTTACGAAATCGTGTGGAATGGTAACCCGATATCGCAGGAACATCGCACCGTATGATGTGGACTAAACCGGTATTCCACATTCATGGTCTAGTGTGGCTATAGATGTCGTCTGTCGCATGTGTCAAAATAACATTCGTGTGAAACAGATGATGATTTTGGAAAACTAAGAAACGTCATATTTTTTACCTGTAATATAAAAAGAACTGCAGACAATTATTTAGGAGTAATTTCAGAAAGTAATTTAGGACACAAGAAAAGAAAATACAAACTCGATCACAAGACTTTTCTTGCATGTCACCAAATGCTAATGGAGCAATATTAATGTTTATTTTTCTACAAAGTATATGTCCGAGGAAGTAACTTATTTTTTTTCAGAGGTCTCCATATCTCAAGGTTTGGCTTTACAGTATTTTCGTTCTCATGCAGATTCTCCATACCGGCAGTTGCATTTCAACAAATCGCGTTACAATATTTCTACAAGAGCCAAATCTCACAGAGCCGCTCGTGAGGACTGTGAGAGCAAACAATCTCATCTTCTATTTATAGAGAACGTGGCGGAGAAAAACGTTATTTTGCAGATTCTGAGAGTAAACAAAAGCTATTGGCTTGGAGCCCAAGGATGTTCTGCAACAGAAAATAGCTTTTGGGACGACGGGAGCCAGCTTGGATACGTCTGTCCCTCAAATCAAACAATTACGTGTGAACGTCGTAATAGCGAGTGCTATGTGATCAGGAAATTATCAAACCAATCGATGGAATGGAGAGACACGGATTGCTTAAGACATCGTCTCTATGTATGTGAATATGAAGGTTAGAAATCGAGACATTTTGCGTTACTTGTTGAGCACCAGGAACTTACATTCATTCGCAGAATCTATGCAAGTTCTGAAATAAAATGGGACTGCTATGATATTTACCTAAATATCCATATCGAAGGCAAATAATTTCTCCTATATAGGTTATCGTAACTGTTATTTATTTTCATGTCAAACAAGATAGGAAGTAGATACGTTCAAACAACATTTTAATATATATATTTCTTAATTTAATCTCAGACGAAGTGAAGACCAAAGCCTGTCCATCTGATGTGCACCTAAATATAAACTCTGAGAACAAAACTTTCCCGGCTCTGTGGTCATGGGAGAATCAGGTGAGCGGTTTGCAATGGTGTTGAATATGTACTGCGTGTATACAGTGAATGCAATTTCAGAGATTCTGAAATATAACTATGCTATCAATATACAATACTTCAAAGAATATTGTCAGTGCAATGTTATGTTAATAAACAGGCATTATTGATAACATGTATTATCTTATATTGATATGCTATGTAAAGTCGTCGATGGAGTATTGCATTTGATTGGTGGTAATAACATAACAACAGTTACTATGGTAACATAAAGTGTTGTTGATTATTGATACATGGGTGATCTGACCTGATATGGTATTTACGGGTGGCCTGGGTCGTTATGGTAAGGGTTGAAAGGTTGGTGAAGAATGTTTGTATGAAAGGAAATTTTCAATTTCAAAGTCTGCATCCGTATCCTCTGCTAGAAAATAATATCGATAAAGGTCAAATTTTAAGGGTAAGAGGCCCATGGCTTGAAGTTGTGTCTCTCGTCTAAATCTGAGATCAAAGGTCAGATGTCAAAGGCTAAAGTAATGAAAACCTTGTTTTGGGATTATTGCTTTTTTACGATCTAAAATGGCTCTCTTCATGCAATCTTCAATTATGTATTTCCGGTTTACAGGATTTTATCTAGAGGTAAAGCTCTAGTAAGAAGTCGTCAACATGATTTTTTTAAAATTTCGTGAGCACTTCATTATAGCCAGTGCATCGAATAAAGTTTAACCTTGGTCGCTATTGGTGCTAGTATATTAAATATAGACTAAATTGATATTGACAAATAATACAGTATAATATCATATTTGTTCGTACAATGTATCAACGTAATTTGTTACATCTCTGCCAGTCGATGGAATGTGGTTAGTATTTTCATTTATGCAACCATGTTTTTGGGTGAGCATTTATGTCTAATAAGATAAATGCTCACCCAAAGATATGGTTGCTCATATCAAAATACCAAGCCACATTTCATCGACTGGCAGAGATGTAAATAAATTATGCTATCGCATCAAGGCTTATGGTAAGGAAATGGACCTCTCACTCCTATCCTATGCGATGGTTCTACTTTTAGTCTATACAACAGTATGCAATCTGTTGTGAGAATTTAAAAACGACAAAGGACGTCTTAGAACGGGTCATTGAAAGAAATGTTTCCGGTAATGCGCGATACCACAAATCGTAAAGTATCGTATTATCATTTCAGTCCAGTATTTCGTTGTTTAACGGAACCTTGTCTCGTATCAATGGCACAAACGTAAGCACGGAATCAAAGCCAGGCATATTTTCCATTTGGAATTCATCATTTATTATATCGCGTTCCAGACGGCGATTGGTGTTCACTTAACATTTGGAGAGGTAAATTTGTCTTGATTTCTCACCATTCTTTTTCTAAACCATTAGTCCATTTATCTGATTTATGTACACTTGTTCCTCAATATCAAACGTAAGTCGTTTTTACCTTGGGGTGGAATAAATCCTAAGGAGTTATGTGTTCATGAACAAGTGAAACTGTTTGCAATAGTTACTTCATGTGGCAAAATAGTTCAATAATCAATAATCTCAATCTTCAATAATCTCACTGCGCTTCTCAAGCGATTCTTCAAAGTATCGATTACTCATTCCATTTACGTAGTTGTCTGGTCTGCAGGAAGCAATGGTTACCGGTACCTCTACCGACGAGTAAAAGTGAGTTCAAGTGTAGCTCAAGAGAGTTGTTGTTTCTTCGGGGGTCACATCATTCAAAACCTTTCTGCTTGAAACTTGCCTTAAAATTGGAAATCCAAAACGTTTACTGTGGACCACTGCCTGCCCTTAATAGTTCAGGTAAGAAAACTATCAATTTCTAAATTGATCAGAAGTACACCTTTCAAAACTTTGTTAGACTCTGCAGAGTCTGTTTGAGCTGGAAAAGTTTCTGTTCCTAATCTTGGTTCCGCCACCTCTGAACATCCATACGGTACTGCTCTTCCGGAAGAGTGTTTGCTCCGCCACTGATCGCTGCGCTCGCAGGCTCTGGACAATCGTTTTAATTATGCACACGACTTTTAACTAAAACCATTGTTTTTCGCTACCAAATTCGGTAGAAGCCAATCACGGCCATCGTGAGAAATGATGGGAGTGATGTTGGGGAAAGGACCTATGACTGATTAGTTACGTAAATATCTTGGTAATATTCTACTCTCCTTCAACTGTTTTAGGCCTCTCTTAGCGATACCCTATTTCTGCCGTACGCAAATCTGGTAAAAAGGGTGAAAGTTAGACTAGGTACCATTATTTTCTCTCATTGTTCGACTTGCTGATATTGGCTCATTTTGATGAGACCAACGGGTAGTAGTAACCGTAACGTCAAACGTGACCATTCATTTGTACATAATTATATCGAGTGTCCAAAGTCTTTCCGGCGGACAGGCGATCACAGGGAAACGCGATTACTAGATGAGCACATATCCTCGGTTGGGTATAAGTAGGCTGCAGCTAAAATTGTGAGGAATGCATCAAAGGAGGGAAATTCATTTGCCGAGAAAGACTTTGCAAAGTCTAAAAGTCTGTATGCTCTGTCCACATTTGCCTTCTAATGAAATAATGATAGTATATAATGAACTGAACTAAATAACTCCAATTTTCAATGTGTTTACATTATGTAGTCAGGCAGTTCGCCCGTCCGTACTGACCTTGTCACACTTTTCAACCGTCGTCTCTCAGAACCATCTCGTTTTTATTTTAATATCAACTATTTTTGAGCAGGCATTTAATATTAAGGAAAAGAGTACGAATGTTGATATATGTTACGTCCACTTATTGCCCGCTTCATATATCTCTCTTTGATAGGAAATGGGATGTGCCAGCTATACAATTGCAACACTTCATCCATAAGTACAGTCCAATGCGATAAACATCATTTTGTCTGTGAAGCCAACAACGTGAACTCAAGTCATGATCATTATAATTGTTAAATCCGAATGCATATGCATGTACATGAATATTTATTATTTCGCTTGAAAAAAAACAAAACACGTTTTAGTGATTATGATAACAAAAGTAAATTCTTTGTTTCTTTCTTAGCATTAGTGTGTCCGTGGTACACTTGTCAATTACAGTGGCATAATTCAGCTAGGCAATTTAAAAAGGTGGCCTATTTTACATGTATCGATCATGTATGTATGTTACACTTAGATGAACATGTTCCTGCCTATCATGCTCTGTCCTCTTTATGTACATCAAAGATGGTATATGGCAATTTGTAAAAATAGTAAATCAACATACTGACGCAGCAAGACAGTAAAATCTAACAGTTGTAAGGGTTAAATTGAAAAAGGGAAACTCTTTGGGGAAAATGAGCTCCTATAGCAAACACTAGTTGTTAAGAAGCAAGGGATTACTTTGTAATTCTCATTTACTGTAGTTTCAAAAACATGAAATGGTTGACATTGCATATCTAATATGAAAAGTGAAGCACAACTCGCTACAAAATGAACGTTTTGGAAACCAAGGTGATAGTAATAGCGGACTAGCTTACTACAATCATTACGCGATACCAGACTTGGAACGTAATACAATCCTTGTCACTCAAACAATTACTACATGAATCGAAAGAAGAAAAAAAAAAAACAAATTCGATGAAAATGGCACAGTTTATCCCACTGAACTGACATATATATCGCCTTAATTAATAACGAAACAGGAAATTGTAGACACCACTTCTTGTTTTCTACTATGCAGTCATAATTTCTACAGCAGTAGTACACTCTATAGTGTTAATGTCAATATGCACCATCTTCCATTGCATTTTCCATTGCATTTCTTCCATTTGTTTTTGTTTTCGTCACGTCAGTTTAGTCAAGTTAACCAAAATCCTTAAAAACCTTGCTTCAGTTGTAAAGCCGAATGGTAAGAATTCGTAAGTTATGTCCGTTCAGCTAGATCATAATAATTTATAAAGGTCAAATGTCTCTTAACGTAACTAGCCACTGGAATCAGTCGATGTGGGAACAATCTATTGCGTATTAAAATTGCAAACATATTTCATCAGTACGTTTGGATTGCTATGGCTTGAAGATATACTGTAACTGACTAACTCTTGAACAGTCCAGCTCAAACATATCATAAGACAGACATTACTCGAAATATATGTACAATCTATCATACCCACTGTTAAAATGATATTTAATGAGCTTCTCGCTATTTGAGTTAGTAAAAGCATTTATATTTCATAAAACAATAAGCTAAGTTTTTTTTCTTTGTTGGTAAAAACCATATCTCAATAGGTATGCTCTGCTCCACGTATTGGACTTCAAAGTTTTTAAAGTAAGTACATTGCATGGTGGGAAATCTATTGGTTACGACAGCCTAACTATTTAAATATCTGTTGAAGTTCCCTTGACGTAAGGAAAACACTAATGCAATTTAAAAGTTGTGGCATTTATTTTCAAGAAAGCTTAAGCGCAATCCGTAATAACGCCAATTTATTTTCTGAATGAAATTTCAAGGTTAAATATGTACCTTTTTTCAGAAACATCACAAATCTTTGAAAACTTAATAATTTGTAACACTGAAGCCACGTGGAAGTTCTTCATGAACAAGATGCAGTTTAAAGTGACACACATTAATTAAATTCAAATTCACTGGAATAGTTCTTTAAATTGAAAGACGTGTAATAATATGATTTTCACGTAAGACACGAAAACGTGCCAATTTAATTACATCTAACTTTTTGAATTTTCGCGAGCATTGTGCATGAACTCGAGTTTCCCTAGGCTGTATTGCACAAGTTTTAATGGTTTTCTCAATTGTCGTATTATTGTAATATAATTGTTTATATGATATTAAATTCTATTTGCTTATCTCACTGACATGGATAATTGTATATATGATATTATTGTCTACCGTGTCTCAATTGCGTGGATACATTAATTTGGTGATGGTAGGATGAGAAACACAAGAAACACATTAAAAAGCTTAGAAGTTAATTTGTATTAATCGGGACAAATAAAACTACCTTAAACACATCTTAATTGATATTATATCGATCGATTACTATTCTCGTCCGCAATATCTTTGTCATTACTGATTTTATTTTATTCATCTATGTAACGCACAATCAGTTAATCTCTTTCTTCTCCCAATTACAGTCGATTGCATGGTTATTGCAATTGTGTCAGTTGTGATTTTGTCATGGTTTAGATCTATAAAATACAAGAAGATCAGATGTCATGAAAATACCTCAGGTGAGGCGTGTCGGAACATCATAGGATTGTCTTAATAAAGATGATATGAATACCTTTCATGGAGACTGGCATTAGCGTATTCTAAAGGTTTTAAGTAACATCGATTGTTTATATTTTTGTAAAGGTAAACGTTTGTTGGATATATCAGTAAAGTAAATCATCAGCTTGTTAGCCAATTGGGTGGGGCAGGAGGAAATGTCAGCTGGAGGGTGTAAAAATACAACGACGTTAATTCTCTTGCCTCAGCTCGCCGCTTAATTAGTTCCGCTCGCCTGGTGCTAAATGGCATCTTCCTCAGGCAAAAATCCCCTGCTGAAAGTCCTGACTAAGGGAGTGATATGTTCTATGATAAAACGTATGACAATATGTGTCCACATATATCAAGATTTGACGGCAACTCTACTAAAAATCTGAAATCTCAAATTGCCCGTTAGAAGTATCATTACCTGCGATCTGGCAAGTAGCCTATTACTGTCAACTGTTTCCTCCAACTGTGATATTTGCACCCTTTAAAACTATAAAATGGAGTTCACCGTAAAAAAAAAATTCAGTCAGCTAACAACACTGACCAAATCACCATAATTTGGGTACAACTAAGACAGTTGATTTCTACTAAGAAATATTTTCATCTCTGAAAGGGGGTGAAATTCCGGAATCATGGTATCCTCGCTCATCCCCCTCCCCTTTTCCTCTTGGTCTGCATGGTAATTCGATTAGTCAATTTTTCAGTCTTAATGTTGGCCCCTCGTTCTTGTTAACACAAGTTTTACGTGATCATTTTCAGTTCCAAATCAAATTCTGTTCCCCTCACACCTAGTCACGGATTCATCATGGCCTGGAATCAGATCATCGAAGCAAAATTCACATCTAATGTTTACTTCATGGTTAAGATATAAGAGGTTTTTATTGAACTGAATAAGTACCCAGTGATGTTCAAAAGAGGTTACGTGATTAATTTACAACTTCGTTCACGTCTACCGTCATTTCTTTGTCTAAAGAACAATGTATGTAAAAGGGATATTTGGGAAATACTTTTTCCCATAAATTTACCCCAAATAATTAAAACTGATTAAAAAACATTTAAGCAGAATGCTATATTTCGGAGGAGAGGCCCATTAGAAATTGCTATGGGGTGAATAAGAACTGTTATGTACGCAATTACATTAAAAGTTGCCGTGTAGTTTACTTTAACATTCACCTGATAGCTCAATTGACTGCATAAGAAAATCGTTTGTCTACAAAAGGCAATGTTCCACTACGGTCATCATTCCAATGAAACGTGACAAATTTATGTGCGCTGGAGATATAAGATTTCACGATTTTCCTCAATAGTTGCTGATATAAAGATACACATTTACATTTAGAGACGAGTATGTAATCAATGCAAACAACTTACCGAGGAATTTCCATTTTCCGTCTTTGGTTCTGATAAATTGTCAAATTTACCAACACAAGCTAATCTAAGATTAAATTTTCATGGAGTTAACATTTTGTGTACAATTCACAAAATATATGGAAACAGATCTATTAATGACGTGCCAAGGCTGAGCTTTGTACGTCTTCGTGTTAAAGGATTGCCTAGATTTGTTCGCCTGAAAACAATACTTACGAAATCTGTTTTCAAGAGTAGAGGGGTGGGGGATAGGTTGGAGGCATTATTCATTAAACAATAATTAGAAAAACAACATAAGAATCGCGACAAAATTTCAAGGAGGTCGTTTATTTTAAGCTGTCTTAAAAGGGTTCAAATTCAGGAAATAAGTGAAGCATTAAATAAGTATTGATACAATTTTTACGATCGTTAATTTGAACAATAAAACAAAACACCATGAAATCATCATTGCTGAAAAGACTTCGTACATGAATGAAGAACGGTCCTCAGATAGAACTGGTAGATTGAGTAGCATTGTTCTTCAACAAGCCTGAAATATAGCCATAGAGGTTTAGTAGGTGACAACACTATCTGCTTCAAATCGAATACCTGGTACAGTCGAGTCTTCAGCAATATTTTAAAGGACTACACTCCATACTGTTCACAAAGCCGTCCTGGAGACGACCTTAGTGGTCGTTATGTTCGAAATCTCTATGGCATGACGACTGCATCTCAAACAAGGAGGTGTAACCTTAACACTATATCTGAGATTATTATGCTCTTTTTATAGGCAGAAATACAAAAGAACACACTCGTTTGGGCTACAGGTGAACCGAACTACGATTTACAAAATCAGTTGTCTCTGAAAGGAAATATTTGATACCTTGATGAACAACTTAATTTATATTTGTCTTATGTGGTATTAGACGTTCCACAGCTTGGTGTTATCCCAATAGTAGTTTACGAATTAGCCACATACAGTCACTGAATATACAGAAACTCCACGGCAATGCACCAAATCTACTACTTGTTGTCTTTTGCAAAATGGTTACTCATTTTCCAAGCCGAAGAAAGTGTGAATACTTTTTACAACGACGTACTGAGTGCATAAAATTAACACCTTCTCTGGAATGATACGCTTCATCAATGATCGATGATAAAATGTAATGAAATGCGGGCTTTCATATTCAGGATTTTAAAATGTAATGTAAACTTTTTGGCGATTGCGACATTCAAGGTCTACACAAAACAATTCAGAGAAAATAATTTGACTCAGTGTAGTTCTCTGCATTTCGCACTGCCACCCTACCTATGTACATGATCAACAGTTACATACGTACGTTTTAAAATTAAAATCACACTGTCCCTTTCTAGAGCCATTATTAGTACTCAATATATGCAATGCAGCAGCAAATATAAATGCAGAAATGAGAAAAACAACAACTTTCAATACCGAGATATGCAAGAAACATATCTGAAATTGGAAATCAAGTCCTATCTTCGTTGCTTCCCCGAAATCAAAATCAGTTTTCAGATAGACTTTGGATGCCAAGAACGACTGATAAGATCAGCATGAAATATGACCTACAAAACATACATCGTGGTTTCAACTTTACGATTTTATGTATTTTCAGTAGACCACTGAATTGAAATGGCTAATGATTGATAACTTCTTCTATTTCCTCGTTGTTATGTACAATTGTTATACAAATCTAGAGGGGCCAGTGGTGATTGGAAATAAACGCACATTTACGTGTTTCCATTTATCAGAGAACTGCATCACAGTTTAGGCTAGTTAGTAAAAATGTATACAACGAAAGCTATATGCGATATTTCCGTGTATAGTGTCTGTGCTTTTATTTCTCTGGCGGCGGAATGTGAAGAAATACATCTCAAAAATTTAATCACTTTTCAGTGCAAGACAATAGTCGTGTAAACGTTGAGTAAAAAGCAAATGATCATGTTGCTCTTGCAAGGTGCAGTCACAAGAAAGACTATTGACCTTTAAGACACTTCGTGGTAACATGTGCAAACAGGTAGTGTTGGTGTCTGTCCTCTACAGGTTTTGTTTCTTTTGTTGGCCCTACACATCTCTTTGTGGAAATAAAGGTATGAATAATCTTCCCATTTCCAATAAAATCGGTCCTATTTCATTATTCAACTCATATTTACATTTCGTTTCGTTTATTTGTTTTATCACTTCATTCATTAACAGAAAATACAAACACAATATGAATTACGAAAAACCCTGTTGGGCTTGGACTATGCACTCCCCGGCAATACAAATCAAACGACGAACAAAGTATTACAACAAAAATCAACAAATAAAAAAGAGAAAAGAACAGACCAACCCTCGAGAAACCTAACCACTAATACAGAGAAAAAACGAAAAGAAGAGACCTACCCCACCCCGTCTTGCCCACCCCCTCCCTCCCTACCTTCCCACCTGTGTAACAGAGGAAATGCAGAATTGAGGACAATCGTATTGAGTTAATGTTAAGTATCAAAAAGCAGTCGACTGATTAGGATAGGTGAATGAATTAATATCACTTTCACTTAAGTTTGGAAAAGAAAGAAATAAAAATACCCATCAGATGTGAGTTTTGTGCTCTTTATTTTGCTTCATAGCTGTTAAGCTGATGTAATATATTTGTGAAGTTTCAATTTTGTCTCGACCTAACGCTCTACGTTTAAACCAGGTGAATAATTTTGATGACCGTGCTTGGCAAGGGTAACTTTTTCAAGTAATTAGTCACTACTCAATAGACCACACATCTATTCCCAGTAGTTTTTCGGTTGCTGTTTGATCAAGTCAGTGATACATACACAAGAAAGTCACAAGGTTAAAATGTATGCACCCGACGAATCTCATTCATCACATTATATAAATGTTATGTAACTCCTTTTGGTGTTATATAAAGAGGCAACAATCGCCAAATATAGTAGAGAGAGTATTTCTATCGTGTTACAAACAGACAAGCCTGACTTAGCATTGACTAGAAGTAGCAAATTAATGATGGCCCCATACTTTACAACTACTTGTTCAAGGGACAGTATAGTCTTATTCAAACGAATGGTGCCTGGCGATATTGTCTTACATAAACTCATCAATATTATAAAAGTGACGACAGCATTGGAACTAATCATATGTCAACGGTTTGTCCCCTCTACTGGGGGACTCTGTGACAAAATGCAAAAGTTTAAAAAAGTTACATAAGATAAATGTCGCAAGTATCCACCTTTAATATGTTTCATTGTTGTCAATGTAGACATTGTCTGAAACTAATAATGTACCTAATAATGTATTAATTTCGCTCGCAGAAAGTAAGACAGCCTACATACATTATTTTCAATGTGTGGTTGATTCCGTGTATGGTATAATGGAAGATTATAGTTTCGGGGAATGTAAAAGACTAATTGTTGACATTCGTTGATCTGAGACCGTTGGTGATGTTTTGTGGTCTGTGATGTATTTCTTTTTTAAACCGAAGAAAACTTAACTACATAATACTTCCTTGGATTGATGCCTCTATCTGACACTTTTGAGAAAACGTCGAACTATCAAAGACTTAATTTTAAATAGAATGTTCTGATTAACTTGGCATTTCCTAAAGAGAAATCGTAACATCAGTCTTCTGCTGTTGACGCAATTCATGGAGGTCAACGTGCAAATTTTAAAAGAAATTGTGAAATAGTTCAGGGAAACGATGGAAAAAGAGAATGTCATGTTGCAACAGATTTGCTTCTCGATGTGTTGTAGAGGTTTATGTGCTCTGCGATTTTAGACAATCACCATTTTCGCTCGAGCGTCTTAAAAATCATTCCTGTTCCCAGTGAGTTAAAAAACTTCGAACCTTTTTAACACATCAGCGTTCTGAGCACACAAAGATGTTCATTTAGGTAAGGATATCAATTAATAAACACATAAACACCCAAAAACATAAACATAATCGAAAACTTTGTTAGGAATTCCGAGTTAACACACCCGTGGTTCCCGACAGCAGAAGTGTCCCCCTTAGACTTAAGTTGATCATATTTGACCACTCAAAAGTGACCGTCTGTAAAAAAGCCCTTTCATTGTCTTGAGATTATGTATCATCAAGTCAATGAGGCAACTGTGACAAACTGATAAACAAATAAAATTGTAGTATTTAAGTTGCGTCTCTTACCTTTCTTGTATTTTCTTTGCTTTCCTGGTATCCATCGTTTTTTTTTTTTATTTGTTTTATTTTCCATTGTAGTCTAATGATCTATGGGACGTCAACATACAAATGAAAAAAAAAGATTTTTTTGCCCATCGGGGCACTTTCTGATTTACCCACAAACATGTTTTTGCGGTGTATCAAAAAGTGACGTAAGATGCACTTCTGCCTATACTGTAGTAAGACTTCTCAAGTAGTAAACGTTTCCGTTAGCCGTGTGTGCTAAAATGGTAGATAAATTAATTATTGTTTATAATTTGTACATACTTTCAGATAACACACGAGAATCCCGGAAGCTGTATACTAACATGTTTATATAAATCTCCTTACGTGATGATCTGACATGGTGATATCTCTGGGTATTCTTTACATCTGTAACTATATTGTTGGAATAATGTGGTAGAAATACGTTGCTAAAATACCTTAGAGGGGAATCTAGGATACAATTTTTTTGAAAGGAAGGTACAATATCAGAAGGCTATATTTAGTATGGAGTTATCAAAGCGGAGAGCTACCATCAGTTGGCGTGGGTTGGCGTGGGGACAAGAAAAATTTTGAAAAAATGTGTTATGAACAGGATCATGGCATGGAATCACTTATTATTATGAAACAATAATAAGTGATTGTTGTTGCTTTTGTTACTTAAATGGATTCAATGCTTCGATAGCGGTATGCTAAGTAATACAAGAATCACGTTGAACAAGTCAACTTGGTTGAGCGGGCTAACTGAAACTAACCAAAAGTTATCTAATATGTATCAATTCCTATACTTTTTCGTTCCCCATTACTAATTTCGGTTGATCTACATCAATTTTCTTCAATGTACTATCAGTTTATTTAACCATATTTATAACATGTTACGTAACGTGTTCATTGCAATTGTGTTGGGCTTAAAATTTGCTATGGTTTTCATTGAGGAAATAGAAAAAAAAAACAAGATGAAAAAAACTATTTCAGACGAGAACAATCAGGAAATTACAGGATTAGCTGATGAGGTGAGGTGGGTAAATTTGATCAAATCTGATACTAGCGTATTGCACAGAGACATTTCTGTTTGTTTTGTTTTTTTTTAAGAAGGACGTTTGATGGATATTTCACGAGTATTACTCTATCTGATAACAAATATATAATATCATTTATTGAAAATTCTTTCAAAAGGGTATAAATTGAAGAAAGAACTTAAAACTAAAACAAAATATCACACAGTGACTAAACAGATAATTGACAGATACTACTACTACTGTTTTTTTTTTAATTGAAAAATAAAGCAGAAAAGCTTGAAGTCATCAGCAGAACAGGCTTATGAGTCAAGACAAATATCATTAGGAAAACAACACTCGACGGGTTACGTTGCATTGTTCTAGAAAATAAAAAAAACTACAGTATGGCACTTGGGCTATACTTGGTTAAGACATTAGCTTATGCTAGTAGAATGCATTTTACAACCAAATCTCCAGTGGTATGAATAAGGAGCAATAATAACAGAGAAACAACTCAATAATATTATTGCAGTGTGGCAGTCTTCGTGGGTAGTTTTGTATTAAATCTCATCAGGATATGATAGCTCCTTCTCCTAAGGTGCCAATTCAGTCACATGGCACATTTTCGACAGGTTTTGCGTTGTGCATATAACATCAACATTACATGTAAGAGTATTAAACATTAATTAACCACATGGCTTCCAAGAAAAATGGCATCACATACGTTGTGCTACGGTTCAACCGAATCAACGAATTTTAAAAGTTGCCATACGAAAGAAATAAGTGAGCTCTTTATTAACATCGTTCCCCTGTTATGCATAATGTCCTGTCGAATGTCTTTCAATAAGGTTTTATCCGAACGGGGCCACTTATGCCCTTGTACTCAGTAATTTGTTCCTGTATGAAGCTACTGAATATGGAAATACTTTCAACTTGTGAGGCGATTAGTGATTCTCGTTATTCTCAGAAAAAAAAAAGTTTGAGCCTCATTTACACACTCAGTTGAGTTGAATAGATAATACATTAATTTACTCCACAGAAGATTTCTCATTTCATTTAAAATTCCTCAGCGATTTTCCTTTTACTATGATGAATTCGAATGACATGTCGTTGTACTGACACCTTGTTAAAATGACTTGCATTTTGATTGCAATTGTGACATCCAGATTCTACATTAAACATTTGACTGGTTGCCGCAAGGAATGTATTATTGAAGAACTACTAAAAAATAGTATCATAGTTTGTCATATTCAGTGAAGGATGAATACCGACAAAGCTATTTTCGTACTTTCCGTGCACAATCTCAGTGTAGTAAATTCGAGCGTTGGCGGTCTGTAGAAAGTATAAATAAACTGCAGTTACTGGAAGACTTAATAGTTTTGTGAACGTGAAGCAATGTAAAAATGCTGATATTGATATAAAAAGAATGTGTCTGGTGCGGTTGAAAAAAAAAGAAGAATCTCGTGCCTTAACACATGTTTAACTGCTGGTCAGACTAAATTATTACTGGTCAAACTAAATTATTATTGGTCAAACTAAATTACTATTTGATTGCGTTGTTTGTATTTCATTTAGTCATAAACCTTTACTTTTAAACCAAATCACAAAGGAAAACAGTGATGACAGTGCTTGCTTAACAATTTAAAAAAAAATGATCCCACAGACAACCGAAGCTGCATTATACTTAGCAGTTATTTCTATTAGCTTTTGTCAATCAAACTTGTAAGGAAGGAAGAATTCTGCGCTTCAGAGTTTCAAGTTATAACTCGTCAAGCCAATGTCTCTTCTAACCTTCCGCATTAGGTGTTTGATTTATACTTTGATGTTTTCTGTAGTGTTGTTTCTAGTCTAATGTGTCTGCTCACTGTGGTATTGTTGTCTCCCACATGCTGTTGTTTGCTTTGTGTCATGTACTTTTCCCATTTATTTTCTCATTCCTATGCATGGTGTACAGGGAGGAGATATTGTACTTACCTGAGCGGTTCAAGTTGCCAAAATGACACTTAAATGGTAGCCCACCTTACACCCCTTGCAGTATTCAACCGAAATTTGTTGGGTCAGTAGTCCTTATGTGGGCGTACCTCATGCACGGTACACACATGACATGGATCGGGATTGCCCACTGGGTTAAGGGAATCCAAATATTTGTGCGTGCCTAGACTGATGGAACTACCTCATAAAGACAATGGACACTGGGAGAATTTTTCTGTTGAATATTGATGACGTCACCAGGTCAAAGGTCTCGTGATTAAAGGTCAAATCGGCAAAAAGAGCTCTAAAAGTGAGTCACGATTTCTTCCTAGACGGTGTTAAGTTGGGTGAACATTAAACTTGGTGGGTAGGTAAGACTGGGTAAGTTGTTTAACGTCCGCCAGACTGTTGTAACGTCATAGGTCAAAGGTCAAGGTTTACAGGTCATGACAAAAATGCATTTTCCGTATGTGTGCATATCCTAAGAGTTATAAAAGTTCTATATATAGACAGTAAAGGATAAAATACATTTTTGTTTTAAATATTGATGAAGTCATGAGATCAAAGGTCACGAGTTTAAAGTTCGAAAGAGCAAAAATGCTCTGAAAAAGTGTGTCACGATCTCCTCTTAGACGATAAGTCGTATGAATTTCAAACTTGGTCGGTGGGTGGCTTCGTGTGAGATGTAGTTCCAGCCCGACTGATGACTGTTTTCAAGATCAGATAATATCAGTGTAAATTAAGTATCTGTCGAGCAACGAAAAATATACATCTCATTTTGGCAAATTATACTTTTGCAGTGGTTTCTGGTGTATGCGCTTCGATGCCGCTGACTAGTTTCTGATTTTATGTATTAGCGTCATAGAATGAGAAGGCTGGGCGACTCTCTTGCTATGATTTATAAGTTTTCTATATCCTACAATGATATAGCCCGTACTGAAAACTTAACAATGTTTCTTGTGTGCAGAATAATTACCCTCATACAGGGTTAGTAAAAACGAAGATGCTAAAATGGGGGCTCGTTTTCATGATTCTATGAACTTAATTTCAAGTGCACATTAAAGTGTGATGATTGGCATGCGACGTAAGACCAGCGAACAAAGTCGTGCTCAGAGTGCGACTGCATTAAGGGTTCATTTTCCTTATCTGCACTTACCGATAGGGAAGTAGGAATTACACCCTCGTGTCTATTCTGCTCCTTAGGTTCAGTACATACTGAATCCATCTCCCTGAAAATTGTTACATCAATAAATCCTTAATGTAAGTACTGTTGTTAACAGGGTTTTAGCAACCCACCCAACTGGTCAAGAAAAAATATGCACTGAATATATATCTGAAATTACTTAGAAATATTGTTGAAAATTTCAGCTAAAAAACAGTAGTTTCTACCATTTGCAATCTCAGCAAAGTGCATAGCATATTGCTGCATTGAAATTCCCAAGTCGAGGAAGTGAGAGAGCAATACAACCACCACTCAGGATCCCAAACTAGAACACTAAATATTTTTACATGGTCCATTATTGCTATACGACAGGTTAAAATCTTAACAGTGAATTAATAAATACCAGTTCATGGTGCAAACTAAAATTCTTTGAGTGCATTATCTTCACTCTGCATTGACTATTTATCATGTCTTTTTATCTGAAGTCATATGAGTAATTTGTCCAAGAGGTATATGTTTAAACTTGCAACAAAAATTGATGAGATAAAAATCTAAGCATAAGGAAAAAACCTCCTTATTTGTATATTTCATTCGTCTTATGTTGTTTGGTTTTCCCTTTCTCTTTTGGATTTGTTACTTACGGATTATTTGTGACCGTAGGACTGGACGCCACTCTGGTATTTTCTTCCATTACTCGTGTGTCATCTGATTGAATAATTTCTTAAAAGAGCCAACAAAAGAACTATTAACGTATTTTAGTTAAAATCTCATGATCTGTTCCTTAAAGCGCATTCTACTTTTCACATATTACTAGATATACATTACTCTTAGCTTGCAGAACAATATTTATGAGGAATTTCGGATTTTGATTTAAGGTAGAACTTTTCATATGTATTCAAAGGAAATGTTGTGATATTTAGTTCAACTTTTTGTATTAATATTGACTTCACCTACCTGAAGTGACTGTTTGGTTCATGGCATAATCACAAATACAATGGAAAGGTATGTTTCACAAAGGATTTCATACTTTAGTAACTTGGGATATAAATCTGTTACATTCTAATATGTGGCAATATCAATAAAACTCTTTCTGGGTATTGAATAAGGTAAAAACGTAATGCTTGAAACTGTCTTAGAATGTCATTTAGATGGGTAACTTTACGTTTCTTAGCTGAAAGAAAGGGCACTTAGACTTTTAGAGTAATCATATTCAATAAACAAAACAAAAAAGTCAACCTCTCAGGACTAGTGGCTAATTTGGGATACCTCCGAAAATAGACTAGAATAGTTTTAACTATATTTAATACTAGTATACTTCACATTAATTAAAATGAAAACTGTCAACCACTACACATGGGTGAACCACTTCACAAGGGTGTAGTCAGCCGAGGGAGGGCAGGGGTAGTGTGCCTCCACAGAAATTTTGGGGACTCAATGAATGATGTTAACAATAAAGAGAGCAAATAAACGACGAGGGAAACGAGGGACGATAAGTTGACGGAGTTGTTGGAAACTGGGAAGCAGGGGGAGGAAGGGTGGATTGCGAAACATTGCCAGCACAATTGAAGCAAGGTGTAAAATCGTTGATTCTAGGTTTCGATCGGCCATACGCAGTATACGATGAGCCATTCGATTGAATTCACAGCAGATAATACTGGATATTGATGACGATATCGATTTTCAGTGAAACATTGTTCCTTTTCTTTCCAGCCGAATTGAAAAAAAAAAAACAACCTAAACTAAGCATTCGCTGTCAATGCTAACTAAGTCTTTTGCCAATACGAATTAATATTCTATCATATTACTATTCAAGAGCACGTCAATTGTACCACTTAAAGTACATCATTTTTGTAAAGTTGGAAATGTTTCACTAACAGTGCAAGAGACCAGCTCAACCAGCTTAAACGGGGCGTTTCAACTTGAAATTTTACTATCGAGCTCTACTTCGCTTCCTTACGTTACATAATGCTCAACGACCTACCCCAATTTTATTCAAGCTTAAAATGGGTCATTATCAACCTATAAAATAGTGGGAGTGTTTATTCATGCAATCGCTTTAATCGCCAGGCAATGTCTGACGTATTATTCTACATACGTTTATGTGAGATAACATGATAGCATTTAAACAAAAGGCAACCCCTGTCACTGAGTGTCTCATATCCTAATTAACAGTAAGGTTGAAAAATAAAATGTCATCATCAGCTTGTTTAAAGCGGAAGCTGGTTGAAGTAGAATGGAAAATTTGAATAGAAACGTCAAAAGCCTTTCAGAATGTAACGTCGCAGTACACCAATGTAATATATTTCACTTTGCTATACATAGCTCATCACCCTTTCTAAGATTTCCTTTCCGAATATCACGCATTAAGTAATGAAATGATGGCGTACATTAAAAAAGAATCAGCATCGTTTTCAATGGATCATTCTGACTGGTGTAAAAATTACATCTAGACACATTATTAGATCAGCGGAATCGGGAGGGCACATTTTCTGGCCTTATTGCGTGAGAAGGTACTGTACGAAGCTCATGGTCACTCAAAATCTACATAACAGAGTCCTATTTAGGCTTTTACATGAACTCAAACTCAAATCAAAATAGAAGCCAAAAGAAAGGTCACAACTTAGTGAAAATGGAAAGTATTCAAGGTCAAACAAACCCAATGAAGACATATGTAGCAGAAGTATTTCGTATACGACATGAATAATTTAATATCAAATGAAGTAAGTTTGACTGATTTAATCGTTTTGAAATAAACATCGACAAGAAATATAAAACATTAAAGTGCTACTATGGTATGTATTGGTAAAGTTTATGGTGTAAAGTGTTTGGTTACTACGTCATTTAAAACGCTTAATTTAATTAACAAATAAAATTACCCAAAATAATGACATTCAATTTTGATTACAGTATTTGTCTGTGTATTGAGAATGTAAGTGGTTCTCATTGTTGTGTGTAGTAACATAATAATATTTCTTGAGCTTCATTAAACTGGTTTCCCTTCACGTTGCACTAATATGGGTCTGTGTTTTCGATAAGATTTTTGGCGACACTTTCCACCCAGTAAGTCTTGGTTCATTCCTGTTTTAATACGAAAAATACATGTGTGGGTTGTGAAAATATTCAATACAGAAATAATGTTGATGTTTGTTTAATGCTATTACTATATTTTGTGACCTTCAACATTTTAAGAACATAATTACTTATCCCTACCTGTTTCTGTACGGCTCTGTCTAAAACAGCAATCGCTCTGTGAAGGTGTGACCTTTGCAATTTTTGTCGGAGGTTTTTCAGAGATCTGCTGTCATTTTTTAGCTCGTTCTTATCTAGCAAGACTTTAATCAACATGTGTCCAGGATTATCCACAGGTTGAAAAGTATTTTCTACTTCGTATTCTTGAAGTACTTTGAAGGCTCCTATTTTACCAACTACAGCAGCGATCCCTTGTAGCACTGATTCAAAGTCTCTATCAGAACTGTAATAAGGTTTATAAAGGTAATGATAGTAAGAACAGTAGTAGTAATAATAGTATTAGTAATAATAATTATAATAGTAGTAGCAGTAATAATAGTGATAATAATTGTAGTAATAATAGTAGTATTAGTAACCATGTAGTAGTAAAAATAATAATAATTGTAATAGTAATCATCATCATCATCATCATCATAACATCTCACACGTCGCCTGGATGGAAAAGGTCAAAGCCATATGTTGCTCCATCAGGACGCGCTGGTGAAAAGTGGGCACCTGGTGGCAAAACTACCAACAGGAGGAAACGGACACGTGGCGATGATAGGGAAGTCATCAGTTGCTACTACTTGAGTGAACCGACTGCCAGATGATATAGGCGATGAAAGCATAACATATAGACCAAAGGAAATCTTGATTTCACATCAAAGAACAATGGCTAATGGATCAACGACGAGTAATAACTAGGCTTCAGGTATTCACACACGTATTACTAGACCAACTGCTGCAACAAATACGCACACCACACACAAAACAATATGCGCAATACAACACACAACCAAGACAAGCAGGTATACACCCCAACTTTCCCCAGTGACCTAAATCAGATAGATGAAGACAGGCGCCAAGCTTCCAAGATACACAGGGAACCCATATCGATAAACAAACAACACATATCACAGGTAAACACGCTGACATTACGTGCAAACCAACTTATCAACAACATTCACAAAAATAACATCAGCTAGACAAATGCACTCGTATATGCCACCGCTAGGACCATCAAGAAGGTCACTTCAACAAAGAAACCAAGCACGAAAAATCCAAACAACAAAACCCCAACAACCGTGGAAACAATGCCTTCAAAACAAATAGTTAGGACACTCAGGAAAGACATTAATATGAGTGACGAGGCAAAAAGAGGGACATACAAAATACCAACATCAATAGGTAACCGCTACCACATCAATGAAAGGGGACCCAAGACAACTCTGGGAGACATAAAAAAACTCATAATTGCAGCACCACACAGACTCCAGAGATACATATCTACCGCCTACTGTACATGGAGGAACTGTATTCCAAAAACGAGAAAGACCTCACCACCCGAACTGTCCAAATCGTCTACCAATGACATCTACATGGAATAATTGCTCGACAAAAAACCAACAAATCATACACAGCGTCACAAAGTGCTGGATGACTTTGAGGTACCCAGTATTGGAAGGTCATCGATGCTGATATCAGTGAGGTATGCAAGTAACTTGGCATACTACAGAACATACAAAACCAAGTGTGCCGAACTTCAAAAGTACATCATATGATGTGATCATCGAAAGACACAGACCCACTAAGAGAGTCAGTCTGGAAACACAAAGCAATGGCAATGTGCTAATCAAAGAATGATGAAATGGCGAAAAGGGGGACACACCAGCTATTGATGACGTGTAGAATGTGCAGGGAAACAATGAGACAGTTGCCCATGTAATCACAGTCTGTCCCGGTAAACGTAGCAGCTGCACTACGAACTCCCAACAACGAACACATGGCTACAGAAACCCAATCCCACAGTAGAGAACGACAAGGTTTAAGTCCAACAGGACTTCTAAATCAGGACTTGGTGATCATAGACATCAAAACACAGGAAGGACTCACAAGTGATGTGGCAATACCCAACGACTGAAACGTAGTCATGAAGAAAAATGAAAACGTAGGCAAGTATCAAGATTTGAAAGTAGACACACAGAGCCTATGAAACATTAAGGCAAGGGTAATTCCCGTAGTAAACTTAGAGAGTCACTACAACACATGCCTGGTAAACACAAAGTGCAACAACTCACAAAGACAACACCACAAGGCACTGCCCACATCATGGTCGATCTCCCAGATTCCGGGTAGGACTTCGAGATCAGAGATAAACACATTCCAACACAGAAGTTTTGAAAATAATAATAAATAAGAATGTGTCAACAAAGTTAGAGATATGTATTTACTGATGACATTCGAAATAAAGAATGCGACCTATTTAGTCACGCAGTGAAACTTACAGTCCGTCGTTTCGTTCCCCTGTATAGTCCACTGAGCCAAATAATTTCTTAAAATCAGCTGTAGTATACAAGAAATTAAAACCAAAATTCGACATATAATAAAACTGCAAAGAAGACTAACGTATTTGGAGGCACAAACAACAAAAGATAATATAAATTGTGCATTAAACTCATCTACGATGAATCATCAGACTTATTGTATGAAAATAATATCATAATTATTTTTGAACAAAAGAATGACAACGCACAAATACGTTGGAAATAATGCGTAGGTTTCAGAATTATTCACTTACATTCTGTTGTTGGTTGGTGATAACAGCTGGTCAAATTCTTGCCGTTAATTTGATCTTCTACTGTCATAAGTTGTGGAAATATCCAGATTGAGAGAAATTGCAAAATGAAGCAGATAGATATGCAATCGTTTAAGGCGAAGATACATAACTACACACTGTCAACTCTCATGTTACCATTAGGTGAAAATCATATTCATCAATTGCCATCAACATTTAGAGATTTCTTAAACACTTAGGCCTATATGTGAATATAGTAAGTTTGATTCTGTAGTAAAGAAAAATCATTGTAAAATCTTTTAAGTGGTCCCGATATTTCAAATACTTTTTTTTTTTGTTTTCTCACACGGAGTCAACTTTTAGTGCACTAACAAATGCACGTCGAAGAAAATCCGAAGTTTTTTCGTGCAAATCGACATGTTATTATAAAATTACCCGATAGTGATGTCACACACGCACACAAGGTTGATACAGCGAGGTGCATGTGGTACGTCCGTTGCTTTGGGGTTTTTTTTTGATGAACATCTGTTCTAAGGATATAGCTTACATAATGTACACTTTGTAAGGGCCTTTCAGAAAACAACTAGGTCAATGTTATCCTTTGCACGTTCTTACTGCAACGTTTACACTTTAGTAGCCAATAACGGGAGAATATTTCTGTCATCAGGAAGAATTTAACTAATATATTAATGACTGAATCTAATAAAATAAATAAACAACCACAAATCTACATTGTTCCGTATGTCCAACAGTTATTGATGTAAAAAAGCCCGAGGCATGTACAGTGTCTGATTATTTTTTTTTTTCACCTTTAAAACTTAACAGTGGTAACAGTACGTAAATATTTCATTTTTAACCTCAGTTGAAATAATAGGTCTAATATAAAGATATTCAAATAAAGGCAGGAATAATGATACGACAATACTTCACTACATAAGTGTGCACATCAGAATTTGCTCGGATAAGTCCGCGAGCTTCACTGAGTTACGTCTTTAGGCTTCTAATAGTGGTTGTTATTGTTTTAGGCTGTTAGTCGTAGGTGTGGTATCTTTACAATTTACCGTAGTATGTATTAAACGAAAAGTCAACTGAATTATCATTCATTTATTTAGACGAAATTTGACGAACTTCATTTAGTCACAGTTTAATATTTCACATGTTGTAATGAAAGTCGGCGTCTGAAAACTTCAGACGACTAATCTTTGTCTCAAACGCCTCTCGTTGTACATTAAGTCGTCCATTTCAAGTCTTAGACTGCTAAATAGCAAACTGTATATAATTATTTGAGTAGAGACTGCATTTAGCAACATGGGTGGATATTTCGCTGTGTAACTCACTAAGCAATCATGGAGCTGTTCTTGTTCATGTTCTGCAAGAAACTATTTCATCCCCTTACGTCTTCCCTTCAATACATACCAAACTCCTGTCGTCTATTGACTCATGAAACCTTTGGAGTAACACTTCACAACTAAGAAATGTTTGGATTGCAGGTACCTGATATCTCCGAACGGTGAAACACCTTTTCATTTAGTTCATCAACTTCTTTAATTAGTTCATTAATCACGGTGGCAGTTATTTCACTATTCAATGAACTTTCCCATACGCTAACAAGTTTGTGGAGTTGATCTGAAAAGTAACAAGGTACAAGATTATCAACTGGAATCAATATGTCGTTTTTCCTTTCTCTCAGTATATAAGAATCACATAAAGGAACAAATAAACACATCATTCAAGAACTTCCCGTCGTATAAATTTGAAAAAAAATGCATTATCATATACAAAACATTTTCGAAAAATTCATTGACTCTCTACGTACTTTGTAATCACAGCAATAATGGATACGATGGCGTGTCTGCCACCGGAATTGTGCAAAAGTAAATGAATCATTCGATCGTACCCGTTGCGTTCTTTTCCTTTGAAATTGTAACAAGTTTTTCTTCCGGTATCTTCA
Organism: Stichopus chloronotus; assembly: GCA_021234535.1. Classification (NCBI taxonomy): domain Eukaryota; kingdom Metazoa; phylum Echinodermata; class Holothuroidea; order Aspidochirotida; family Stichopodidae; genus Stichopus; species Stichopus chloronotus. Next base: position 10,655,731 of record CM037842.1, read on the forward strand.
TTATTCCTGCTCCAAATATTTCCCAGTCGTTTCCAAGCTTTGTCATTAAATTCATCTCAGCTTCCATTAAATCTGTTGTTGAAAGTGAAGCCCTTCTTTTAATGAAGCTATCATAAGTTACAACGGTTTCAATCTAAGATCTTTCCATATTTTTTGTCTTATCACTTAAGTAATAACTTACTACTGCATACCATTTTTTTATATGTATTAACGACTTTATGAATTCAAATAACAGATGCAATGACGCCCTGTGACTTAAAACGAGAAGGGAAACGTTTACCCAGTCTCATGCTTATTTAACTGTTGTTCATGTCACAATACGTCCATTGGTTACTAGCGTATATTCAAAGAAGCGTATCACTTCAGTACTCCTTTTTTATTGTACTTCTCAAGTCAAAACTGAAAAAAAAAAATGGGACTATAAAGAGTCACGTACTTGCATAATTCTCAACGACTTTAGAGACTGTAAACAAGTGTTTTTGTTTCAATTTCTTGGCAAGATTATGAACATTCTGCGCTCCTGTGTTGCCTCTCATATTTTTGGCGTATTCTTTCTTCAATATCCGTTTTCCATAAGGTCCCATGAACTCCGTGCATTCTTTTAGCGCCTGTATTAGCCTTTTGTCTGATCTAAAGGAAACACAGACTGAATGAAAAATGAACTACGGACTTCGCAAAGATCAGATTGTAGATATGAAGCAGATATATCGAAACAGAAGTGTTAGATATGTTATTTGTACCAGTATATTTACCCAACAAATTCTAGGTCTCCTTCCTCGGGATGACCTACAAGTAATAATATAAATATGAAAATGTTTCTCATGGGCAGATGTGTGAATGAAACAACAAATAAGAAACTCCAATTGCGTATCGTACGTTGTATAATTTTATCAGTCTGACACTAAGCTTAAACCGTAATGTTGCCAATACAAGAATGATGGGACAAAGGAACATATTATTCCATAGTTGTCACATCTCTCTCACATAGATCTGATCAAAAATATTGAAAGAATAAACATTTACATCTTACCGTAAATTCCACGGAAGTGATATCTGTCATTTTCCTTTTCTACTTTTAGACCAATCTCTTTGCATAAACGCTTGTTTCTAGGTATTGCATCGTAAAATACCTTTCTGATGAAAGATAAGTCGTTACTTAGTATCGCTGATTTGACTTCCATAATAAGATCTGTTGAAAACATTGTAACTGACAGTAAAGTATTTCTCAGCCGCTTTTAACCAAACATGAATAGTGAAAGCCTTCAACCAACACTTGTACAAGTGAATGCTCTGCTCTAAGGTAAGTAGTACTAAATGTATACGTCGGTAGATACAAATGCATACGTACCTGACGAATCCCACCGAAGTGAAAAATACTTCAAAAAATAAGAAGCATTCTGTAAACTTATAAAATATTTAAATATAAGTATATATCTTATGTAATTATTAAATCCAGATATATATATATATATAACATAAAGCAGGCAACATTTTAACCTACAAAATAATAATTACTTATTCAACTAAATCGATTATACCTTACCTTCTTTGCTACTTTCACTTTCAGAAATGTGTCTCACACGGTCCACTGGCATTCCCAAAATGTTAATTGCACATATTTCCCAGTCGTATGGATAAGTTTCCAAGTATATTGTCAAAGCATTAAATTCTGGAGCAACCGAAATAGAAAATGAAACATACAGCGATAAAATGGAACTCTTATAATCTTAGGGTCATATAACCTCGTTGATTGTAAGTTTCAATTGCTGTTATGAGTCCTACTAAAATGAACATACATAAGTTGCAGTGATGGGGTGGCAAAAAAAGAGAGAAAAAACATTTATATCCCATGTCGAATAGTTTAGTAAGGCTTTTTCATGCACTATTCGCACAATCCGGGGAAATAAGAAAAAACTTTCAGGTGGCTTAATCTTCTGTATTATCAAATTCTGCTAACATATCGACCAGTGTAAAAAGTACGATAAGTTAATGGTTGACATTTTTTAAGTCAAAAGTTTGCCTCTTTGATCAAGCTAATGAGAATAATAATATTGTTGTAATATTAACATTATATTGTTAGTGTAAAAAACTCAGGATTTGATCACTTAAGGGGTTATTTGTAAATACAAACCTTTATCAAGTACAATTCATGATCCCTACCAAGTTGAGATAGTTTGACTAGTATCCTTGTTATACACCAATGAGACCTGAACTGCTGCATAATCAATTTTTTCGCGCTCATATTAGGAACCAAGTATAATTTCCGTTTCTTTTCCTTTTTTTTTTCGGTCTTTCCAAATTAGTCACTGTCATTTTCCTTATTCGGAAACAATTGATTGGGCTAAGTGCCGGCAAGCCTATCTAAGACAAGCGCCATCATCTTTTGCGCTGAGGATAAAAGAAAATTTTGGGGCTTTTCAAAACCTTCAGTTGACCGGAAACGACACTTCACGGGAGTTCAAAACTGCATGTACCCACAGCTTTCAAATAAATATATCATGCATGCACTTCTCAATCAAGCAGATAAAAGATGGTAATGCATATCAGATGGGTTGAAATGATTCAAGAATGATAATGACCTAGTTTATTCTTGAAAACAAACATAAAAATTGGGGTAGGTTGAACATTATCTAACGCAACGAAGCGACGTACAACCCATATGGAAATCTTTCACGTCCAACACCCGAGTAAAACACTACTGTACGACACTGGTAATTGTTTTAGGATACCAAGACAATAACGTCTTCCACGGGAACATACAGCCCTTACTCTGCCATTTATTTCCTGCATCACAAATATGTGTCATTATGGCACATATTATCCTCAAAAGAGCGTTTTGTATTCAAATATCTTCCAAGTATATATACACATCAATTGAATTATCAAAGATGACGATATTCCTTTGCTGTTACAGTCAGCAAATGTATAATAAAAAGATAGATATTTTATCTAAGTTTAATTACCACTGTGGAGATATATTTCATCGTCATCTTCGGTCTTGCTTTTAATCGTTTTCTCACCTGCAAAGCGAGAAACATTTTCAAGGTTAAATTATGATTTACGAAAATGTTTATCAACGAAGTATAAAGACAACAAGGACTTCAATGGTGTCTTTAAATTCAGTCACTTCCTTCTCTATAACAAACATTACTCGATACGAGTTGCTTACAACTTCATGTTGTTCTATTTAAGCCTTATTGTTTATATACAATTGTGGATGTTACTTATTGAAACTAGTCATGTAATTCAATTTGTGCTTTGTGTTTAGTTACCTTCATTCACATGTGGCAGAAAATAATCCAAAGCTGTGAATCTATTCACCTAATAATGTGCACGTGCTGTTGTAAACACTAATAAAATGCTTCTTACGTAATTACTCACGTGCGTGATACTGGATCGTTTGGCTTCAGCAAATGCCATAGAGTAGTCTGAGTGCTTTCGTCTATTTAGTCTAACAGATCGTAATTCGTTTTCGTTTATTTTCAACGCGCTATGAATAACAGTACCATTACCATGTCAAGTATGGGAAAGAATAGGTCGCATTTACTGGACGTGTAAGTCAATGATTTAAAGCAAAGTTTGGTTACATTTTGTAGTGATAAAATCAGTAAAGAAGTTAGTGTTAGTGTTATCAAAGTTAAGCACCTTATTCTCATGCAAACATTACAAATTTACAATGGAAGCTAAAAAAGGTAACCTTTATATTTCCTAAATCTAAAACGTTTTGCAGTCGGGAGTGAGTCAAACATTTTTCAATACATTTTCCTCCGTCTTGATAACATTAAAATAGGTTAAAAGGTGTTACTCTATGATATTGCTTTCTTTAAACTTAGAAACTCTAGGAGTAGTGCTAGTTCAAAAACATCAGTTCTTTTTCAAAAAACTTTGTAAAACCTGGTTGATTTATAACTTTAATTAACCAAACAAATAACCAACATTCAATGAGTTTAAACAAATACCATGCTTCTCTTGATCTTCAGGAAACCTGTGTATTAAGACAAAATTAGTTTTTATTGCATTATGTGTATCCACATGTTTTCATTATGGCAACAAGGAGTTGGGGAGTTAAGAGAGCATTTACTATGAGAATTGGATTTTAAGGTTATTGTATGTAATAAATGTCGTACCTCGAAGACGTGCTAGACATACTGTTTGTTTGAACCAAGGTGAAATGATTTCTATTCCCTACTTGTTAAAAAATATATGGTATGAGAGTACCCAACACGTTCAAATAAAAATAGAAGATTAAACTTTGTAGTTCACAGACCTGTATTCCTCCATTAGCTGCCCAGAGACTTCTCCTTGAGATTCATCTGCATGTAATACCGCATATAAAGGTTTATTTTAGTGTAAATATTTTATTGAAAGTTCGTTGACATATATATATATGTACCTCTGTAAGGGATATCAACTACATACATAACCATTACGGACTATGCATAATTTTATCCGGAATAAAATAAGCGAAAGATTCATTACATACTCCACCTGCAGGTGAAAAAGTACTTAATGACATTAAATATGAAAATGTACATGTCATCGCAACTGTTTGTAATTAATTTTTTTAAAAGGATTTTGAACAAAATAATTTCAAAATTATACGTATACAACTATTACATAATGACTAGTAGTTATTTGGACTGAAATCAACTTCTGATCATCATAAAACACTGATCATACTTCATTAAGATTAAAAGACAACGTGTTTCGTGGCAATAAAGCATTACTACTTCTTCTTCTATACTTTTATCAAGAAACTGATTTGAGGCATTCATTAAAGTAGGTAGGTATGAATTAATTTTTTCTCAGATAGCATTTCTCTGAATTGAAATAAGAACTCACCCAATTTATTTTTTCCTCGCATACTCTTTTTTCGATATATGACGATAATGGCAATGATTGTAATTGCTATACAAATTGTTGGTATCACAATCACAACAATTAATGGTGAAGGTATACCTGGAAAATGAGAAAAATGTCATAAGAGTTGCAAGAAACTGAAAATCGAAAATGAAAATTTCCTCTTGTTAAGTTGACGCTAAATGAACATCTTAACTTCATACAGTGCTTCCATACATGTTTGACCATTTAGTTGTATCGTGGCTAGAGACATATCAAATTTATTTGAGAGTTGGCTTCGTCTCCGGTTTAAGTATTATATACTGAACATCACAATGCAGTTGACGATTTAACGAAATATTGTACATAATTATCCAGCTCCTACCAGGTCCACTTTTAAACATCACAGTGTTAGATGTTCCAGTTCCAATAACGCTGCTGCCAAAACATGTCACACTCGAAGAAGGATAACTTAGTAATGAAGTCTCTTCAGCTTGTATTTCCTTAGATCCGACAATTATTTTGTATCGATGAACTTCCGGATTACCTCTACACTGACATTTAGCGTTTGCTTTATGAATTTGAAGAGTGCAAACCGGTGAGGCTGAGAGAGAGAAAAATATCTTATGTAAAATAAATGAGTTGTTTTTTAAAATCGGTTGTCTTGTGATTCACACATACAATAATGATTTTTTATTGGTGAGTTTCACTTACATTTTATCTATGACCATACTAAGCGTAACACCAATAAGATACTTGGCATAGTATCTACGAGTATCGCATAACGAATGGGAGCTCTTCGTAATGCCCGCAATAATTCTTATAAATTCTGTTTTGTTTTGTTATGTTTTTTTTATTTTATTATTAAGACTGTCAGATCTTTATATAAATATATTACATATTAGGAATACTGTTGTCCATTACTTTTTTAAGATGTTCCCTCTCTTTTGACTCAGTAGGTCCTTAACAAATTTTCCTTATTTTATTTTTTTTATTCGGTCTCATCTGTCAACATCATTTGCAAAGTATACTCACACAATTGATAACGGGTATGTACTGGCGGGATTGAAATTTGTCCCTGTGTTCGACATTCTACAGTTACGTTTCTTGTACTATTAGGTATGTAATAGTGCAATGCAGCGTCTATATCATACAGCATATTACGGTAAGTAACTTCGTAGCTTGACGGTGGTTGCCAGTCTTCATCTCCGATTTTGAATTGCACTGAAACATTTGGCCTAGCTCCAATCGCTGTGCACTTTAAATAAAATCCATGTCCGTCTTCATCTCCCTCGGATGGTACAGACTCCTTCGTTGGAGTCACAGAAAGCCTCAACTCCGGTACAGCTTCACAATTTAAAAGACAAAAAAAGATAACTTGATCTTAATCTGCAGCAAAGTTTTACTTATCTTCTTCATTGGTTTTTAAATGTGTATGGTCAAATGTGAAATAAATTTCCATAGTAACATTTATCCATTTAGCTTTAGGGTCACAGAAAAAATATATATTTTTTACAACACTGCAGTTCTGTGGGAATGGTCGTAGAATTTGCATCTCGTTGTTTTTCAATGATAATGTAGTCCACATAACAGTGGAATCCACATATTTCTCCTTTTTTTCGTTACAAGTGTTTATACGGAAATGACACACCGGATAATATATTTCAAACAAGTATACTCGGTATCTGCCAACGGAGACGATCCGGCTTCGGATTGTAATTAAAACATGTTACCCAATGCACTTTTTCTCTTAAGGTACAAGAGACATTTCGTGGGTGTTAAATACCTTCAATGTTAACAAAGACAAAAACTTCATCGTCGATCAATTCACAGCTGAAGAACCCTTCGTCATCTAAACTGGCGTTGAATATAGACATGTTTGAATACTGCGGAGCGACACTGATGTTAAAATTATTGTATTTTTCCTTCTCCGTTGCTCTGTTACTCCCATAGAAAATGAGTTGGGACATATTGACGTCTTTCCATCTTAGGGATCCTTCTTTTTCTGTACGACATTCAAGAGTAATGTTGCTTCCTTCAGGGTGTGTCCTAGTCTTCGGCCCTTCGATAACAACAGCTGCCACAGTAATAAAAATATTTTGAAATTCATTGAGTGTCTTTGCATCAAAATGAAATGATGTACTTTCGTGTGTAAAACTACATCTCAATGATAGGGTGAAGCGTATTTTCGTCAGATCATACGAACCAACATTACAAGCAGACACATATTTCTTCAATGTTTCTATCTTTACTATTCATTGGTATTCAACTGTGTAACAACAAGTACACATAAGTCTGGAGGCTACTTTCATGTTCCAGAAACCCCTTTAAATGTATAAAGAATTACAAACCAAGCATACCTGCTTTTGAAAAGACATGCACGGTTAATATGAAAATGAATATTTTCATGACTTCTCCTCTTGAAGTGGTTTGACTGCTGCTTCTAAAACAGAAAAAAAAAAAAAACGTGAGAAGTCTGTAGTAAATCACTCTATTCCACAACCGCATAAACGTTCTACTGCTCATCCAAAACGCACGTTAATAACGTACATTCGCGTATTACTAGACCATCATCCTCTTGATAATGTAAATTTCAACTTTCAACAAATAAAGATTTCAACGTAAAAAAATTCACTTTGTCGATACCCCTCACTTGAAGTAAAATTGAAACCCCTGAACTTTCCAATTACAAACAATAATGTTGTTTATCACTTAGCTAAAGTGAAACTGTTGTAACAAGTTTGCAATATGCAATGTGCAATTACAGTAATTTGGTATAAGGAAACACAAGAGGCAATGTCAGCTGTAAATACTCTCACACCACAGTGATCGAAAGTCATGATAACGCTTTGGTTTTTCTATTCAAACCCTTTTTATATTAAAGAGGAATGCCCTTTTTATATTAAAGAAAATGTGGAAGTTATCTTTCCTTAAAGTTGAAGTGTCCTACGTCCATATCAAGATGGCCTCAACGTGAAACATTTAAGTTCCAGAGGGAGTGGGATTCAGTTTGTCCTTGGTCTTACAGTATCATCTCTGTCATTGATATGACTGGATAATAGTCCAATTTGTTGTATGTTATTATATAATTCACATGAGATCCTCCCATGAATTGCTCCTCGAGCAAGCCGGTTGCAAAACAATGATATCACTACATGTGATTCACGGTAATGTACTGTTAGAAACTAACTAACTTAACTAACATATCTACGGTAAAAGCTTTCATCTCTGTTAAGCTGCTCGTGGTCACGGTAAAAACCATACATCGCAGTGTCACCTTACATTGTTCAACGCAAAGAGCAGACCTTTATTTACATATCAGCACCAGCCTGCACCAGCCTCCGATGTTATGTACAGTGGTATAAAGTGGCCATAATGCCTGGTTGGGCACATTGGTTTTAATTGACTGTGAATTATAAGTTTCTACGATTCTTTTTAAAAGAAAGGTCGCAAAAGGTGCAAAAACAAACAACCAAACAAACAAAAAACAAAAGTGGAAATGACAGCATTTACAGTTTTTTTTAACCAAAGGTCTAACATTTAAAAGTCGCCATTGACTGCATTTCTTTTCTCTGCAACAACTTTCCTTTTGACAGCCTCACAGGTAGACCGAAGGAAACAAAATACTGCAGTGTGATGTCAATTCAAATTCGCATATTTGGCGAGAGTTTGAAGTAGTGGTCCATATACATAAGTATTGTGGAAGTCTGTGGCGAATATGGTGTACATGGTTAACGGAGAATAGTGCAGCAAAATCATTTTCGTTTGTCTCAGTGCATTCTTTATTGTTAGGCAGAATTGATGTACCATACATACTGTAAATTGA